>CABPRJ010000959.1:0-513476 GCA_902439185.1 Cinara cedri | reverse complement strand
CATCTCTCGACGTCTCTTGTACCGCACGTCTAGACGACGATTCGACAGCGACTCTTCGTCTTGGAACGTATCGAAACGTACCGTTTTACAACGCTGTCTGACCGTTACAGCTGGCGACGTCCGCCCGTGGAACGCGGTGGCCGGGCGATACCCGCTGAAGGCAGTCGGCGAGCTCAATCGGAACGTCCTGTCGGACACGGCGGCCCGCCTGTTCGCGACCGTATGGTGGCCGGACGCGGCCGCGGCGGAGGCTTGGCTTCGGGAGTTCACACCCCCGAACAACGTGCTCAGTGTAACCGTCCACGGGCTGTACAACCCTCCGCCCTCGGCCGCCGGACGTCAACAGCAACAAACGGCGTCCACCACGTGTACGGCCACTTTGAAAGTGCCCGTGGCCATCGACGCGGTACGCGGTAACGTAACTGGGCCTTCGAAAATCCGATAGTCCAACAATAATTTTCGGATGTCTACGTCGGGGGTGTTTTTTTTCTTTTCTATCCGTTTTCGTAAATCCGAACGGCTCCGATTCCCGTCGGATATCGCCCGCGGGACAATCAATTAACCGTTCGCCGGTCCGTGGGCGCCCTAGCTCGTTTGCCCATACGCGCGTGTACCGGTGCAGCCGCCGATACGCACAATATACGTAATATATATATATACGTGTATATCGCGTATATGCATACAGTATAGGTACACCTAAAATAATAATACGGTCGTAAATAAACTCGGTCGGAATTTTTTTTTTTTTGTTATTTTTCCCCCTTAAACTGTCCCGCGCTATAAATTTCGCCAAAAACAAATACGCCCGTCGTAAAACACATTACAGGCACGACTCAGCGTGAGTTCGTTTGCCCGTTCGGTCGTTTTTTTTTTTTTTGTTTTTTTTTCTGGTCCCTCTCGAAAACGGCCCACACGCCGCTGCCGGCGTTGTGCGCGTGTATGCGTTCTCGTAATGTATTCACGAGTCCGCGGTATGCGATACAAGAAGCCGAATACCGTCCGGCGTTCCCGCTGCAGGTTATCGTTCTTAAATCACAACGTAATCGGCGTGATTACGCGTGTCATCGCGTAACGTTCGCGTCACGAACGAATTTATTACGATCGGTCGGAATGTCCACGATGGAAATGCGGTTTTGCGATTTAGTCTGTGGAACAGCATAATACGGCCGTATACGAAAACACAGCGTACCCTTGTACCCTAAAAGATCGGACAATTACGGGCGTACACGTCCCGTAGTATATATATGTATAGATATGTTGGACTTTTTAACGTTTGGAAGAAATACGTCACGTCGTCGACGCGGATCGAAGACGGCGCGAAATACGGAAACAGCAAGCGCCGCTGCCACCTCCTGACCTTTCGTGTTTGACCGTGTAGGTCGGACATTTACACCGATATCGTAACTGTAACGGCGCGCGATCGACGGGGACTCGGAGCTGTCGTCGGTTTCGATATCGACCGTATCGGACCTATAAAATCGATTTCAAATTTTCACCGAGATATAAATATCTATGTACTATATACAAGCATTTTTTTTTTTTAAATCGTACGAACGCGACAGAGGGGCGGCTGTAGCGTCCTCTTAATATGATCGTTTTATCGTACACGCTGACGCGCGGTCGTCGATTTACAGGATTTCAATAGCGTCGTTTTCGCGTCGGGCGCGTACGAGGACCAGCCGAGGGACGCGAACGACTTGCGATGGTACAGCTTGGATAACGCGCTGGCGACCGTATCGAACACAGGTCAGAGGTGCGTATATGTACGTATATAATCATATTAACAATATTCCCACGAATAATAATAATTCACGTGCGCGGGGCCACTTGAAACCGATCTGCGGTAGGTAAAAAAAAAAAAAAAATACCAAACGAAACGAAAAAAAAAAATCATAAAAAACGGGTAGGTTCCGTTCGTCCACTTAAAAAAAAACAGACATTATATTATTATTATTATTATTATTATTATTGTTGTTGTTGTATACACACGCAAAGACAATGGCGAGGAGTTTATTCAAATAATATAGGTACATGAATATACTTATACGTGCGTTATACATATATACGCGCATACTGTGGCCGGCCGTTTAGTGCTGCCGTCATTTCGACATTTCGTGATTGTAGTTGCTGTTGTGTTGTTGTTGTGCGTGTGTGTGTTGAAATCCCATAGACGATTTCGGTCTATAAAAATTATTTTCCCAGATCGATACAGGTGGTCCGGCACCGACGGAGACGGACTGAAGAGCTGCGCATCGCTGCTCTCGTCGGTTACCTGTACCGTCCGTTGCAGTCGCCGTGCGGTATAAATGCATAACAATATATTTAATGAAATACAATTTTTTTTTTTTTCCCCCCCAAAAAACACGATATTTTCTCTCTCGGTTCTCATACGGCGACGTGATCGGGAAAATAATATTCAAATTAGCATTGTTTATTTCAGTATTTTCAATATTATTTGGGTGATTAAAATTACATTTAAAAAAAAAAAATGAAACAAACTCCCAAAAGCAGTATATATAGTTATTGTGTAATAGAAATATTCTTTGCGAAACGATAAATAACCGCGGCATACGGTAATAATACAATAAAATGGTTAAATATAGTTAAATTTAATAATAAAAATAATAGAGGGAGAATGAAAGTTAAAACCACCCGAAAGGCACGCCCTATAGATACTAACACCGTATATTTAATCCCCGGGCTTCATTTTGAGCAGCGTTCAAAACTAATAAAACAACATACTGATATAACAATACGGTGAAATTCATATTAAAATTCCACCCAACTTTTATCACATCGATCCGCCCATAAAACAACTTTAATTCTCTAATTTCGGCACATTTGGTCCGCGGAGAGCCGTTTTAAGCGTCTAAAAGTAGCGGAAAAAATATTGTATACGCGCAATACAGTCTCTGTATTTTTACGGGGATAATTTGACAAAACGTTAATTATGTTACTTAATTATGTATACTTATGTTAATTTTACGAACGTCTTATAACTTATACATTTTTTAAAAAATAATCTCGCATAGCTTTTTCGTGATGGGGGAGTTATAACGCCCTCACCCACCCTCCCGTTGCTACTCCGCTGGCTTTGTATTTAGTATACATGTATAATGTACACCTAGATACGAAGAGTATTACGGCCCCGTGGTCAATTCAGCCAAAATTCCCGAACCCAAAGACGTGCTGTACAAAGGACCACGGTTCGAATGGAACGTTTGGTGGAGATCACTCATGAGCGACGAGTCTTCGCGGAAGTTTCAAGATTTCATTTTCAAGTCGGTAGTCATATCGATATGCGGTTGCGCGTTTAAGATAAAAATTTAAAAAAAAAATCAATCGTAATTTAGACACAGATATTTACCCGTCTCGTTTGCGTTCAACGAAGATCAATCGATGGCCAATCAAAAACCAAAAGCCGGGTCAAACGACGATGACGGGATAGTTTTCGTGGCGCTTTTAGATTTGTCGATGTTATTACAACCCAACTGTAAGTACCTACAGATACGAAAATTGAGAATAGCGGTTTGTTTTCGTCTTACACCGAGCCCGTAAACGTTATTTTTAGGTACTTCGGTGAGATGTCTGTCGATCGTCCACGCACTCGACGTGGAAACTGTAAAAAACAACGGTGTATTATTGTCGTTATTAGTCGATTTCGATACGGAAGAATCCACCGAAAGAATTTCAAAGTCGTTCGTGTCTGTCAAAGACGGATCACAAGTGGTTATAAATTATTTTTTCCGTAATTTTTATGCGTGGTGACTTTGAATGGACGATAATATAGAATGTTAAATATTTAATACCGGTAGGTACTAATATTTAGAGATATAAAACAAATAAGACGATAAAAACATATAAAATGATTGATTTAAAGCTACACGTTGATAATATTCGGTATTAGCGAAATTCGCTACCGTGATTATAGTGACTATCAAGAACTATCGTTTTGCGAACTGGGCGACAGTAACTGTTGTGAAAACGGCTATCATGAGATAGTGACAGTAATATTAAATATCTGTCGTGTTGGACTTTTACGGATGATTCCATTGAAACTCACTTTATTATCATTTCATTAACCTCTTCAGTCTTCTACTATCGTTCTGTACACCATATACGAGACCTACACCTATAGTTTTCAGAAAAATAATAAGGGAATCGTAGTCACAACGGTCTGTAGCAATAACGACTCCGAAAATAAAAAGATTCGAACCCAAGCTCGTTGTGAGTTTTTTTAAGGGAATTTTAAAACCTAAAACATTAAGTTGTTGAAAAAAATTAGTAGTGGAAATAAAGAATAAGGAGTGGGGGGGGGGGAATTTAAAATGGAAAAATAACGTCGGCAAGTCACATTTTGAAATACAAAAGACTTATGGTAGAACGATATTTCGAAATGAAACAGTTAGCAACAGATTAAATATTTTATCTAGTCCTTAATCAATTTTCTGACAACCAGCAATATCCGATCATTTACCTACTACATAATCATATGGGCGCGGTCTTTGTGATGGTTAAACTTTCATAGTGTGGACCGGGCTTAAATTACAATTAAAAAATGTAAAAAAACCTCAATAAACATTTACGTAATAAATTAGCTTTGATATTGTCTGTTGTACTTTTCCTATACTTCAGTCGGGTATAATATAATATGTAAACAAAACGTTAAGTGCATATGCGGTTTTACGAACCTAAAGGTGTGAATATTTTTGAATATACGTATGGTTCTCCGCTGAAGCCTTTCTCACTTAAAATTACGTAAGAAAATATTTTTGTTTAACAACCACCAATAATATGTTAAAATAAACAACTGACGATGATGCGCGGACAGCGGTTTGAAAAATATGTTAGTCCGAAGGACTCATTATACAATAATATTATTATAATAACATTTGTATTCGGAATTTTTACGACTGCTCGGGGAAAATTCGATTTTTAATTGGAAATAAACGCATTTTTTTTACAGATCGTAGAAATCGTATACCTATACTTAAGAGGACGCACTGTCTCCGTCGCACAAATTTTTGTTCAACTGGACCAGTTTTGCGCTGTTTGTTGCCTCTATAGGCGCATAATATAGTTCGTTTTCTCCGTCCGTTTCATGCGTTATATGTATTACAACAATTATGAGTCCATTCCGCTTTTCAATGATCATGACTCTCTGGTTGAGTTTAGGGCAAAGGAACATATTACTATACGGGGACATATTACATTTTATAATGAAGAACAATATTTAATTTGTCTAGACCGAATGATTTTTTTTTTTTTAATATTTATATTTCTCAATAAATTAAAACATGCATTTTTTTTATGATAAAAATGATAATAATATTAAAAAAAAAAAAAAAAATCATCCGGCCAAAACATATTGAATGTTCTTTTTTTTATAAAATGTATAATAGCAGGTCGATTCGACCTTAACTATCTTAACCAGAGAGTCACACTCGTTAAAGTGCGAAATGTATTTGTCGCTATATTACGCGTGAGACGGACAGACGAAACAAAGTTATGTGTAAGGGCCCTTTGATATTAGAGGGAACTTGACATGTTATGAAACTAATTAATGTTAGAACATTATCTACGTTTTAATTTTCAAGCGAGATATGCGTGTGTGAAGTATCACAGTATTTAAAAATGATAATATCTTGCTGAAAAAATTTAAATATCGAAAAACCACCAACGCACGAGCACAGATAAAATGTCTTTACCTGTAAGTTTGCAGATACAATAACAGGTTAATTTAATTAAAACAAAACGGCACGAAATCGGTTCGTCCTCTTATCGTTATGGCCGCCGCGGTGTCACGTCGTTATTTAATCCGTTCACTATCAATCCAAACACAGACTTATTGAAACGAAATTAATAATTTGTTTTTTTTTTTTTTTTAGTCTTCTGCCGTATCGCACGTAACGTCTTATTGCGGGACACTGGAGCCGACTGCGACCGAATGGACGTTGCCGTTCGCGGTCATCGACGTATCCGTGGACAAATCTTTTTACGATCAGTATGTAGAACATCTAACGGCCAGGTAATAAACGATCAGTTCTACCGCAATAATAGTTTACTTTGCGCTAATACCATAAATATCTGTCACGTATTTTGTACACAGCATGTACGCGTTGAACGTTATCCCGGAAAATCCGCAGCGGCCGCCCGTGACGGTAAACTGCACATTGCCGAAATCGAACAAATACCGAGACTGTCTGAAAAGCATAATAGAAAAGTTGATGAACACTGTACGGAACGTAACACGGTGTCGGTTTTATATTTTGTTATTTCTGATATTATACCCGTTTGTTCCCATCAGTCCGCGGAGAAAATCAACGACCCCAATGGCGTCGAACAGTACGTGAACGAACTAAAAGACGCCGGGACTTACGATTCGCTGCAGCTGTCGCTGTGCGACGAAATCCGACTGTACATCGAAGAAAACTACGATGGTCTGTTGATCGGTGATACGGTTCAGGTATACACTATTCGTAGTGATATTATGTGATGGCCATAATAACTAGGTCCCGGGATTCATTGCACTTCAAATCAATTTTTAAAAAAAAAAAAAGCGCTTAAAACGTTCATAAAGCTCCGCAAACAATTTTTTTGAAAAACAAAAATGGCAGAAGGGTTTAAAAGTGCCCCTCCTCTATCTAACTCGTAAAATAAAATGGTCTTAACATCACAAAAATGATTAACACAAAGTAATTTTTTCTTTATAATACTTACGGTTTAATTTAAAAAAAATCGTCATTCAGTTTTTGAATAAACCGACCGAACCCCCCGTAGTGAACGCGGAGGAAAATGTGTAAACGGGTACTCCTGAGAAAACGTCCGTTCATCACGGCTTTCCGTTTTACAAAACTGTTAGCGCTATATTATAGTAGTTATAATTTCGTCTTAAGAACGGGACACTATATAGAGTTTTAAACGATTACTATTCGAATACAATAATATAATATAATACAGTTCTCAATACAGATCTTCTAGACAAATGAAGTCTAACTTTTATTTAAGGGTAATTTATACACACCAAGATTAAAGTTACCCGAAAACCGCGTTTTTAACCGATTTATAGAAAGGAAAAAAAAAGAAAAACAGACGGACATATATTTCATACGATGGTTGGGCCATTGATGTAGGTATGAAATTAGGAATGCAGGATATAGAGAAAAATCTCGCTACGCTCCAAATCTAATAGAGTTTCGTCGTGTATTTCTTTTTTTTTATTTTGTTGCAACTCAGTAAATATGCACCGATTTGGAAGAATTTGTTTTTTTGTTTTTTTTTTTTTTTTATTGAAATAATATGAACACACGTTAAAATATCGCAAAAGCAAATATGTCGTTGGTACAAAGATATCGCAATAAAAATATAGCATTTTATTCCCATCACAAGTTAAGCATAAAATAATAATAAATATAGTCATACGAGTATATTATAATCAATAATGTTACAGTACGAAATCATATCGCACTTTTTTAACATTTCCTTGGATGTATTTATTGATTATTTATTATATTTAAAGTGAAAAATCATAATGCATACGATATTTACAGCCACGCGAGTATACAATCAACAATTGTATAATAGCGATAACAATATAGTTTTACGTGGTTAATCATAATATTTAATTTTGTTTGTTTTAAACGTTCGTATTTATTAATATTTGCTTATTTATTGCTGGTGTTGAAAACGATGCGATATGTGCCGCGTACGTGGTCGTCGGCTGATCCGAGAACGAACTGAGTGTCAATACCGTTCCGCCCTTTTCGTTGGCAATATACATTGCGTGGCGCTGTCTGCTGTGTTTCGTTACCGAACGCGTACTAACATGCACTTGACGCATGTCCGTTCACGAAACGGACGAAAATCTTTTAATCGCATTATCGCGATAATAAATTATGTATACCGGGACGATAATGACACGCGCGCGAGATTATTGATGCGCGATAAAGTGGCCGCGGCGTTATTTCCGCGGTAATTTGACGGGACACCGTAAAATAATTATGTGAGAGACGGTACCGGTTCAGATACGCCGTCTACACAAACAACTATTAAAGGCACTACAATGGAGACGATACAAATGTATAGATGGTAAACGCGAAAATCTCGAGAGAAGTTGGAGACAATACTAAAAAGACTTTGTTCGGAAACCGTTGTAGTCGGTGGCGCTTGGACGACGGGTTTCAGGTCTAAAACATGCTGAAATCGGGCTAAGTTGTACGAGATCTATCGGTTTTAAACCTTCCCCGTACACTACTAGACAATTGATCAGCCCTTACTAGTTATATATTTATATATGTATACGTAAAATGTTAATCTGTTACTAAAAAAAATTAACAACAACGTCCCGTAGAGCTTTGTAAATCGTATTTTCGCGGATTTGGTGGACGAAATGAAGGAAACGGTCGCGTCGTTCGAGTTTCCGTATTCCGGCGGCTATGGCGGTAACGGCGGCCACGTGAAATCCGAAACGGCGGCGATCGCGTACGCCAGAGAAGCTGACGAACTCCAGGATGCAGAACGTGCCAAGACTTTTTACTTAGACGTAAGAACGAGCACCTATTAATATAATAACATTATGTGGACGGTGATAAAAATCACGGCGTGTTCCATCCGTACACACGGGGAACGGGTGTCTGTGTGATTTCCAATGCGGTTTCATAGGAAATTGTCGAATCTCGCAGTTACACCCTGTATATAATATAATGCCCGTGTGCTTACCGTTTGTCCGTTCCGCAGTTAATATCTACGGCCAGCACCGGTTATCCGAACTACTGGTTATTGTACGCTAGTTTTTGCTCAAGGCGACTAGATTTCGATACGGCTTTGGAGTGTGTCAAAGAAGTGTTACTAGTGGACGACGGCAATCGAATCGGGCGAGTTTAACAGGACTATAAACTAGTATATAGTTACTGTCACCGTATATATATATATGAAAAAAACAACACGTGCTCATTTTATTATTATTATTATATGTTATATGTACGCTAAACTCGAAATCGGCTGACAAAAATCTGGCACATCACTGTTATAATCTTCACTTTCAAAAAAAAATAAAAAAAATATATATAACATATTACTCGCATAGAACGTATAGGCACCTGTAATATTTTCGATCTCTATGACAATCGTGCAATTGAAAATTACCGAGCTCGTTTCTAGTATACATTCGTTTCCGTATGTGTCTAAGTTAATTAATATCTCTCGAATTTCTCTGACGCCCTTGAAATCCGACCGTGCGGCGTCGGCTTTCCTAAAACTCGCGTCAAATTTATGTAAAAAACTTAGTTTCATTTACAAAGTTGTCCAAGCATACTTGGACACCGATATCCCGTGATTTCGTGAAAACATCGCCTTTGCGTTTGCCATTATCTTATTATCTCAGTTTAAACATTAATTGTACACATTATACAGTTACACACTCGTGATGCGACATTTCGTTCCACCGCAGTTTTGTGAACTACAACAGTAGATACAATAAAACATCAATCGCGACATTACAATAACGAGAGATTGTCCGTCTTTAAGGGGTTGAACTCACGAATAAAAATAATAATAATTATTTATTATTAATATTATTTTTTTTTAATTATTCAGATTATTTTTGTATGCCGCAATACGTTTGACCGTTCACGAGGACGACGACAGTGGTGAAATCGTGTTGAAATCTTTGGTAATGAGTCACGAAGACTTCAGCGAAGCGTACGTCTTGCTCGGTGTTTACTATACAACACTGGAAATGTACGAAGTCAGTTACGTTATGTTACAAAGGGGTAACTATTATTTTTTTTATATACACTGTGTAAAACTAATACGATGATTTTCTTTCTATCTCAAAAATTGTCGAATAAACACATCGGCCTAGGTGCACTTTTATTTTATTAATACGATTTTCCAATCAAATCGAAAACATTTGATGACGGTTTAAGGGGCAAACAAATATAAGCAATGATAATCGTAAAATTACATAGTATAACAACATGATATAGGTATACGATTTTTAATTTTTTGAAAAATCGTATACAATTTTAATCGACATTATAATTTACTGTACGGTTCAGGTAATTGCCGAGATGGAAAAAATCGTATATAGATTAAAGTCACTAGGAAAAAAGTAGGATATTAATCGAACCCTGTGTTAAAAATTGGTATTTCCGTTTAAGTAAATTCAAGTTTTTTTATTGCACCACTCGTCGAGGGTTGAGGATAAGTATATTTTATTTATTTATTTTATAGGTATTATTTATAATATAATTTTAGATTCTGGGTTAAGCGATAATAATATTTTTTCATTCAAATTTTAGATTATGAAAAAAACATAGGCACTTTTTTTATTCAACTATTTTAGTATTGGGTGTTTTAACAATATAATGGGGTGGCTTGTAAATATTTTGGGTGGCTGAGCCACCCTTAGGCCACCCCTTAGTTAAGTGTCTGTTTAAAAAAGTGCATAAAATATAATGAAATTCGAATAATAATTGTTCGCGCAATGTTATTTTCATTTTCAATTATCTTTATGTTTAAACGATCAGCTGCAAGTACCGCTAAAGCAGACATAACCGACAAAAACAGCTTCATTCACAAAAACCTCTTGAGCTGGCAACCGATAGGTAACAATAAAGATCCGTTGATTAAATGCGCTATTTTATTGTTGGAACTTGGATTGGTAAAGGTCAGACATAATATATTATTATTATAATAGATAATCTAATATCATCTGTAGCACCTATAAGTGAATTATTCTTGAATCGTATTTATATTTTTGTATTATTTGTTAGCTGGCGACACAGTGTTTGCAATTGGTGAAAAATCGATGCCAGCAGTACTATTATTACATGGCGGTGTGTGAGTACAAAAATGGAAACCATTCAAAGAGCCTGATACATTTGAAAAATGCTAAAATGACTGGGAATTATGTAAGTATAAATGTAATCTGTTTTATCCAGTTTTATCTGTGGCCCACTTTGTTTTCGGAATCGAAAATTAATTTTTATTAACATCATATTGTTTTATTTCTTGATCTTATCGTAATGTTGTAATGTTTGTGATAATACAATATTACGGTGAGTGTGATGCCACTGATACGCCGTACAAATGTATACCATCCACAAACAAAGTTCTAGTCGCGTATATGTTCTGCTGATTCGTCTTTTATGTATTATGTATTATGATTTAGACAATAATATAATTTAATTGGTAAATTGAATGTACCGCTAACTGATTATTAAGGAGGGGGCTCTAATTTTACAAAAAAAAAAAAAAAATCTGGACACACCATGAGTAGGCCAATATAGTAAGTTTTATTGCAGATTAACAGATATAGTATTATTATGTATTAGCTTAAATACATTTTGGTGTTGAAATGTTTGATTTCCGTTAACTCATTAATGAGATGTTCCAATTTTAAGTTTGGGTAAGGGGAAGTTGACGACCATAATTTGTGTGGTGGCATTCAAATCTTGGTCTACTTCTCTGCTCCCAATACGGGTCTCTTTACATTACAAACGTTTTGAAAGTTTAAAATATACGTCAATCATTAAATTTTATCCACGGCCACGTATACAGTGATTTGAAGTCTGACAGTATTATTTTGTCGCGTCTCTGCAGTCTTTCTCACGAGTAACACAGAAAGAAATGTGTTTTCGAAATTCCTAAGGTATAAGTACTCTGGTTCTAATAGACGAATAGAAAAATATTTTCGCCTAAATTAAAAACAACAACATGTTGTTATATATGTTTTATCGTAGGGATTTGTACTATATTCTCATCATTAATAAATTGCGTATAGGTACTTGCTTCTATATTGAAGTACGAATAGATCGTCTGAAAATTATATAGATAATATCGAAAAATCCCTCTATAAAAACATAGTGCACATATTGTTATCTTCAATTCAGTACACAGTTTTATGTCTCGAGTATTTTGTAGAACCAGAATATTATACCGTCGGAACTTTGAATCTCTGAAAACATAAATATCGTTTCGCAATATCGTCTGTTAGTAAGCCAGGGGCGTCGTTTCAATATTTTCTAGGGTAGGACATAATAATGACCAACCCAATAAATATGAAACTGTTAAGCCTGTACTAAAAATTTCGTTTCCCAACTTTAATTTAATACTTGTTTACAGTTTGTATCAACCAAAATATATCCACTTTTGTTAACATGTTAGTTATTCGAATATAAATAATCTCAACTCGACACAACACAATATACAACATCCAAGTAACTTTACGCTGAAAAAAAATAATATTTAAATATATTTTTTTCATTTCTCATAACAATAAAAATATTTTTGAAGAACCGTGCTTTGTACTCGTCTTGTCATAAATTACTAATTAATTACATAATAAAATATCATTTTCGCGTCTTCATGATCATTTGTATGTTATATTGCGGCCCGTAATGGCTCTAGAGCCGGTTTATGTTGACCTGGCAGGCGGTCCATGTGGATCAGATAGTTGGCCTAAAACTACTTCGAAACCTTCGAGGGTTGGGCAAACGCATACTCTTACCCTCCCTTCCGTCCCGAATGACGCCACTGTAGTAAATTTTAATCAGTAAAATACGGCAAAATATGCTACTGTGTCGTCTAAAATACTTTAGAGTACCTAATTTTTTATGTACTTTTTCTGTCGTAGAAAAAAATCGGCAACGCGTTAAAATTCTTAAACTACATAGAGTTAAACGGACCGCCGGACGTTTTGGAAAAAGTTTTGTCACAAGTCACGGACGCCCGGACGCCGCCTTCCGATGAACTCCACTTGGTATACTTGAATTGTGCCCGGTATTGTTACGAACACGCGCGTTACGCCAAAGGCGCGGAAATATGTCAGATCGCTTGCGCCGTAGTGCGCACGCCAATGATATTCACGTTGTTGGCCAAATGTTTGATTAAGGTAAATAAAAGTACACGAGTATACGTTTTCGAAAATAGATTATCGAGACGTCATATATTATATTGACAGGGACGCTACGGGGGATTGAGCCCCCATTTGATATCTACTCAAAACAAAATTTCAAACCTACGCTTTTTATCGAATTCCCTCTCGAAAAGAAAACTATTGCGTATTATTGTACGAGTACCTATATAATATATAATCCTATATATTATACACCTATATAATCGTGTCTGTTGTACATAGCGCCATCAGGATTTTATGTCGTAGCAATTTTCAAATTGTATAATGAACAATTTGTACTGAATATATTTTATAATCTAAAATTTGTCAAATATAATATTTTAAATCGTTTAGACGCTTTTTGAATAGACTTTCACAATTCAAACGTAAACCTATTATATTTTAATAGCGAACATTCCGTAAAAATAGGTTTAAAATGAATTTTAGTGGTCAAAAAAACACAATACGAGAGTATTTTAATGTGAAACTCTTTGCCAGATAGCTATTTAAAAGTTTAATGATCCAGAATTACCGAAATGTGACGATCCGTATAAAAGGTCATTGTTAATTCATTATCATTGGCATGGTCGATAGCTGATTCGCGGATCGATATCATCATTAATTGTGATTACTGCAAAATTCAGTTTATTTAAAGTTATAAAATCCTCGGCCATTTTGTTTGATCATGATGCTGACCATTTAAAACATTTTTCAAGTTGTCTACATTATTACAGTTATACCCGGTAATCGTTGTTTTAGTTGGTGTATTTTGTTTACATGTTTTCTATCCTGAATTTCCGATTCATCCAGAATGTCAGATTAAATCATAATTGAGTTTCATATTCGGGGATTAATCTATAATCCGGATTGAATCCGTTAAACCGGATTATACGAATTTTTCGTATCCGTTCAATCATTTGGTCATAACAGTCTATATTAACGAACAATACAAAATTAGTTCATACATTATTTTAAAAATAAACGGATTTTTACAAAAAAATATAAAATAAGATATATAAAAATATATATATACAGAGTGTTTCACGAAGAACTGCTACTTGTAATAACTTTTGTTCTATTTTATATGTTTAATTTATATATTTTAGATTCTAAGTGGAACGAAGAAACTTATGGTTTTATAAAGATGTTTATTTTATTTATTTTTTTCTGTAGACAACTTATCTACCAGAGATCTTGCTCTGATTTGTATGTGCAGCACCTCTTTTTCTGAAAGGAAGTCAGTGTAGGGAGGTACATTAGAGAGGTCATTTTTTGATTTTCTCAGGAATTTTCTCAAGATTCAAAAAATGTGATTATACATAGCTATTTTGTAAAATAGATTTTTAGAAAATTTTTGGAGGTTGAAAAGGTTATTTAGGTATAGTCTTATTTTTTTTACAATTTTTTCGAAGTTTCGGTAAATGTGAATATTATCGTGGTTTATAATCTTTTTAAATAATTGATCAGTAGTCATTAATGTGATATTAACTCATGTAAATGAAAATCCTTATCATTTGATGTGCTCTGAGTACATCAATCCTTCTCCAACAAAACCTTACGCGCTCTCAGCCAGTAACGTGGCGAATATATTTCAACCCCTGAGCAAAGCATTAAAAATAGCCACCCAACTTCCCCTGTTCCATTTCAAAATATTACACTAGGGCTAGGTAATTACATTAGAGATCATACTTCGTTCACCACGCTGTTGCTCTCAACCCCGCATCAAATCATCTTGTCTCACTGCCGGACTCGGTACATTTATAGACCGGTTATACATGGTATCCCACGAAGATATACCCATTGTAATTTCTCCGGAGATAATAAAGATAATCCAATTATGTTTTATTTTTTTTAATATTAATCATAGGGATAAAGACTACAAATATTTATATTTGAATTTAATTTTTATGTTTTGGTAGTAAAAACAAAAAAACAATAATTTTTTTATTTTATTATTTCGAAAAATTTGAAAACAGCCATTTTATAGAGTTTATTCTTCTAAAAATGTTGACGTTTCATATTTTTGTTAAATTCGCGATTCTTTTAATAATTTTTTTAAAGTCCAGAGAAAAAAAGTGTACAGTCAATACTAGCCATAATAATAATTATGTTATATTCGTTTTTATTCCGATAACCTAGATTTATGTTGCGTGCTTTAATCGCATTTGCTAATTGACTATTATTGTTAATAAGTTAAGATTACAAAAGAATCGTGAACGGGTGAACAACATGACTTCGAAATTAAAACTTGTCGGAATAACGAGATTTCAACTTTGAATTTGTTTGCACAGTCGGGTCAACAGCTATGGAAATTTCGGTTTCCAGTTCGCTGGAAGTTCGAACTGGATCGATAACGAAAAAAAATGAGGCGAGGTTGCGAAAATGGTTCCAACTATTCGACCACGTTGTTCGTCCGTCCAACGATCGTATTGATAATGAGGGGCATAATATATGACCTTCGTTCCCACCGGTACCTTGCGCGCTCTATACCACACCTCAAATTATTCTGTTTCACTGCCGGACCCTACATAAACAGGTGTTCTTTTTCTCTCTAAAATCTATTCGAATGGAAGATGTCTTTTGTTTTCTTTCGTCAATTCACGGGAACAAATTTTCATTTTTGTTCAAATCACGTACCAAACGTTAAGAAATCGCCTATACGTAACCCCATAAACTGTATAATTATCGTCATTTCGGAACGCAGACAAAAAAAAGAAAGAAAAAAGAAAACACTCCGTAATATTTGCTAGTAAACCTGTACATAATCATTTCGAGATATCTGGAAATCGTATACTGCGGGGAAAAAACGCTACAAAAGTGCGCTACGTATCTGTTTAGCGTGTATACACAAAGGTCGTTTCGACTTTCGTCGTGTAACGGCGACGTTTTTAATAATGGAAGTAAAATAATATCGTTTATCAGTTTTTCATTAAACACATATAATAAATCGACGGCGGCTAATGCACTCGTCGTATTAATTTCACGTCGTCTTTTCGGGGATTTCGAGACCGCGGCGAATAGGGCGAACGGTCGAGTCCGAAGACTCCCCCTCGCGGACGAGACACTGCAGCAACAATAACAATGCTGCAGATTAAACCGTTTTCGAGCACTTAGTCGAAGAAGAATACGGAATAGATACCATCGCGGTTGCCGTTTTCGGACGTAATTCGAGTGTTGCGTTGCGTGTGTCTTTATTCCGATCTTCCGATAAAAGGTCAACTGCAGCGTATATTATTATTATATATGTGCACGCGCACCCCTCGCGTCGTCATTTCATTGTATTTTAGGTATCCGTCGAAATTCGCGGTTCCCCCATCGTCTCCGTGCGTAGCCGATAAAAATCAAACGGCCCCAAAAAAAAAAAAAACCATCTACAGACCGCCATGCGTGTATCGGATATTTTACGACCAAGAACCAAACGTCATTTGGAACAATTTTTCGTACGCGACCGTGTTATTATACGATAAAGTCGATAAGACGCGTATATTAGACGAACTCATTTTGAGACTTATTCGTTGGTTATATTTATTTTGTATCCGATATATTCACCGCAGTGACGGCGGCAAAATAGGCAGGGCCGTATTGGAAGAGAGGGGCAATAAGGGCATTTGCCCAAGGCTCTAAGGCTTTTTAAAACTACGGGGCGCCCGTCTCAATGTAGAACTCGAAATAAAAGTGGGGAAATATAAAACGCGCGAGCCGTAGAAAAGAGAAGGAAATGTCTTTGTTGTACTCGTCAGGGGGAAATGGAAAAATCGGGGCACGTGGAATGTATTTATACAGAACGATTCATTAAGCATGCTCACCCCATTTTTATGGTTAAATTTTGTATAAATTAATATTTTGATTTTTGGAATCGCCAAAATTTGAATTTAAAACTCTTTAAAAAAAAACTACATTACACTCAATTTTTTTTTTTTAATCTTTAATTAAACTCCTGTTAAATTGTCAAACATTTATGTTTACAGTTTAATAATTTTATTCACAGAGTACCTACCAAATAAAAATGATGTAAAAAAACTTGCAAAATTAAAATGTCCACAAATAACTCAAAAATGGCTCAATGTTATGAACATTTGACTACGTCTAGAAAAAAAAAATATAAGTTTTCACTCATCATTCAAGTTTTTACGAATATGTTAACTGAATTATATTTAAAAAAACAAAATTTAAAATAATAAATTAATTGTTTTCGTAAATTTGTCCGTTCTTTCTACGTATTTTTCGGTTTTTGCTAAAACCAACTTTCTTGGTCACCAACTTGGTTACAATGCAACAAAATGGGTCTTTTGTCATTTTTCTATTTGAGCAATATACATAGAAGAAAACATAAGTCGTAACAATTTTGAATAATAAAATCGTTGCACCGTACTTCGAAAAAAAAAAATTTTATTTTTCGTCTGTTTTAATTTTTTCCAATTATTATAAAAAATACTTTAGATATCAAAAAAAAAAAAATTCTCGTCAATAGCTATAAGTATGTTAAAAGGAACAAAATCGATAATTTATCATTTTCCGATTAGAGCAATATTTCAAGTAGAAAACATAAATTTCAACGTAAGTTTCGTAAACCTCTTAAAAAATCAAAAAAATCACCTCTCTAATGCACCAACTAGACAAAATTTCCTTTCGGAAATGTTACTATTATACTCTAAACATCGGAGCAAGACTTCTTTTCGGAAAGTTGTTTACAGGGAAAAAAAAACACATGCGATATAGTAAAACCAATAGATTCCTCGCTACGCTCTGAATCTAATATGACATTATTGAAGTATGAGTACATGAAGCATTAATTTAAATACATTTAGGATTTCCATGCTTTTTAGACAGTTTTCCTTAGTTTTTTTTAAGTGGAATAATACGAAAAATTTTGTTCAAATATCGAGTAAAATACGTCAACATTTTCTGAAAGATCATTTAATTAATAATTTGCAAAAAATACATGTAAGTTTTCATTTAAAAAACCGAAGTTGGTATGGTCACAGGGTACTCCTTAAATGCTGTGAAAATCGAATTATTAGAAAATATCGGCTCTAACTACGCTCACAAATTTCAAAAATCAAAATTTTTATTACTTTGTAGTTGGAAAACATGAAGTACACATTGGCGATTGAAAAGGCGCCACGATGCGCAGGGTGAAAATAAAAGTACACATAAGTACATAGCTAACGGCTTACTACCGGTGGTAGGGATGGGGACAACCCTATCCCCCCAACATTTTCGGGATGAATTAATTTTTTGTGAGATGTATTTTATTGGTCAATAGCCAATTTGCAAATTGAAACCTCGCCCCCCCCCCGAAATTCGGATCTAAATACGTCGTTATACAAATAATCTAACACTCCGGTGGAATTATTTTCCAACGAACGAATTGCATTGGTACGTACCTACACATGCACGAAATGTAATAATTAGTTTTGTCGAAAATAAACATTTAAATATACACGAAGAATACGCAATTCTCTTAATCGGTTGTTGTTAAATTTTTCGAATCGCTCATCGTCGTCATTTCTGTTTTTTCTGTATTAAATCATTATTGTTAATTCGTTATTATTATTATTATTATTAATAATTTCAATTGAACAAACGCGTAAATCGATTTCGCCGGCACGCCGCATCGAAACTAAACAGGGTATTAAACAAACGGAACGCGACGTATTATCGGCTCCGGAGAATCCATTGGGCGGAACGGTTAAACGGATACGGCGTATATAGGGCACACAAGAGACACGGCGGTAATCCGATAGGTTTATTTATGGACGAGTATGACATTCGACCCCGCAAAAGAATAATTCGCAAACGACCGAATGGCATGTAGGTAGTTGTACGCCGAAACGAGCGATTTTAAAGGATCGACACGTGCTCGATTCCGAAAGATATCCATTTATCATCCACCCGAGACGGAGGTCTCGTCGGTCGCGTTATAAATCAATGAAATAGAAATTTATTTGAAATTTTAATATTACATGTTACTGTTCGTGTGAGGTATATTGGTAGTTGTTACCAATGAAAATCGATTTGAAATATGTATTTTTGTTTATTCTTAGAGTTGTTGTATCTATATTTTATTGGGTGGGGGGGCGGGGCGGGGAGGGAATGCGAAATGATACGTTTGATCATCTATGCTTTGAACGGGAAGAAGTGCCCCCCTTCATCAGGCGCCACTGATCTAGCCATCTTCTAGGTACGATACAGTCAGCGGCAGGTAAGTCGAATTTTACAACGGACTCGGCGAACTGAAAGACTTCCGCCCGAACGTTTTAGATTGATAGGAAAGTAGTATACATTTTTACGACAAAAGCACCTGCCTACATAGTAAGATAGGTAACCGAAATTCTCTGCGGAAAAGCAATAGTTTATTAGCTACAGCAATGCATAAAATTTAAGTTTAAAAAAATTAATACACTGTAAAAAAAACGTTTTATTTTATTTTTCATTCAAAGTTAAATCTTTAACATTTATGCGTTCATAGTTTTCACTCTTTATGTCTGGTACCTACGTTGTGTCAATCGATGTTTCTAAATCAATAAATAATATTCGTTTTTTATTGAACAATATAATTCCAAAACCAAATGGAAACCTATAAAATAATAATACTATTCCGTAAAAAAGATCGACTTGACTGTTTTTCACAGATCGGCGAAATAGAAGCCGCAGAAGTAGCGTTGAACGAAGCGAACTTTATGGACGTAAAAAACGACGAAGTATGGGCCTACTTGACGGTGGTTAACGTCGAAATGGGAAACGTCGACGAGGCAAAAGTCTGTTACACGAAAGCACTCGAAGTAATTACACAAAAAAAAAAAATAAATATACGTACCAATGGTACTATATTTCATAAATGAATAATGAATGTAAAATAATTTTCAAAAATAGGTAGACATGTAAGAAAAACTTAGCCCGTAGTAGGTAATATTATTTTACTTAATATATTTTAGATTTTGACTGAAGCGGGGAATGTATTGGTTTTACAATGTTTTTTTTTTTTTTTTATGTGAACACTTTTTCTACCAGAAAGCATACTCTAAATATTAATTATAGCACCTTTTCTGAAAATAAATGTTCTTTGGGTGGTACATTAGAGAGGTCATTTTATGAAATTCTTATTAATATACGAGATAATGAGGAAAACCTCGGTCATAAGGTTAAAAAAGATTATTTTCATGGAAATGCACATTGTTGTAATGACTACCATAATATGACATATATCATATATTGTATTGTTGACAAAGTAACATTATCAACTCAACTCCGTTCAGAATCGTTTTTCGTTAGCAATAATTTATTGTTGCTTACAGATAAACGTTGAATTCCCCTATGTATCCTACCTTCCCAATTTCTCACTTACACAGTGGCTGCACCCATATGCGAAATACGTCAGTCATTTTTTTTTTTTTGATAATTTGAGAAACGGGCAACTTTAAAATTTTATATTTCCACTATTTTTTGTCAACCTTAAGGAAAAGACAAATTTCACCTAAAAATACGAGTACATTATTCTCAAGATTCTGTTATATTATTTTGTTTAAATAATCCATTTAAAAATGATAATAAACTAACGAAGTCATTTTAATATTGTGATATATTTAATTATCATTAAACAGTATATATTCACTATCTATTCACACATCTAAAAAATAGTAAAAGTTAAATAACAAAGAAGTATAATTGATTCACAAGCATTTTCTTTAGTTTTTTTTTTTTTTTTTTTTTTTTTTAAGATTCTAAATTCAGACTTAAGCAGCATTAGAAGAATATTAGTGGGCACATAAAACACAAGAACTTCATAATGGAAAAAATAATAACAATCATTGGTTTCGAAAATATTTTTGTTACTTTGTAAAGTAGACGTTTTTGACTTCATATTTTCTCTTGTATTACCTATATTATTTTCTTGTGTATTATGGCCCTCTAGAATATTACTAAGTCATAAAAAATAGCTATACAAACAAAACTTTTAATAAATCAAAATATTTAAAAAAAAAAATCTAAATTAACCTAAGTTATATAATATAAATTATATTTTCTTAAATGATTAGGTATATTATTAACACACATTTTAAATATTTTGTTTTATTTTTATTACAGTGTGGATTAAAACCAAAAATGAAAAAAGAAATCGAAATATTATTTAGAAAAAATCGATACACACCTATATAATTAAAAAATAAAATTTAATAATGTATTATACCTACAGTATAATATTGCATTTTTGTTATTAAATTCCTACTTATATAATATTATTATTATTGGAGCTGTTTAATATAATTTTTATTTAAATACTTGCATTTTAGTGATTATAAAAAAAATCAATTGATCAGATTTCAATGTAAGAATTTTACTACTATTGTCAAAACATTTTATTTCTAATCAAGATAAAATGTTTATAAGATCAAGATAAAGTTCTCTATACATTTTATTAAATGCAATAAATTTCT
The DNA here is from genome assembly GCA_902439185.1 of Cinara cedri. NCBI lineage: Eukaryota > Metazoa > Arthropoda > Insecta > Hemiptera > Aphididae > Cinara > Cinara cedri. The sequence continues at coordinate 492,140 of CABPRJ010000959.1, read as the reverse complement.
CCTAGTTTTTTTTTACTAACAGACCATATTATTGAAAAATGTGCATATTCAACCAGATAAAATATTATAAGGTTTTCGGTTTTCTACTATTTAAGTACTTATTTCAAATATTATAATACAAAACGATATGCAGATCTTTCAGCATAATATTAAAATAAAGTTAATATTTTTATCTAAAAATGAATAAATGGCATGATGTAGTAGTAGTAATAGTAGTAGTAGTAATAGTAACTTTGTTTGTGTCTAATTAAAGTTAAATAAATTAAGATGTTTAAAAGAACTACATAACTGTTGAGACAATAATATATTATATATAAGGGATGTCACAAAGGGGAATGAAAAAAAAGGTCCAAAATTTATATGACTACAATGAATGTTATTAAATTGTACATAAATTAACCAACTAAAAATCCAACTCCCATCTTTAATGTATGTTTGGCTGGAGAAAACATTGTGCTCAACGCAAATGTAAATGGCATTGGGTGAAGACGTTTTTCTAATGTTGTGCTCACATTCCACTTTCGATCTATACTACCTGTAATAATAAAAAAAACCCAATTAATTTGTTTTATTTATTGTTGAATAACAATATTTCTAATAACCTTAAATTATTGTTAATAAATAAGCTATACACTTGGAGCCATATTCTCAAAATAACAACTTAACACAATTTTTTTTTTTAAACAAGATATAATCACAGACCTACTACTAAAGTTGAAAATATTTAATAAAGTGACAAAAATATTTTAAAAGTGACTTGTAGTTTTTTTTTTATTAAAATTGTATTATTTCAATAATTGTCTATGTATTATAAGCTATTTTTTTGATATTTATATCTTTCATAATTTAAGTATTATATAAAGGGTTTTTAGAGCGGACTGATGTTGATTGTACAGTGCGGCCATATCATTTTGATGACGTCTCTTTCTAATCTGTTATTTATTATTTAATAACTAATGCAAAATCATCATAGCGAATCAGCAAGTCCAAATGATAAAACTTTATTATCATAATGAGTATTCGATAGTGCAAACATCATGATTCAAAAAATCATCTTCAGGGACGAAGCTCATTTTTGAATGAATGGCTATGTAAACAAGACAAATTGCCATATATGGGATGATACCAACCCACACGACATTCATCAGGTGACAATGCATCCACAAAAAGTAGAAGCTTGATATGGATTTTGAGTTGATGGTGTCATTAGTATATACTTTTTTGAAAATGACATTGGTGATGCCATTTTCGTCAATAGTGAACATTACAGAACGCTGATAATCAATTTCGTTTTGCTTAAATAGAACGATGTAGACAAATAACCTTAAGGTCAACATAACTCAAGGAATTGTTTAAATTCATCTGGATCTATATGACAGTCATTAAAAACTCAACCACTCGGATTCGTGTCGCTGTGAGAAACTACAGCAGACATTTAAATGATGTTATATTCAATAAATAATTGGTATTCGTGGGACTTTAAAACAAAAAAAAAAATTGTTAATATCAACCACACAGCTTGTTTTATTTTGTTTTAAATTAGATCTACTTTTAATGAAAAACCCTTTAGTTATTATCATATCATTATCATGAGTTACAGAGTACTAAGTACTTAATAAAGATTAATTTTTTAGTTCATTAAAGAAGTTAATCAACTTGCACATCAAATGACAGTGAACCAGTAATTTTTATATTTTAATGACTATAAATAAATAAATTATTTTACTTATTTTTTATTTAAATTTAAAATATATAATAAATTTCATAAATATATTTAAATTTTAATGTTAAAAATATCCTTAAAATGAGTATTTTGATTTTAAACAGAAAAAGAAAGCAATGGGTTTTACAATATGTTTATTATCATATAAAATATATTTTGCAGTAAAAAATGTTTTAAAAGCTATAATTATAATAATAATAATAGCAACTTTAATGGTTGTATTAGGGCAGTGGTATTAATTTTAATTTTGTATATACAACTTAGTTGGGTTGAAAAATATGACAAAGTTATGAGCAATAAAATATAACAAAAGGATGTACAACTAAATCTATAAAACCAGATTTTTTTGAATTTAGAATAAAGCATATACAGTATACACTCAAGACGAAGAAACCAATACAAATGGATCATACTAGATCATGAAGATATTTAAATTTAAATTTCTATGTGGATTCACACACTAGAATTTTGTATTAAATATAATATTGCATCACGCGATTATACAAATAGAAAAAAAAAAAAAACTAGAAATTCAATTATGAAAAAATATTGTTTTAACTGTAATGAAACAGATTATAATTATTTTATAATTATTTGGTTTTCATATGGCTCTGCTAGTATTGAAAATAGCAATAATAAGAAAAATAAATAGAAATTAAAAGATTCTAAATAATGTGAAAGATGTGATAAATTATTTTATCAGTGTAGATAGTAAAGGAGGTAAAGATTTTTTTTCTCTATAACTATGAAAATAAACAATACCTTTTATTGTGATATCTGATTTGGGAATTTGTGCTTGATATCCAAACGTCGCGTTAATGTCTCGTTGTAGAAGACTACCTTCCACATCTACACCAAATTGTAATTGTTCACTAGCTTTAAAATGATAACAACATTGCAACCCCGTTAAACTCAGTGTAGTACTGATGGTGGTAACATCATCATCTAAACAAAAATAATAAAGGTATGTTTAAATAAATTATAAACACTAATGATTATAAATAGTTTTTTTTTTTTTATATTTTTATTAATATTTACATAAATATCTTCCCAAGATATTGAAAACGGTAATATGTCCGTTTGGAATTTGTGGACTGCGTTGATGAATGACTTCAGCGCCTACTGATGTTTTATTATTACAACCATATAGAAACTGCGATATATAAATTCCAGTGTAATTGAATAAATCAGGGTTGACTACACATAATGTAGCTGTATATCTATCTGCCTTGTATTCAGCTGTTGTTTGAAGTCCAGTTGTTTTGAATTCTTGAAACTGTTATAGAAAATGTATTCGATAAATCAGATAAAATTAAATTTAATTATTTTTAAATTAACCAACCTGTGTATTGAGTTTAACTTTTACTCTATTCCAAGGTTGTACATTAAGATTTGTAGAAATATTCCCACGTGGATCAATGTCTCCCATCAAAAGGGGGCTATAGTCACCGGGTCCAATCTGATTTGTACCCACGAATGTAGACCCAAATTTATAATTGGACGTTTGACTAGTTGATCCTATGAGAAGACTATGGCTAACAAAAAAGTGATTGCTCAATCCTTTGTTAATGACGAGTCGAATACCCTCAAAAGTCATTGGAAACAATTCTGGAAAAAGAGGCGACATATTAATATCATTGATTAATGAAACAATGTTAGTACTGTAAATGTATATAGAGCATATGCAAAATTATGTACTTTACCTTTACATTTCTTATGTAGTTCTTCCACCGAACCCGGATTTTCAATGCGCTCTTCAGGTGGTAGTTTTGGCTGCGTAGTAGGTGGCGGAACCAGTGTAGTATTAGGTGGCATTGGTGGTAAATTAGAAGCTTGGACGTTTCCCATGGCGTTTCTACAGCTAATGTAACGAAAATTCAATAATAATCACAATATCCTCGTCAATTTATAATTATATTAACGTTACACGTAACGGAGCAACTTTTTTTGCGCCTTTTCAAGTAATATGTTTGAGACTTTACTAACGAATTAAGGAAAATTATTTCCACGCTGTTTTTTTAGGTAAGGTAACTAGGAAAAAGATATTCGCCGACAGTTCGTAAATTGTAATCAAAATCGATCAATCCGATTCACTGATATGGTTCATGGAAGAAACCACATTTTCTTTCAAAACGATCACATTAAAGAAATTTATGAATTTATTGTATTTAAATCAATAAGCAGCTCTTCTATGAAAAAAATAAACTTTCCTTGTTAGATTGGGTTAACGGTTAGATTGGGTTAACTTAATTTCTGTGTGATTCATAAAATAAATTATAGTTCATTATTTGATGTTTATAATCACATCAATATTGTCTATGCTATCTAGCGGACAATTTAGGAGCTAAATATTTCCTCCAAACTCTTTGGTGACAAAATATTGTATATAGCGAAAATATTAATATGATGCGATTGAAAGCCGCCTTTATGTTACCATTACGAATTAAAGATTTATATTTAAAATATCTTAAAGGTTTCTATTTTAATCCTAATTACCATTGATTAAATAATATACTATTTATATACTTACTATAATAATTGTTTAATAATGTTTAATTATAATAATATAATTAATTAATAATAATTATTATTGTTATTATCATTAATTATTAATAATTACTTTCTATTTACGTTATTTTAGTAGAAATTAAGTATAAAATAAAATAATATCATATTATCCAAGTTAACAAGTTCGAATTGGGATAGTAATGCAAAAGTCCTACTGACGTCTGCAATAACATTAGTATACATACAATGATGGCTTTCGGTTTGAAGGAGTTCTTATTATCAATTGCCATAAAGTTGACACGGAACCTAATTGTGCCATGTCCATGCGGATTATAAAGAGACCAGTTAGATCCACTCAAGTTCAATGGCTACCAACGCCCAACATTTGTTAATATAGCCCCACCAGATTTACAAAGTTTCTAACACAGAACAAAAATTTAAAAAATATTAAATTACCTTGAGCTCCCTCTACACATTAACCTCATAGAACAAGAAAAAAATGAAATCAAGATACCCGATATGGGACCTGAAACTCACAAAATATACAATGATGAAAGTATGAAAAAAACGATGGAGAGCTTCAGGAGTATAGAACACGTCACTGATAGATATACCAGAATTCCAGAATTAAAAGCTTCATCTGGCTTCATCTGATGGCATTATATGCAACACTGAATAAAGCAAGAATGGAACAATGCTAATGCAATTACTAATTGATATCTAATATCTAATGATTAGATCAAATTTAGGTCCTCAGTTATAAAAAAAAAACCCTCTATTAAAAAAATTAGCCAAATTTTATACTATTCTACCAATTTTGCCCATAGGTCATCTCCATCTATATACATTTTTGTTTATTCTGATTACTCTATTATTATTTTTTCTATTATCAACTATAATAACTAATTATTTGAAATCATGTCAACTCATTTGGTTTGTATTTTTATGATGAAAATACTTTGAAATTACTTAAGTAATTTTAAGTAAACTTAAAGTATAAATAATTAAATTATTTTTAAAGGTAAATATTTAAATAAATATGTACAAAACTTTATTAATATATTTCTGGTGGTTATGTTAACGTTTTTTTTTCCCCGTCAAACGGTGGTTCTCTAGCTGTCGCTACCATTGTTGGTCACATGCAGACATTTGAAATGCATTATGTCAAACCATAAAGTATATATAAATACATATTTATACAAAATCATAAACATGTATTACCCCATATTTTAAAAAAAAGAGCACAATTTTATATACCTACTTAACACCATTAACACTAGTTAAAGACATAGGAAAATGCATTAAAAAAGAATACTGTCCCATGAAAAAGAGTATGTCTAGTCACCATACTCATATATCCAGTTATAGACAATGTTAACCACAATATATCTAGCCTAGGTAAAAATAAAAACTGTTAGTGTTGTTTAGTATATTTTTCAGTAAAAATACCGTTTTTGTTTATATTCAACAATTACATCTTTTGTTTGAAAATATTATCATATTATATTATTTTATTCACATAAACTAATTGGGTGAATTCATTCAAAACATACCATTTATTTTACGGATTTGTAATTAACACAATTTTAAATTCATCACAACTAAATTTATTATTTTTTCCATGGCACCGTATTGAAATTGATGATTTTTCCAATTAAAAAACAAAAGGTCTTGTGTAATTTTACTCGGAATACTACTATAATTAATCTGTAAATATAATGATATAATGTTTAATACAAAATTAGAAATGCAACCATGTGCGTCCTGGAGTTCAAAATTTCAAATATAATTTAAATAATTAATTAATATATTTTTATCTTAAGTACTTTTTGTTGTTTGATTTTTATTATGTCTCTCCCTGATAAATTTCCTGTGGGCACCCATGAATGTGACTGTAATTGTAATTAAACTAGAATTACAACAAATTATATATTATAAATATATTATACTGAATTGCTTTCAACATTCTTAATAATATAAAATAAATAATATATTGAATTCCAAATACTTATTCTTGATTATGGCACAAATACTGAATGTAGTAATTTCTGAATATTTGATACACAATTTTTAATGACACTTATACTATATTTTAGATTCTGAGTGAAGTGAGGAATATATTGGTTTTACAATAATATATATTTATTTTTTTTCTGTGGACAACTATTCTACTAGCAATTTTAATCCGATTTAAAAAGATGGCACTTTTTCTGAAAGGAAATTGAACTGGGGAGGTACTTTAAGGTCATCTTTTGATTTTCCAAGGATTTTTCTCAATAAATGAGAAAAACATGGGAAAATCGGAAAAAGAGGTACTACATTAAACAAATATTTAAAAAAAAAATATATATAATGCATATGTAATTATCTTACAATAATATGAATTATATACTTTTTTGACAAAGCTATACTATAAACCAAATTTCGCTAAGAATCATTTATTGTTAGCAATGGTTAATAGTTGTGTACAGATGTACATTAAGTTTCTCCTATACCCTTTCAACTTTTCAATTAAAACAGTGGCTGCACTGGTTCCTATTATCCTAGGACAACTTTTTAAAATTATTAACATGTATGAAAAATGTTAGTAAATGTAGTAACGGCAGGAATAAAGTTTACTTTAAAAATCTAATTGTGAAATATTTAATTAAGAATTTAAATGATTAATAGGTACTTACCATATAACAGTGATTCAAACCGGTTTAATATTTATTTATTTAGTATTTAAACTCATTATCAAATATAATACAAATGATTGTAATTCAATTTTTATATGATCTATAAAGAAATTAAAAATAATTTTTTATTTTTACCTATGTAGTAGTATCACAAAGTACATTTTTTCAATGAAGAAAAATTATATTAAAATATTAATTTTCTTTTGTATTAGATTTTAGGAAAGGTTTGTGCAACGTGTTGTATAACTGTGTGGCTTTATGTTGAGCAAATCCTGGACACAATGTTAAAGCCTTTAGAGTGGCATTACAAATGTTCTCCAATGAACCAAATGTAGATAGTAACAACGCGGCATCGGTTTTGTTTACAGCACGGATAGTTGTGAGAGCATTGGCCAACTATAAATTGTTTAAAACATAATATTTCATAGATGAATTTAAAATAAAAAAACCTAAAATTTACCCTAGAATAATCATCTCCTTCGGTTTTTGACATTATGAGATCTGGTGGTTTATTTTCAAATATTTTATATGTTTCAATAAGTTTGCCTGCTTCTTCTGAACTCCAAGACAACATTAATGTAAGATCAGCTACCAAACACATTCTGGTCAACTGTTTGAGCGCATTGTGAGGCTCTTTTACATCAATTTGAAGTACCAAAACGCGCAGTTCGTAAAGTTTTCCCAAAGATTTCACTCTGTTGTATATATAGTCAGGCTTTAAGATATGGTAACGCAGAGATAAAAATAGAGCACAAGTCGTACGTCCCATTACATAGTCTGGTACAATATTATCCGAATACTCCCAGGGTACATTGATGATTGATTTAATTAACGGATTACCTCTCTAAAAGTACAAAATACATAAGTTATAAATTGATTATATTTTATACGGAATAGACAGTAAAATACATACTTGTTTTGGATTAACTAACACGCTGTTGGAATTTCCAGATTTAACAGGAGATTGTTTTATACTGCTTGTGCTGGGCTGATTATGGCTTGTACTAGGCTGATTATAACTTGTACTGGGCTGATTGGCAGCTGCTGGATTGTCGTATTTGCCAATAGAATTAATTGTTTCATAATGTTCAGATGCTTTTACTCTGCTAAACTCCTCTACAATAATATAAATAATATTTTAAAACAATGACATCAGAAAAATGGGAAAAACATATTTACTAGCAAATGATCCTGGATTATTCATGACTAATGTATACCATGAACTTCAAAATGTCTTTTCTTAGTTTTAAATAAATCAGTAATTAATTTTTAATTATATTATATATACCTACATAATTATCTATGAAAAATAAAAATAATAATATCAACAATGCTTAAAGAGCATAAAATGTAGAAAATAACACTAATATTATTTGGAAAATTGCAATACAATAATAATATTAAAATACCGTAAGACACATTTATTTAACTAGAAAATTTAAAAATATATTACGAAAACACGATCCAACTTAATTCAAGATATAATATTATCAAAGGCCGCCATAGCTGATAACATTGAACTCTATAATGTGATAACTGCCAACTGGAATGCTTTAAGATATATCTTAAATCTCAATTATTATTAATAATTATAACAACCTTTTTCTTGATTCACTTGTAGACAGAAGATTGTCTGCTAATATTCTATCTTTGAGCAACCTACTTGATGGCTCCATTGATTTCCCTTCTCTCCTTTTCCAGGTGAACTTCAGAGTTCCTACTCACGCTTTATTTTTAGTTCCTACTCATTCTACAAACTTTGGTCGTAACCATCCCCTTATTCATCATGTGATGCGGTTGGCTAACGAAAACCCTTCCTTTTTAAATGTATAAATCTGCATGTTATAGTATTCAATTACTGTTTGTTTGTATTACCGTTGTAAACTACTCTTGAACTGTTAGTACTATGATTCAACCTAATGTTTATGCTATTCTCTATGTACAGTACATAATTTCTTTGTAAAATGTCCCGTTAAAGCATAAAAAAATAAATAAATAATCCCTGAAAAAAATTTAAAAACTTATTTTATAGTCATAGATAGTGGCGCCAAACTAATTTTTTGAATGTGTGGCCATAAACATTAATTTACATCTACTTACCTCTACATGATATTAAACCTAAGTCGTGGGGGGCATAGCCATCCACCAACTACCAATTTCTTAAACTAAAAAATATTATTTTCTGAATAGTGTTTGTATTTTTGCATCATTTAATATTTTAATTAGCATAGAAATTATTTATATAATCATTAAAAACCGATGTTAACATTTGATATAGACAAGAATAAGATGTAGTATATTGTTTTTACAATAAAGTTTATTTTAAATTTTGAGCATTGTGAGGGATCTATTGGTTTTACTATGAGGTATGTTTATATTTTTTTTTTTTGTGTCTGAACCACTTTTCTACCAGAAATATTGTTCCAATGTGTAGAGTAACAATTTTTCTGAAAGATAATTTTGCCTAGTTAGTGTATTAAAGAAATCAATTTTTGATTTTCTTAGGTGTTTTCAGAATATAATGTTAAGACCTAAAAAGCTCTTACATTCACCAGTCTTTCATGTCATTAGTCTTACATTGAGTTTTCTTATCCATTTGATAGATGCTGGGTTAGAACCTATAATCAACAAATCATCAACATATATTGCCACAAATTACAGTAAGAAGTTTTGTAGACACAGTTGTCAGATTTAAGGTGGTTGAACCCGCTTTTTACTAATACTTGGTTACATCTGTGGTTCCACATGTTAGTTGCCTGCTAGGACAGTACACACTACGGCAATCATGGAATAGACTAGTTCGAGTTATTTGTAATATTATGTTTAGTACTCCATATATTAACTGTAAAATTTACAATGTTTTATATTAAACTACCAATGCTAGGGTATAAACTTATCCCTTAAATTAGGTTTGGCGCCACTGGTATTAGATATTACACATACATTTTAACAGAAATTAGAATTTGGACATGTGCCCTTTTTGTATTTAGCGATTCATTTACAATTCTAAAAGTAACATAAATGTAAAATTGTATTCTAAAAGTACTGATAAAAATAATATATTAATAATGTGCTATATAATGATACATTACAGCTCACAAGTTGTTTAATTATTACGCATAACTATTTATTTATTTATATTACAAAATCAAATTTGTTTTACTTAATGCCTAAGTATAAATATTTTAATCAGATAATGGTGATGATGATCCATAATCTGCAGACACAAGCGATGGTCTAGAATTACTAGGATTTTTTGTTGTTTCTGTCGACAAAGGTGATGTTTCTTTTTGGGCCACAACGGTGGTTTGAACGATACCCACATTAAGTAACTTTTTTGGTTTATTACTTTCAAGCTTGGGTGTTTGGCGAAGTCCATGAATAAATTTTTTCTCTCTGGTTTTTGTACCTAAACAATATTTTTATAAATCAAATTGATAATTTTTTAAATTTTATTTATTTATCTACAAAATAAGCCTTACAGCTTTTTACGATTGATAATTAAGTATAGATAGTAGTGATGATAGAGAAAAATTATGCTAGGTACTAAATTACTACAAAAATAATAAAAAGACATCCTAGGATAATGGGGACGGGTACAGCCACTGTTATAAATAATTTAATGTATACCTGTAAGCAATGATAAATCATTGCTTACAAAAAAACGATTCTGAGCAGAATTCAGTTGATAGTGATACTTTGTCAACAATATACATGTCATTTTATAGTAAAATATGTAAATCGACTATATATATTTTATTTAATAATATTTGTTTAATGTATTGATTTTCCATTTTTTCATATTTGTAGGAAAAAACAAAAAATAACCTCAATAAAAATTGAAACAAAATCTCTGAAAGTGTCAACAGAAAACTAAAAATAAACATCATTGTAAAACTATAATATCAGAATCTAAAACAGATATTTGATGAGAAATAATGAAAAATATTGACAAAGCAATAATATTGAACTGGCATATAATTTTTAATGTTTTAATACCAATTAAATATTTTGTATTAATTTTACAAACTTAAAATTTTGTCAAAAAAAAAAAAAAATTTATTTAGTAATATTTGTATGACATATAATATGTCATACTTACTATCAGAGGTTTGAAAACTCAATAATTTGGCAATTTGTAAATCTTCTTCAACTTCGTCAACTAATGGAATACTTAATGATAATCTTTTTTTTAATTCATTATCATGTTTCTCTTTCACAGCTATTTTTTGTTTTTTGGTCTGAAATGTAAACAGATTACTTTCAATACAAAATGTAAATATGTTAAGATGGTAATGCAATCCAATAAAGAAAATTGTAAACAGTCAGAATTAAAGAACAAAAATAAATTCAAACCGTATACAGTGTCCTATAGTGTTATCCATATGCTAATAAATCTATCAATATTTGTTTTTTTTTTTCATTATTCAATTGAGTTTTGTGCCAGGGGGAACAAATGTAGAGAAAAATAAAATTTTTATTTTCATCCCTTAATCATTATGATTCACATTGCTTAACAGGATAGTCTTGTTTTTCACAACTATCTCTAAATATGAATATAAATTAATATTACTAAGAAACTATTTATCGGATACGAATGTATGTTACATTCACATTTTTGAAATGTTAAAGTTATTTTTTTTTCAGTGATAAAGGTATTTTGTATGAAAATACAAATTTAATTTTCTCTACATTTGATTCCCTCTGACACAAAAGTAGATTGAAAAAAAAGAAATGAACATTGAATTATTGACAGAGTTATTAGCATACAGTTAACACTGTAGGAAACTATGCACAAAATAAACCCAATAAATATAAAACAGTAGTTTCAGCCATATTGTAGGTATTCAATTAGCTTTTAAACTTACTCTCAACTGTTGTCTTAATAATGAATTAGCAGCAAAATCGTCATTCCATTTAGCATCTTGTTTGTCATGAAGTTTAACTAATAAAGGTGCTGCTTTTTTAGCTTTGTCTATATCTTCAGTACCGTGTTCAAGTTTGAACATTGCATCATCAAACAGTCTTTTACTTGTGTCTTTGTCCTCTGGCACAATTTGTTCATTTTCAATTGGATCCCATCGATTTTCTTGCCGGCGAGCACCACTTACAATGACATAATCTAAATTCTATTTTGTAATTTATAAAAAATATTAAACATCACTACAAGCTTATCAAAAATTAGATAAATTATAATATTTTATTATTACCCCAGGATCTGTTTTAATTTCAAAATGATTGTTACAAAGATGACACTTCATTCGAAATTGATAAACTGGTGTTGAATAGTACATTCCAATTTTCTTTTTTTCCGCATTATATCTAAATAATATGAAAACTGAATTAGTTAATATGACATTATTACAATTCATAAAATATTTATATTACCGAACACCCATTCCAATATGGTTGTTGCATCCATCACACCATATATTATATGGCATTTCAAATCGAATAATTAAAATGCCCATGTGGAGCTTTCGGGCACGTTCTCTCAATGCATGGGTTCCTTGAAATTTGTTCAATCCTCCAACCGCCGGGTTATAGTCCGGCGGATAATACTTGTTTTGTCCTTTACGTTCACCCATTTTATTTGGTGGTTATAGCTGAATTAATATTTTCTCTAAAAGAAAATTGGAAAAAAAAGATCATACACTCAAATTTAAACCAAATATCTTAGACCTAATAATTATTCATATTGATTATCGACCATAATGTTAGTGTCGTTTTATTTGCAAGCAATATCATTTATTACAATGGTGGTATTTCTAAATAGAAGAATGTAAATTATAATTTATTTTTAATAACACAGTTCAAAAACATTGGCCTGTAATTACTTAAAAAAACAATTTTTCTAAAAAGAGTGTTATGAACTGTTTATATACATACTATACATATATATATATATGTATATGTAAACGAATATTTTTTTTAAATTCTACAATAACTTACACTATAAGTGTATATTTTTTTTATAACTCAAATATCTAGCAATAATAGAAGACACTATCCTCTATGTATGCAAGTTCATAGAAAATTACTTTATTCTAAATATTTTTAATTCAATGTACTGAAGATAATGTTTAAAATAGCAGGTGATTTATATAGATACTTACGAGCAGGGCAGAAGTTAGTTGTTTTTTTGTTTTGTTTTTAGTTAAAATTATGACAAATACAGAAAATGAAAGACTATAATATTAAGTAGCAAATCTTCTAAACAATTAAATTTAACTTGCAATTTAATTAAATAATAAAAGTTAAAAAAATGTCCAAATAAATGTTTTAATAATTTAGGCAGTTCTGATTTCTGATCTTCTTCAAGTTTGGGAATCTTATCATACTATTTTACGGTTATCACCCATTGATGACTGAAATGTTCACTAAGTGTTGCCCGATAGAGGATATTAGAACGACATAACACATACTAATGGTGTTATTGTTTTTGTCTTACACATGACGCTGTATTATATTAATTTACCGCGATATTATTTTAAATTGGTTCTTACAATTTGCTACCTATCTAATTATTTTTAGCTTTCACAAAATAAAATTGATTGTTTTAATAGAATATAAATTATTTATTATACAAACAATTTAATTATAAATATCAGTTTATAAGTAGATAATTATAATTTATAATATTATAATAAGTATTGAAACATAAGTTTTCTTGTGGACTTCTACATTTTGCATACATAAATGCAAGGAAGTTGAGTGGAATAAATTAAGTTGTAAATTATTGCAAGTTAGGAGGTTTTATAAACATATAAAATAACAAAAACTTTATTTTTAATAAAATAATATTTATTAGATTAAAAATATAGTACCTATTTATAATCTAGGAAATAAGATAATTACTGGAAAGTTCCAGTAAACAAAATGTTCAATACTTTATTTTTATGCTTCTTGGCCAAAATTTCCTGAATCGGAATGTTTTCTGTGCTACTCTTTAAAATGTAGATATAGATACATTGTTCAATATAGTATATATTTAATATAATGTCGTTTTATAACGTTATACTAATACAAATCTATATCTGACATTTTTTTGTCATAAATATTTTAATTACCCTTTTTTTTTTTTGATTTTTGTAAGCAACAAAAAAAAACAAATTTGAACACTTCGGGCCACTTATTATAAGTCAGACTACCGGACATTTACCCTGTTGTCCGCCAAACCATTCGGCCCCTGTTCATTTACTTCGTACTAATATCAGTAATATTATAATTACTATTAAACATAATAGAACTAATAGTGGTTGTAGGGGATTTGAAAAAAAAATAAGTTAATTTTTATTGAAATATCATCATGTACTTTGATTGTAACCTCATCATTGTGTATATCTAGTAGGAGAAATAATTGAATATGAAAAAAATGTCTGTGCATATGTAAGATTGATTTTAAGAATAGCTTATATGATATTTCATTATATATACAAGGTGTTTTCGAAATTAATGAGGGAGAGGGCGAAATATACCTACCTAATAGAATTCTGAATCAATAAATTAAAATATTTGAAATTTTTTTTAGCTTTTACTTTCAACAAGTAATTTATTTTCAGAACCAAAAACATACTTGTTGTGTTCTGATTATCTTCTCTATGTAAACATTTTCAAAAGTTATTCATTTATTTATTTTTTTCAGTTATATTTACATTTATACCAACTTACATTAAATACTTAAATATATTAAAAAAAAAAAAAAATTAAATCATATATAGTTTATCCATCAGTACCTAAATTTACTATATACTAAGCTAGTAACCTTTTGGACAACTTTAGGTCGTAGTATATCAGTATATGTAGACTGTGTATTAATATTAACACCAGCTCAGGTAACGTGTGATCATAAATTAAACATATATTTTAAATTATGAAGTTCATTTGGTACGTATGAACCTACAAGATAAAATTGAATCCAAAATTAGTAGTTAAATACTAATACCTATGTTGTCTCTAATGTAAATTTATATCTACAAAATGGCTATCTCGATTTTCAAAAAAAAAAAAAAACAAGAAACTTGAATTTTTCATTTCAAGTTCATGATAATTAAAAAAAAAAATATATAAAATATATGAATCACAGCGCAAAGCTCTAGTATACATAATTATTATAAAGAAAACAAAATAACTGACAAATTTGAACAAAAAGAAAGTTATTGCATTTATCGAATCTTCGTGAGATACCCACACTCTACGTATATATATATATATATATTAAAACACACTGAGAAGAACGGATTATTGATTTGTGTTACATCCCAAGCGTATAAAAAAACCACAGTGGTAATATTATAAAATTATAAACCTAACCGTATAGTGTATCTACCTATATCAGTTTTAATATTTTTCAATTTTTGTGAATAATTCAAATCATAATATGTATAATATATGCATAATAACAGAGAAAATTATATACCCCTTGGTCTTTATTAGTATACCTTGTATAATCGAATGTCAGCAGGTCGATATCCCTCCGCGCCCAAAAGTACAAAAGAAAAAATAATCCAAAAAAACACAAACATAGTACATATAGGTATCTATTAATAATATTATACGTAAATATAAAATTATACCTTTAAAGTTAAAATATCGTATTAATTCAAATATTTAATGAAAAATTATATTTTATAGCAGTGGTTTTTAATTTTATATCTAATACATTCGCAAAAAATGTTTCAATGAAATAATGAAAAATACAATATTCATGCATGCGCGTTGGTATAAAAGTTAAAAGCTATAGTTATAAGTAGGTACATAATATAATCTATAATTCTCTGTAGAAAATCGAAAATCTTTGTTATAATTTCCAAATGGTTTCAAAGACGAATACAAAGATTCTGGCCCAAGTATACGGAAACTTCCCAGTGTATAATACTTTGGGAGAATTCTTCCAGTTCATTAGATATCAGTAGTAAATCCATAAAACGCAATGCGATATCAGGTACAGGTACGTACTATATAATACACGTGTAATACAATTTACATTTCGTATAAAAAAAAAAAAAAACCACTAACTATACTATAGTTCATACAATGTGTACGATTCGTATCTAATTGTGAATACGTACAACGCGTACCTTTTATTATTAAAAAAGAAAAATTATAATTCGATTTTCATGGTTTTAATTTTCATAGCCCTTTAAACATTAATCGTGACCGAACTGATGGCATTCAATAGACTGTTGAACTGTTCTATTTCTTACACCAAAACCGTTTCCATAGAATTAGTAGCTGGTATGGTATTTTTCTAACGTGAATACCGTATCAAAATGCGCCGGAAGTTTGTGGAGAACATCGACGACAAATATTATTACAATACTCTTTTCCCTTCGTTTGAACTTGCCATGCTCCAAATTTTAATGTACCGCTCGTATATAAGTTTATAGTTATTAATTATGACTAATATTGATACCGACAAACATTTAAAGTGTACATTTTACGATGTACTTTGTACATAGTATTATGCACACAAGTAAATATTACGTAACAATATAATATATATTACATTATTAAAGATGGCCAGAAATTTCCATTTCGATACTTCCCAAATCGATATAGGTAAGTTCAGTGGCGATTTTCAACATTTTTCTGGGAGGGGGCCTGAAAAATCATATGTATTTCCAAGGCATACATTGATAAATAGCAATTTTTTTTGAACGACATTTTATTGATTTTATATTGGTGACTAGAAGGGTGGAAAATGACATGTGTCAAGAACGTCAATATTGTCTTCCAATAAGGCAGTGGTTAACGATTGCACCGACTACTTCTGTTCGATAGATGGTTTTTGACATTTACACCATTATTTTAAGTAGTAACATAAATAGTGATGTTAACGTCGTTTGTCCGCGTACCCTTGAAAAGAGCAGTTTTTAAATGTGCTGTATTCAGTCAGCGATTACGCAATTTCCTTTTCGCTTTAGAATCAATAATACCGATGAGACGTTCGACCTCCTTCGCCCTAACGCTTCGTTGATAGTATTAACTTCTGGTTCTATAGAGCAAAATGTTCTTCCAGACAACTCAGATTCAAGAAGACAAATCGCGCTGAAAACAGTGAAACGACGATTGTTGTCAGGCATACCTAATCAACGACGGTTCTATTTTGATGGATTTGTTGAAACAGCTATTGTTCGATAACTGTCTGTGATCTGATCGGGGCCGATGGATTTTCGTATTCTTGATAAACCAGCGTGTATTAAAAATATTTTAAATTACTTATACAGTTTGTTAAACAAATGAATGAGTGTTCTAATAATACCACGAATGCTTAGGCGGGTGTATAGCATATTAAAGTTGATCGCAATACTAATATCATTCAGAAATATTTTTGAGCGTCTTTTAATATCACACTTATGATGAATAATTCGGTTTTTGTTTTTGTGGTTTTAAGTAGATTATTGATTAAAATTCATTAGATCCAATATACAAGTACAAAAATAATCCTACGTTACATTAATATTAGAATATGTTTAGTCATTCTCACCATTTCTAATTGTGGCATCCAACTCTGAGTTAAGTGACAGGTTTGTGGTCATAATCCAATTACCCATTCTTCGTCGTTAATAAGTCTTGAAGCAATCAGTCCCTGTCCTTGGTCCAACGATAAAGTCTTAAAACGAACGTCGAATCCCTGCGCGAATTATCGTAGGTAATATAATAATATCGGCTGTTTGAATTTTTAACTAAAATAGTTACTAACAGGTAACAGGTAAACAATTAAAATTTAAAAACTGTAATGTATAGAAAATAAGAAAAATAGATGCCTACCAATTTCTCTAAAAATTTCAATAACATGACCATTGACCATTTAACTAATCGAGTTGAACAGTTTGAATCGTTAAAACCCGTTGTCATATTAAAATTCATACGAAGTTAGATATATGTTTAGTAAATATATAATAGTTATTGGTTAATATTCATCATTTAACATTATCGATAAACTTACAATATATAACATGTTGAATGGCCGGCACAATCTTATCGTATCGGAGTAACCGTAGTATGAGGCATTTTTGAAAAAAAGTCGAGACAATCGTTTCATAGATCGGGAAAAGGAGTCAAACGCTGTTCCAACGAATAGTAAATCGTTGTCCATGCATTTGCATTAGATTAAAAATCTGAGCGTATGTATTTTAACAATATTGTATGTATTGAGCAAGTTATTTAAAAATTTCCATAACATGAATTTAAAAGAAAAACCTTAGTGTCGCATATTATACATTAAAAAAATATTCAACTATAATTATTAGTATTATTTAAAACAAAGTAATAATAATAACCTTAAATTTCGGAAGATCGTCAAATCTGCATAATTTATTCCAGATTTTATCCGTTAACCAACTAATGGGGTTCTTTAACGGATTATATAAACTAATGCTATCTATTATAAAAAAAATGTCCATTCGTCCTTGTTGATTTCGTCGGACAAATTAATTGCCATAATCAACGAGAGTAATAATCTGTGCAATATGCGCAAAGTAATAAGATAAAGTTAAAATAATTAAATTTAATGTTAAAAAACAAAATACCTACCTGTTTAAAATTCAAATATAATCACGTCACATTATTATTTTTATCGAATCATTTAATTAGGATTTGTTTATTTTTAATACATTTCTAAACAAAAATCATATTTTAATCTAAAGAGTAATAGAGTCTTTTGCTTGGTAGTTCCGACTATTGCGAAACTTATTTTTTCGAATGAGCTTTTGTAAATGTTTACGTATAAGGAATAACTGAAATAGTTCGCAATTTAAATGTCCGATCCTCGATTTGTATACGATCGGGACTGTTTCTAATGACACTAGTGAATAAATGTATGAACCACGTGAGTGAATATTGGTACCATAGTAAAAATAATTTTCTTCTACGTACTTTGCCTTTGTCCACGAGATTATAATAATAATCGTAGACCGAACTTTGGAAATCAGGTTTCGAAATTGGCGTTGCAAATTTTTGAAAATTAATTACAAAATATTGCCATTGGTTTGAAGTCGATAGCTTCAAGTGAGGGTACCGACTTCAAAGACGTGTCCGACTTTGATAACATGAAACTAACGTCGGGGAATAAATCCAAAGTCAATATCTTCTAAACAGAGCATGCAATTAGGTACACATTTATAGCTAAGGTTTCTGTGTTATTAATAAAAAATAATTGTATATCTTATCAAAAATCCATTTTAATTTTAATCAACAGAAAGTTGGGTTTCAGAAATTATAGTTAATTGCCGTCACTGATGGAACGTAATATGAGTATATAATCATCTTCGTCGGGATATTTTAGTTTTAGATTACCAGCTACCGTTAACACGATTTTAACGGCCCTCATTCTTGCAAACACATTTTGTTAATTTGTTTACAATATATTATGCAAATATAAATTAAATATGAATATATTATTATAATCAAGTATTATATATTGTAATCGTGAGGGCTTTGAGACGAATTTGTGCGTAGTACCGATAGCGAACCGGCTAAACTAATGCCTTGTTTACACGAGACGAGCGCTCGGCCAAGACAGTGATTTCAGCCAAGTACTCAACCAATCTAAACACAAGGCACAGTACTCGGTATAGTGATCGTTCGAGTGAATAGAAACCGTTTCTATTTGCTGGACTGAGCGGTTCCCTTCATTACCAACATGCACTATACACTAAATATTCGATAGTTCATCCTAACTATCGAAAACTATCGATGGTATAAACTATTTGAAAGTGACGGTCATTAGTCTAAACCACCAGCCGAGTGTCGTGTAGCAAATAGTTGTTCAGTACATCTTAGTAGTATGGTAGTTGCTCGGCCCAGCGAATAAAATAAATGTGGATGTTGACTCTCGGTCAATGCTCGGCCAAGTAGCAAGACGAGTGCTCGTCCCGTGTAAACAAGCTATAAATCCTTATGGCTTGCGAGTGTAAATCTATTTTGCACATCAAAGCGTAATCTGGTACCATCACGAAGCGACGACCGAACGAAATAACGTAAAATATTATTACGTAAAATATTATAACTGTCAATTATTAATAAACACCGGCCTTGATTAACTGATGGTCGGTCCCTCGAGTTTGTTATACATTATATAGAATTTAAATATATTCTTTGGAAAACAGTAAATAACCGAATAGTACTAAGAAAAAAACATTGGTAGCAATGAGGGTTGAAAGTTGAAACCATCAAAAGCTATATTATTTTGTAACTAACAGATAATATAATTTAACACAATTTTTAATGACTTGTCATTTGATTCAATCGAAGATTATAATATTATTAAATTAGTGGCATGTATAAGGGGGGAACAGGTACCTGAGTCAAAGTTCACAGTGAAACAGTAGGTTCAATTAAATTATTACTTTTAGATTTTCTAGCAATTTCAAACGTACGGTATAACCCGAGTTCATCGTTATGAATACGACGCACGTAATTTCCTGCGTTAGATTCGACCCTTCGAAGTACAGATTAGTTTGACCGCTCTACATACCCCGTCGAATAGTCAATATTTGCTGGACGACTATCGACAGGACTTTCAAATCGATTCTGTTGAATTCGTCAAAACACGTCCACGTCCCTACACAACAGTGAGCCCTATATATAAAATAGAACCAGTTGACAGCTATAAATCATAGTTTTTTAGAGTTCTGGTATTATTTGGAAAAATTTCTTGAGACTAACGTAGTCCATGCTGTCCAAACAGTTCAGAACCACGTATTACTTCGCTATCAATTCGGCCAAGTCTGTGGTGGTTTCTGTACCGACCATTTCTTCGGGCACATTTCCCAAATTCAGCTGCAAAGCGCCAAATAGCATACGGTAACACTGTTCGATACATTCGGTAAGAGAAGTGATCATCAAAATTTAAATTTTGGCAAAAAAGAACAAATAAAGGGTTTAATCCAGCGGTGTTATATCCTTTTCTTTTTAACCGTTGTAATTTTGGCAATATTTAGTAACTAAGATCTATCAAGACATTTCAGAGTTGCATTGATTTTCAATTTTACCTTGTTTGGATATCAATGGCCAGTTAGTTTGTTATTGTTATTAGCATATAGTATACTTATGGAAATGACACGACACACTAAATACACAACTAAATTTTAGAACTTAATCCAACAACGAAATATTTCCAAACTGTTGAGTTTTGGGATGTATACTATTATTTTAATTGAACAGCTTGATTTTGGAAGACACCCTAATAATATAGATTTTATATACAATCTAATAATATCGGAATTGGCTAATCCATTTGAAATGGTTTGTTTTTACAAATGTTTTATTCATCTATAACGACGTCTTTCGTATGAACGTCGAACACGATTAGGGTTCTTGTTTTTAGGAACTTTATTACTTCTTATTTTAATAAACCGAAGTGCAGTTGTTTTTGTCAATATTTTGTTTATTTACCTAACGGTAGAATTGTATCTAAACCAACGACATGCCTTGGACCAATTCAATCATTTTTTTTATTTGCTCGTTACGTCGAAAAGTGAAAACCCGTTTGGGTGCAATTAAAATGGTACAATTACACCTGTACCATTTTGTTAATTTTTGAGGTAATTATGGGTAATTATTGAGCTATCTTGTTGATTTAGAACTTTAGGATTTTAAAGAATCATACTACTGTTGTAAAGAAACTGTAAATCAATTACTTAAGACCATTAAGACTTTCTTACTCTTTTTCTTCTCACTAAATATTATAATATTATTAGTATAAATTATAATATAATATTTATACACAATAATGTTATCCGTAAATTGTTGAAAATCGTTGAATATACGTCAATATGCCAAAAAAATTAAAAATATGCAAAATAAAATTTTTTATTTGAATTCTCTGTACTCTGAAACGTATTTGTATACCACTCTGCTATGTTTTATTACATCGATGATGAATATGCGAATGCTATAAGACCCGAACCTTGATTATAATATTGTATGATCAAAAAAAAAAAAAATACCTTAAAATTCCCAAAAACAAAATAAAATGCATAAAAAAGGCATTTCTTGAATTTTTTTTAAATTAATGGCAACAATTAAAATATATGTAGATTAATTTTGAAAAAAATTATATTTAAGTAACAACATTGTCTTTATATTAATACAAAATTTGGTTTAGCTATAATATGGGCCGGCTTCAAAAATGTTCGGCAGCAATACGGTTTGGCTATTTTACGTGCTCCCAAAAAGACTATGCAACGAAAAACTAAAAATATGTTTATTACGTTACAAAAGAACGTGAATCGAATAACAATAATTATTATTAAACTTGATATTTCCAGTTATTTTAACGTTATATTTATGCGTGTACACAAATTATAATAAATTTAAACCATAATAATGTTATCGCGATGCAAGTTAACGCGGACGAGGTAACACAAATTGCACCAGTACAAAACAGTGTATAGGCGGTCCAATTATATTTCCGTTAGTCGGTAAATTAAGTTCGCAAATTGAATTGCTATACAATATACTATATAGCTATTAGCTATAGCCGTAGGAAGCCGTAATAGATTAATTACTGCGCTCCTACCGTAGGTCTATAAACGATCCGTTAATTACCTTTAACTTAACAATGAATAAAAAATAACATTTTGACTTTTGAAAATTGTTGCAACTATATGCATTATAATTATGAACTATACAGGGTGATCCATTTATCACAAACCACTGACATTCTGGGAGTGGAGGCGGGAATTTAAATAGAATGTGTTAATTGTTTTTTTTTTTTTTTTTTATCAATAATCGTGGAATCTATTTAAGTTTTAAATTTATTTACTCTTATTCCTTATACCTTAAATGAGTTGGTAAATAGTATACACTTTTGATTTTAAAATAGGTAAAATTGATTTTAAAAAAATTTTAAAACTCCCATGCCTTTGAAAACACATACTTGAATAAAGAATTATTTTTAAAAATTTTGATGCGTATAAAACAAATATCAGACTTACTATTTATTAGTTACATGCTATAATATTACTTGAAATAAAAAAAAAAGCGCTTGAAAAACTTCATTAAATGCTCTTAAAAAGCTTAATAATTCATTTAAATAAAGCACTTTCAAATGTCATATAAGAACTATCGAACCTTTTTAAAACCACACTCGTGGATTTTTACTGTCCCATGTTTAGCGACAACCAATGCGACAAGTAAACAAGAAAAAAAAAATAATAAGCACGCGTTAGATAATAAAATACAAAGGTAAAATTTATCGGGAAGGGAAAAAATCTGAGGTTTTTTATTGTCTCCCGTATAATATAATTACAAAGTATAAAATAATCTCAAAAAAAAACTTTTTAATCTAAATTAATTATCGAAATTAGCCAAAAAATACTGTTAAATTTTATATTTGAACTCATAACATCAAATAAAGTTCTATAACAATGCTATATTTAATATCAAATCAAAAATAAAAGGAAATTCTATAAGTCCCGAACCCTGGTTATAGGTGTTTAAATAATTTAAAATTTAGACCAGAGGATTAGGGTAAGGTAACTTTATATTCAATTACAGATAAATTTATTTAAAATCCTACTAGAAAATCGCTAGTTCATAATAATTCGATCACTCCGTATAACGTAAAATATTAAAATATAAAATATAAATAATTTTGTAGTATGTTATTATTGTTATTCATATTTTGATTATAAAATAGAACATGGTATTATAATAATTTAACTTTTTGACATATGCTAAACGATGATAAAATCTTAAATTAAAAATACACGAGTTTTTTACGTCATTTTCGAAACGTTATTTATACATAATATGACATATTAATTGTGTTTGTAATGTTCAAAATACACGCAAGGTAAACAGGATTGGACATAAATGAAGAAAATACCAAGGCGTCAGAATTATTAAATAGCGTACAAATGCAGAAACGCTGAAGATTGATGGGTGTCGCTTTGAAAATGTGAATACATTCAATACCCGAGTGTAAACTTGAATAATAGAAACAATAGGATTTTAGCGAGAATGCAGATTGCATACAGTTCGAAATGGATAACGGACAAAGCTAAAATCGTACAGGGTAGTAATATTACCTACGTTAGTCTAATATAAAAGAATGGTATGGCCGATCATCACTATTGACACATCTGACATGTGACAGAGTGAAGGTTTAAAATCATCTTCGACAAAGAAAACAAAAATTGCCATTTCTGTCTAAAGCATCATATTAAAATTATATGCTCAACTGTATTGCTGAGTCGATTCTCCGTGAAACAATTTAGAAGTGAAATTGGATGAAATGTATTTAGCTTTACTGGATTCAACCACTCATGTGTTTTAACCTACCCGATCAATTTAATTTTATATTAAGGTATTGCGCAATTGATGGATTAACAAAAGCGATTAATTTGTGTTGATGAACCTGTATATTCGACTAGAAATAGAATGTATAGGTAACTAATTTTATAAAGTATGTAACAAATATAATATTTAAATTGATATTTATTTTTTTTTAAATGTAGAACGGTTGGTAACCTTAATCTCAACTGTAAAAAATTCGGTCCTTATTGTATTATATCATTAAAATTATCGAGAAATAATCGAGCGTATTGTGTTTGTAACAATTCTTAAAAAAAAAAAAAAAATGGTTAAAATTGTTTTGATGTTACTTTATAATTGGTGAATATAAGGTTTTAACTACTCTTTAACTACTAGCTGAAAAATATAACAACGCTGACACCCCTGTTCTCTTGGACTAATAAGATTAAAAAAAAAATGTCATGTTTCCAAATTATATATATTACGGTTATCATCAAACAGGTTACAATTACGGTATACTCGCGTATTTATATTATTTTATTTTTTATAGGCATTTAAGAATTTCAGCGTTTTGGGTATACACCACATACTCGCGTATACTCCCCACTACATCACTGAGTATACTTAACGAAATATACTTAGTTCTAAACGTGGTTGAATATCTATGTTTAGGCTACAGACGAACTTTATTACGAACACGAGAAATACCGGTTTTCCGGACGTAAAGGAACGAACGGTCGGGGTGCTGTTACGCGAAATGTTTTTTTTTTTTATAGAATTTATACAGTTGAAGGATGAAGAACTGCAACGATACACAAAAACATTCAACTCGGTGAGACACGTGACCGCGGTGTTATTGGATAGCGCTAAAATGACTAAAGCAAAAAATGCAACGGTTTAAAGAAGTGTACTGGACTGTACACGGCCGTTCAAAACTCAACTAAACATCTACAAAACCAAAGTGGACGAATTCGTAAACTTTGGCGATACGAGTGACATTGATAAATATTCGGAAAAGTCTCGATATATGGACGATAAATTAAACGGAGCTTCTGACATAATTGACGAATTGAGAAGAAAAATATTCCGAGCTAAAAGAAACCGCGTATCTTCTCCGAAAAGTCATAAATACAATAAATAACAAATATTTTATAAAAATCTGTAATATATAATTGTGTATTTATGTAACTAAAAAGGTTTTTGTAAATACTTTTGCGTCGTACGAAGAGATTTACGATAATAATATTGTTCCACGTACGATACCGAACAAATTAATCAAGATTTCACCGTTTACTGCTTTCACATTACGAATGGAGTTTCACGAATGGCCCCGCCAAAATGTTAATTTGATTGTACACCATTGTCACGGTTATAGTGTGTCTAAAAGAACAATACCCTAATAGAAACATGAAAGTTGAATATTCAAATGCTAATGTAAATAACTAATGCCCAGAAAAACCGAATTTACCAGCTGTAATGAGTTCTCAAAATAAAACAAATAGGTATAAAATATACTATGCGCATTTATGTCAATAATTTTAAATGATTCATTGATTGTTGAAATAATTTTGAGTTCATTACAATAAGATCTAATGTATCTAGTTAAGCCGAATCCTAAAACTTGTATGGCATTAGAATATCTTGTTGATAATATGAAGAAGAACCAGAGAGACAAAACTTACTATTCCTAGATTTTCAATAGAACCTTGTATCTTGAATAATATAAATATATATATATATTTATTAATCTATTATATTCATATTATATTTTATACAATTTCTGTTTATTTTTTTCAATCATCATGGAATCTATTAAGTTTTAAATTTATTTACCCCTACTTCTTACACCTTAAATGAGTACATAGTATACGCTTTTGATTTTAAAACAGAACTCTTATCCCCTTAAAAACACATACTAGTACTTGAATAGAAGATTATTTTTAAACATTTTACCGTGCATAACACGAATATTAGACTTACCATTTCTCTTATACCACTTAAAATAAAAAAAAAGTTTGAAAAACTTATTAAACACATTATTGCATTTGAACAAATATAATTGATCAAAATTCAAGAACACAAATTATAATTTTTTAATCACTTATATACTTTAGTAGCCCTTCAGGAATAAACTTACTTTTAATTTGAAAAAACTAATACTTATCTGTAAAGTAAAAAAAAAGATCCCCCTCTTTTATTCAAGTGCTTACTGAAAAACGATAATTTTTGATTATCTATAGACAAGTGGTAGAGAAACAAAACGGAGTCACTAATTCGCCAACCCTCTTCCCCCCCTTAAAAAGCTGACTAAATACAACCCTGATACATAGTGAAATATTAAAATAGTTACCAAGTCAAGTTAAAAACTTGATAAAAATTACAAACTTTTTAACTATCTATAGTTAATATGTTAATATCCACCATTGTACGTATGGAAATCGGTTTTCGTCGTCGGTCTCTCCGAGATGGGTAAGTCACAAGTTTGTTGTCTTATTCGTGGGCGATATTTCGACGATACAATAAAGGTAGGTACAGGAGAAAATAGTTTTGGAATGAGGAAGTTAAATTTGACGTCTAACTAGATGAGAAGTTGCAGTCGTACCTATAATGTTTTATTGTTAGAACGTGGGGGCGTTTACAAGTTATTGTTACAAAACTCGAATGGTGTATGAAATAGCATGAATATAAGCGTAAGGTCTGCCGAGAGTGGGAATAATCGATTTGCATGTGTACGGACGTCTGAAATTGTTTACCAGTTTGGGTAAAGGGACGACGAATAATTAGTTTAGAGCTTTCATGTGATTTTTCCCGAGTTTTTTTAAAAATTTATATAAATTTCGACAACTAGTCAGAGTCATAATATTTTATGTTTGTACTCTTCGATCGGCGAAACCTAACTGCCGGATTGTGCGAGTTCTTTGTATTTAAAATTATTTATATACTCTCTTTTAATCTGATGATATTAACATCACCGACTAAACATAAATGCATAATTAAATATTATATAATATGATTAAATAAAATACTAAGATTAGAATCTGTTTGACAGAAATTGTCTTTTTAAGTCGTTTTATAAAAGAAAAATAAAATAAATTAATGATTTGTTAATAATATTAATACTATAATTTCTGTAATACTTTTACGTTTAAAGATAAAATGCTTTTATATTATATTTTATTTTAATTGTGAAATAAAAATAATAATTATTTTGCGATGCTCGATTTGTTTAATTGTAAACAATTCTCAAATGTACGAACTTCAAAGAACGTAAAATATAATTTTATATACAGAAATGTTAGGCCATTAAAAACGAAAGTGTAATATGAACTATCGATTTTTTTGACCAACCAATAAAAGTATTCAAAAGTATAAATATAAATATCTGCTTTAATAGTATATTATTTAAGATCATCAAAATTGCTTCATCGCGTAATAGGTACCTACTCACTTAAAGTTTTGTCACGGCGCGACCATTTAACAATGGTCGGATTTAGCCGTAGATTTTTCTTTAAGGCGCGACTTTACCCATAATAAAGTAATTCATCATAAATTTGCTTGGAACACAACGTTTATTGACAAAAAGTCGTCTTGAGGTCCGTACAGATCGGCTAACTCTATACTTATCTTCATATTTTTTGACCAACTCGAGTGCTCCTAACTGACATATAACAATTATTGCAACGTTTAAAATTTTACATTTATATTATTATTAAATACCTGCATTTAATCATGCAATGAATACGATTTTCCGACTGCCAAATTAAACTATCACTGCAAATTTTAGAATAGACTTTCAGTATTGATTTTTTTTTAGAAAGTTCTTCAAATAAGATAATTTTCGATGAAAATTCACGGTACATTTTTTGATTTTACCACAATGCCCGGCCCCTCTAAAGTTGTTTCTTTGAGAAATTGAAAACCTAACTTTGATGATAACACAAATAATTAAATCTGAATGTATGAATTTCGGTTAAATATAGTAGTTGAGTACATGTTTGGCATTAGTATATAATATTATTATGCATCTATATAAAAAAAAAAAAACAAACTAACAAAGTTCACACGATGGGTGGGTCACTGTTGTCGATGAGAAGTTGAAAAAGTTGAGGGTAAATTTAATATACAACGATTAATCATTGCTAACAAAAAACGATTCTGAGTGGAGTTCAGTTATACATGTTTTGAAATTCCGTAATCTTTACGATTTGAAAATAATACATTTTGTACATTTTCTCGCTTTGTCTACGTTTTTCCTATTTATTAAGAAAACTCCTAGGAAAATCGAAAAATAACTTCGCTAAAGTACCACTCCAGTTCCAGTTCAGAATTATTAATAATTACTAATAATTCATAATAACATATGAAAATCGGAACAAAATTTCTAGTAGAAAAGATGTTGACAGAAAAAAAAAACATCATTATAAAATCAATACATTCTTCGCTCGGCTAAGAATTTCAAAGATCAAAGATTATGATGAAATGGATATAAATTGATTGAATGAAAATACGTTGTCTTCAAACAATTTAATTATTATTATTATTAATCTAATTATAGCGAACGAGGTTTTTTTTATAGTTGTATATAATATTACGATTATAATAGTATTATGACTTGCAGTCGTATTTGCGTTTATCAATTTACATTAAACGTCGAAAAAAATTCTCTTGTTGGTATTTTTTCCGGACGTATATTTTCATACGATCGACAATTTTTTTCATCGTTTATTTTTCAATAGACGTGTACAAATAGATCTCGTTAATTGTATTAAATTGATTTTCATACAAAATAAAAATTAGACGTTGTTCATAAAACATTTTAATAAAACATTTTTTTAAACCGATTTTATTTGCGATTTTGAATTTATCTGTGTAAAAATATTTTGAAAAAACTATAGAAAAATGATTAATATTCAATGCATAAAATTGCAAAATTTACAAATTTATAGCACATTGAAGTTTAATATTTACGAATAATCTGTTTTTGGCAAAATTTTAACTATGTTCAACTAATACTAGAATATCGAAATGATATCTTCGATATTATGAAACATCTGTTTGTAGACAGATAAGGCATAAATAAACACTTCATTTTTTTTTATGGAGACATTTAAAAATGATTATATATGCGGATTTTCCTAATAATGTTCAAGATTTAAAAAAACAAATCACGGTGAGTAGCATGTAATAAATTAAAAGAAGACTAAATAAACGCTGCCACTTCAAGAGAATTTGCCAATTTCATAGTTAGAAAAAAATTGTTCACATAAAAATTGTTTAAAAAAAATAATACTCTTTCTGAATTTGTAGAAGAAAAAAAATACTCATTTTAAAAAAAAGAAGTTGTATCACGCATCATGCACTTACCAAAAGAGTTAAAAATTTGAAATTTGTGTTGAAAATATTTATGTCGGTACTCCCTATCATTCTCCGAAAATTCCATTTCAATACTAGGTCATCCAACTTAAATATTTAGTGATACCTCTTAGCATGAAAGCACTGTATAGACACTTAGTAAAACGTCTTAATGTTTATTTTGGCATCAAAATCCAGTTTACACGACCAGCGAAGCTCGAATACTATT
This sequence comes from Cinara cedri, assembly GCA_902439185.1. Classification (NCBI taxonomy): domain Eukaryota; kingdom Metazoa; phylum Arthropoda; class Insecta; order Hemiptera; family Aphididae; genus Cinara; species Cinara cedri. The sequence goes on along the minus strand of CABPRJ010000959.1, from coordinate 462,385 downwards.
TGAAAATACACATATTTGCTATGTTGTTCGTTAGATTCACGTTCGATGTACTTTTTTCAAAAATATTTGCACTGTACATATTAACCTCCAGTTTCATTTTCATAATTTAATTAATAGATGTTAAATTATCCACTTAAATTTCATGTTTTTATATATAAAACAAGTAGACTCAGTAGTCTTTTAATATCAAGCTAATATCTTCAAGATGCATCATATTAAAACCAATAAATTCGCTGTTTCACTCAAAATCTAAAAAAAATGATCCATTTACCCTGATCCAAAACTTTTTCTTTTTACATCTTTTTATATCGAATTTCTCAAGAAAACCCTGCTTATAGACATCACTTGTTCACAAGTGCTTACATCATATATTTTACCCGAACTTTCGATCCAATAAGAAATACGATATATCTACCTACTAATACATTATAAGAAGTGGAATATATGAAACGAGTATAATAATTAAGATTATATTTTATGCAGACTGACATATATATACAGAATTGAATATATCAAATTTGTGTAACTCGATTACGGTCCCATCATGTATATGCATAAATGTCTACCAACCTTTCCTAACCAACCTTATATATGTAATAATTCTCTCCGAATTGATAAGTTTTGGACTTTTGTTCGAAATTATTATTATACAAGAGAACGAATGTAATATTTTGTCGTTTTGTAGTCGAGTCATGCGTAATTAATTTCGTACCGAGAAACGTCGTATATAATAATAAAATATCGTGTAAAATATTATCAGGATTCAATTTAACCTCATGGCGACGAAAACTGGAGTATAATTTTTGTCGAGCAGAGTAGAGTGTGTGCGCGACGTGTTACGCAGCGGTAATAATAATAATTCTTAATCTTAACACAAACACCGCGTACAAACGCGAATCGAATACAAATTTCGATTCGCCGGTACTTTACACTTACCCACCTATATTATTAAATATAAAATAGGGTATAAAGTCGAATTTATATACAAACCTAAATCATATTATTATCGTATCAAACTATGACCGGAAGTGCGCGGATATATAAGGGTGTGCGAAAATCCATTATTAAACTGTCATCGTCAGGCCGCCCGAAAAGTTTTACCGAACACGAACGCGCGTGCAAAAACCAAAATACAATAATACAGACGAGTTGTATAGGTAAGTATAAATACTCTACTATCGTATGTGGCATTGCATCAAAAACATAAAACTGGCAGCTAGGCCACCTCGTTGAACTCTTATATATATATATATTATACAGGGTGATCAATATAACACGTAAGACACGCGTTGCCTTGTGGACAGTATTAATATTTGTTTGGTAAATTAATAAACAAGCGGCTAAGAAAATGTTACGCTATACTTCTTTCTGTCTCCTTTATATTCTTAATAACACAGAACCTAATGATGGAAGTAAACATTATATTAAAAATGGGAAATGGATGTTGCTATGGCCTAGGAAGTATGTTTGACTCTAAGATTCTGTCCAAAAAGCTAAAAGCTCAATTACTCATGACTTTAATACGGTCAGTTATCTTATATGGATCTACTACATGGACTAAGGAAAGTCGATGAAACGAGACTTCCAGTGTTATTTGAGTAAAAAACCCTAACAAGAATTTTAGAACTGTACATCGAATCTAACACGAGGGAATGGAGAAAACGTTACAATGAACTGAATTTACTTCGACGACCGGATATAATCATAGAAATTAGGAAGAAAAGACTAACATGGCCTGGATACATTTGGAGAAAAGTGGTTTCACTTGTTTAAACGGTTATTAATGATGATCTTATTGTTAAAATACTGTTAGGTAAACCACGTTTAAGATGGGAAGACCGGATGGAAAAAGATAGAAAAGCAGTGGAACCAAATAAATTGTGGAGAAAATTGGCGTCAAATTTGCTTGGAAGACTGGCCGAAATCCAAGAGAGAAGAAAAATAAGGCTATAGATGGGTGCTGAAAACTTACTACATTTCGATTTTCAAATAGAATCCTATATTAAAAATTCCATAAATGGATATCGAGTTTAAGTTAAATTTTGTCGTTAACATTTTGATTCAAACTAAAACTTTAAATCTACTAACGAAATTTTCGGTTTCGTCCCCAAACATAGTTGAGACAAATTATAAAGACAATATAACGTTTTCGACCCATTTATATTTTAATTCCGAATATTGTCAACGCTTTCCGAGATTAATGAGTTTCTTACATTATATACTATAATACGTTATATTGATCATCCTGTATGTAACGCAAAGGGAAGTATAATTCTTTTCAAAACCAACCGTAATAATTTCGACCAATTTCGAATACACACTTCTTCTGCTGCCACTGCGTTGTACCACTGCACCGCAACAGCGCATAATCGGATTTATAATATAATCCGCGGTGCGCCGCAAATATTATATATTATTACGACGATGGATCAGAGAGGGACTGCTGCGCGATGTTTACAAAACGCCCGTTCGGATTAAATATTATGTGCGCGAGCTGCAATAATAATAATAATAATAATAATAATACAAAATAATAAACTGCGAAACGATCCCCTCCATATACCTTCCCTTCCCATCCTTAAATTCTACTTTAATCGTCTATATACATATACACGTTTCCCACGCGCGACTAGCTCTATCCACGGGTTGTTGGATCGCAAAGATAAAAATTAAAACAGCTGCAAAACGGTCGTAAGAGAGGAAAAAATCCCCCTCCGCGTCCGGTACGTGCCGGTTTGAACTGCGATAAACGTATTTATCGGTCTTTATTATTATTATTATTATTGTATTTTTTTTTTTTATCGAATATTCATACTAATATTATACACCACAATCGTTTCCGCGGGCGATTTTAAAGCCAATAAAATTGTATCGGTGTAACATTTTTTTTTTCTTTTGATAATCAAACATAATATAACGACCGTACAAACGAAGATAACATTTTTTTTTTTAAAAAACGGATCGTATTATTTGATTTGTGCGCGAAAAATATCAGAAATATAAATGGTATCTAGATACAATATTAATATTAAAAAAAAAAGAAATACTAAAAATACGGGTAGGTACTTGAACAAATAAACCGGACTCTCATATATTGTTTCTTTCTGTAAATACGTGGCTGTTTTAATATTTTAATATTATATTGTATTCGAAAATTGTACAGTAAACGAGAATACGAACATATACGATTGCAGTGTAAACATCAAAAAGGTATAGAAAAGTGTATAGGTAAACACATAGCTTTATAATTTAAACTTGCGGGTCATATATCATGTTTATTCCGTTCTACAGGTTTGTCTGTATGTAAAAAAAAAAAAACGGGTCAAAAAACTGCTAGAGTTTATCGCAAGCGATACATAATAAAAACGGATCAGTTACGCACGGACGGATTACGCGACAGGTTTATTATTATATGTTACGCCGTCGATGTTACGTCGGCGACTTGAATAGGCAATTTCAGTACACTGTTGCTTCCAGTAGAAACTTTAAAATAATATATGCACATATTAATTGTTAACTTGTTCAATTGATACACATGTACATAATATCACATCATTAATATAATAAAATCCTGCATTTTTAACAAAGCAATTTTAGTCATGCATTCTTTTTTGTTGAATTTTCCCCGAAAGTAGAGACATTGTTATTGTTTTGTGTCTGTTGTATACAGGTATATTATACTAGTCGCATACCCGTCATATGACGGGTTTAGTGGCCATTGAAATATTTAAAACTACTAGTGCAGTAGTGCTAATTCCAAATGCTGCAAAACTGTTTTACATACGCATTTTAATGAAATCAAACGTTTTAACTTAAGTTTTATTTCATTGTTACATACAACAGTCATAACGAAATATTGATATAAAAAACTGATAAGATATAATGAATATATGTATGTAAGAGATATTGTTAAGAAGCAAGATACATTGATGTAAAATATAGCTCAGATATAACTAGTAAGAGATAAGATCAGGACTCTCCTGCAATTTGTTGATAATATTGACGTGCTCACTCTAGCAGACGTTGACTTAATGAATATATAAGAATAGATCCATCTATGATCTTTCACGATTTCATTATGCATTTTCTCTTAAAACATACACAATATACAACGTGTCCTATCACTTATTAATATCCATATCACGTATATCACCAATGCTACATTAACCCCCAAGCATTTTGTATGATTCATTTCACCCTTTCATCTCTTCATTCTTCTCCGACCCCTTCCAGTACGTAGTAGACTTGAAGGTGCTCCCAAATCTACAGTGTACTACTTATTATGACGATAATGATATGTGATAAGAAAAATAGTAAGAATAAAATAAGACATATGGATAAGAAATAACTATGAATGATTGATAAGGATATGTAATTAGAAAAAAAAGCGTTACAGACTGATCACGGTTTTTTATATACATATTATGCATTTTAATACATTTTTTTTTTTTAATTAAATATTTTACATTTAAACTATACATTTTTATTTCAAATTTGGCTCAGTCATTATTATTTATAAATATCAAATTATCATTTGAAAATGTATCTTAGATAGGAAGACAAAGTTATTTGTTAAGGTAGTTTAATAGTGACTAAAAAAACAAATTTTTATTTTAAATAACGCGTAACGGTGTACCAATGGAAAAATAAAGTAACTTAAAAGTTAGTTACAAAATTACTGATTTTTGTAACGTTTTAATATTTATTATAGTTATTTTAACCTACAGCTTTTGATTTCTAAGTACCAACGCAAAATCAGTTATTTTCTCTGTGTGGCAAGTAACATAAATTTCGACATAGGTCGCAAAACGTCATTTAATAAAATCGCAAATATGAAATATGTTTTGTACGCACTGTAAAGGTATTACGTGACTGGTATTATATTATTATATTGTAAATGAGTGTTTGCGGAGGTTGTAAAGTTTTTGGAATTAAATATGAAAACGCTGGACGAGCAAAATAATAGACGTGTTTTTGCGGTCGCACGTGCGACACGATGCTTACAAAGGTCGTGCGTTTAAAAATTGAATATAAATTTGACAGGACTGGATTTATATCGAAAAATAAAACTTGTTACCGGAAGGAACAAATATATCATACGATAGTTAATATTATATTTGTATAAAAAGAGTTGTTGAATGAAGTTAAAATAATAAAATAAATGCCTTTTGAGTAGCTTATATTTAATAATATTTTATGCTACACGAAACATAATATTTTAAGTATACGGTATTTAAAATATCTATTCAAACGAATATTATAATTGAAAAGCGAAAGCTAAATAATTATCATGTACACTCGAGCAACTTTACACCAAAGTCATTAAGTACCGATAGCAAAAAATAAATTCATTGTCACTTTAATATACCATTCATAAATTAATCGATAAAAAAATAAAGAAGACTTCACATTGAAGCATTTTTATTATTATTATTATTATTATTTTTTTAACAAAAAGATATTTTTTTTTTGTTAAAATTTTAAATAATTTAGTGATGGCACTTAATAAATCAAATTATTCGGTAGAAAAAAACTATTTAACATTTCGTTAAAAACTATTGATAGTATCCGGACAAAATTCAGTAAAAAAAAAAAAACACAATTAAATACGGAGGATGAAACAAACTGCAAAGAAAACGTATTTTTCATGGAAACTGTTAAAATTTGTTTCTGTGCAGGCTTAGGACTGGTAGGACCGTTAGTAAATTTCAGATACACGTTTGAAATTCATGAAATGAGGGTTTAAAAGTTGTTATTGGTGTATAGATATTTTATCTCAAATTCGTAATATCATATTTGGTTTAAATTATGTTATAATTATTGATCCAAAAATCTGGATTATAGAACTTAATCGATTTCAGATTTTTCCAATCGCTAATATAAAAATATATATGGACCTTATAAATACGTAACAAATAAAAAATAGCTGATACTGCTGATGATGTGCAACTGTTGTAGGTGGAAAATTAGGAATATAGGGCACATTAAGTATAAAAGACATTTAATTCTTTTATACAAATCTGTAAGCAACGATAAACCATTGCAAACAAAATAGGACTCTAAGCGAAGTTTAGATGTATATTATGTTTTAAGATGCCGTAATACCTGTAATATAAGATTTTTATCAAAATTTTAACTTAAAAACGATTATACAGGTAAAATAAACTACTGCATTACGCTCAATGTTTTTTTACCACAAATTAAAACTTATAATGAACCTCATGTTTTCAAGCATTTCTGTTTGTCCAACAATTATATCCACATAGTACTTACTAGAGAAAAACTACGTAAAAAAATCTAGAAAATATAAAATGTATATAAATAACTCAAGAATATTTTGAAAATGTTATCTCGTCTATAAAAGGCAAGTTTAAGTTTTCTGTTGAAATTTCAAGTCTCTAAGAATAATTTTATTTCAATTATGACAAAAATAATAAAAAAAAAAACAATAAACAAAATTGAAAAAAATGAAATTGTTATTTCCATAACTTCTTCGCGTCTTTCTGGGTTTTGCTAAAATATTAACAAAACTACAAAAAAAATCAAAAACAACTTTTTACCCACCAATTAGATTTAAAATTCAACAAACAAAAACACTTTTGTCGTTTTCCGGGTAGAGTAATATTTCTGGTAGTAAAAATAAACTGTACAAATTTAAAATATTTAAATCGTAACTTCGTAAATTTGTAAGTTTTCATTTTACTTTTTTTTCTTGTTTTACAGATAATACATACAAATTAAATTCAATTGCTCGCTTTCATGATTTTTAAACGGTTTTTTCTCTTCTCACCGACGAGCGATGACAGTTTCTATGTGGTTTTGTAATTTCATTTTAGTAGTCAGTCTGCAAGTTTTTTAAATACTATCACGTATCCAAAACATCAAACAATAATTTATTAATTTATCGCATTGAGAGCCTATAATATTATTAATTCGCATTAAAAGTTTATTAGACGGGTTAAGTGGTGGACTGATTTGTAGTTGGTGGCGTATAGAGTGACGGTTCTCAGTGCCCTTTCGCCGACTTCCGGTACCCCAGCACTCCTAATAGTATTATTCCCCTATTGTGTTTTGTTTCACACGAATATGCGGAATATGTGCTAGCACAACTACAAAAATATGCAAACATACTATATAAAGTCCTGTCTACGTTTCCTGCATATAATTATTATTTTCATTTCGGTCTATTCACAATATGTAAAACACAATGTTTTTAAAACTCTATTATACTATGAGAATAATATTACGATTTTATACATTTTAACTTTGATAAATTTCGAACGTTTTTCCGAGTGCGAATCAAATTCATACGCGTGATTTTTCCCGGATAAATAAATCCGAAAAATTTGGGAATTCGAGGGACTACAGGCGCAATACCTATATTCAATTATTAGGAAAAAGATTCAAAACAGTACATTATTTAAAATCGTCCTCATAAAAGGAAAAGCAATTGAATTTCCTATCAGGTACGCGGTTAAAAATATTTATCGATTTTTGAAATTTACAACATTACTGTTTGGTAACATTTTCGCCCCAAAAAAAAAAAATACTATTGTTTTCTTCGAGATTACGACGAGGTATAACCGGAATGGATTTTAAAATGATGTGTCGTAAAATGTTATTTTTTTTTTTGATAGTTTTTTTCCGTATGCATATAACGGATAAACTGCTGGAAAGTATACAAATTGTATGTAAAAGAAATGCTATCATTTGCATGTAGGAGTTTGAAAGTTTGTTCGTAAAAAAAAAAAAACCGTATTATTATTGGGAGCAAAAACGAAAAATAAATATATTGGCATCGCAGTTATTGAAATTATTCAAAACTCTCTGAATAACGGTTATTCTTTCACAGTCAATAATTGCTTTCGACCGTAAGGTAATAATTTAATAATTTTTTTCCCTAACATATTATTATACACTGGTGCTCCACGAAGTTTTAATAACTCGAAAACGTTAAGACATTATATTATATACCATTGATTTTTGTCGTATTTGGTATACCTATATTTTAGATTGTACTGTAAAGTTTAATGTAGTCGAAAAACTTAGTAAGTTATCGAAGTATTTCGATAATATGCATTTGGCGCATTCTCAGAACCGAATATAACCGATAAGCAGGTTTCCAATCCATATACCTATAATCTCAATTCCAGCACTTTAAGTTTATTAACGTCATTTTTCGCGTAACACGAGGTAGGCACTTCGATATTATTATTCACCGTCCTTTATTTATACATATATTTTTTTTTTATTTTCATGACATTCAAAATAATATGTGATAATATTTTCATTTATGTTTTGTCGAAAATCGTTTTTTTAATAATATAACCAACGCATTTTAGTGTGAACTCTTAAAATGCAAAATTCTGAAATTTAAAACTATATAAAGTACAGTAATCGGCTATATAGGATGATAAACATAATGTAAGATAATTTTTATTTCAGAAAGTAATTAACTTTTTTTGCAATTTATTTTTTGAAACATTCATGAAACAAATTTATACTTTCCGACATTACGTTATATGTTGATCATTTTTAAATTAGAAAATATATTTAATAATAAGTAGGTGTCTGAATTACACGGCTAATACCAGTTGATCGATGTTGCCCGGTAATTTATATTTTAAAACGATACTTTCTTGTCTATGTCAATCAAATTAAATAATAATACGTAATTTTTATAAACGTTTTATTTAAAAAAATATATTTTATATTCAATTTTAAAAATAAGAAAATATTAGACACATTATAAATTACATTTATTTAAACATAAATGAATGACGATTTGTGTTTAAATGCACGTTTTATTGCCTATCTCTAAATATGAAATTGTTTAAACTTTTTAGGTGTTTTAAAAGATTATAATTAAACATATTTGTCGATATTTTTCAATCGCAATTCTCAGTCTCTCACCTCTGATTGGTAAACGCTAAAACGTTAAAAGCTCTAGTTTAAACTGCCTTTATAATATTGATTACTGTCTGAACCATCTAATGTGTCTAATTTTTCTAATAGTATGTCATTATACACGACCTTTAGAAGTAAGAAGTGTTAGAATGATCTGAACGCGACATTGAATTTGGAAAAAAATCATGATCAACAAATACCATACAAATCGCCAGTTCCCGTAATTATCATTTCACAATCCGTTTTTAAATACTTTTTATCGAAAATAAGCCTTTTGAGTAATAAATCTATATTTAAACGAAGATTTTAACAACAAAAATTATTCACGGCTATACTTAACTAAATAAATAAATAAAAAAATAGGTGCACTGCGTAGACCACTATAGTAAGTAGAAAGTGAAGGTTAGTAAAGAAATTCGTTTGATTCGGTTAGTTGATTTAGTTTAAATTCTGAGTATAATGATAAATTATTGCAAATAAAATATAATTCGGTTAAATATTATTCGATCAATTAAAAATGTTTTTATAGTTTGTAATTAAGAAATAATTGAACATTATTCGTATAATAAAATATAATATATATAAAAAAAAAAAACAGGCATAGGTCCCCCGGCGTCTTCGGGCTTTTGTGTTTTAAATTTCAATTATTATTATACGATATTAAAAAACGAAATAAGTAATTTCTTTGAAGGTCGAAAACACAACGAATACTCATAAAAACATATACTTATATAATAAGAAAAAATAATTTATATAGAAATGAAATATTATACAGGAAAACTGTACTTACGGTCGGTTTCAATTTCGAAATTCACAATCTGCGGGTTGTATTACACAGTCAATTTTTTGTTTGAAATCGAAACCTGTCGTAAACATCAGGACAAAACATACATATTGTATGTCTACAGGCTACGTTTTTCTTGTAGGCATATTTTTTTTTGTTATGAATTCCTTTCTTGATATTATTAAATATTTGATGCAAGTATCTTTATTTGGAATCGTAAAATTACTGTCAATTGTTTTTCAGGATTTTCTGGAGTCTAATGGAACCTAGAGCAACTCTGTCCGTCTGTTCAAGTCGAGATTTCGAATTTCTAAACGAAATGATAACGGCTTAAAATTCACACTTATTACTAGAAAAAATGTCGTAAGTAATGCATACGAACGTAATCGTATTGTTCGGTGTAGTCGGTAACACTAAGTTGAGATGATTTCTGATCATGGCTGAAACTATTTCTCATATACATGTACTTTTTAAAGTTTTCCATACAACGGAATTCTTAGTGCATGAGTTAAACTCGTAATCAACCAGTTTTTTTTTAATTACTCTAAGTAGATTTATAAGTATAAGTATTTATAATTTAAAAGTATGCTTAGTCCATTACTCCTAATAAAATAAATTTATCTCCAATAATTTCTTAGTTTTTAAATTATGAAAAAAAAAATTAACTTGTAACTTTTATTCTAACTTAAGTTATTTATTTTCACTCATGGACTTCTAACTAATTTAGAATATTAAGAAATTTTAGAAACAAATGTCTATTTTAAATTTATTAGTTTTTATATTTAATTTGAAAAAATACGTAACTTTGAACAGTTAAAAAAAATGCCCAACCTTGAGAAAAACATATTATATGTTAATGTAATGTTGAAAATGAAAATGTACCGTTTCGTTAAAAATCATCAATAATACCTTAAGTATGTACGTACCTAAAGTACTTATACCAGACTACTTCATACGTGCGCACTGTGCACTGCACAGCCACTGTGCAGCCACTCGATCACAGAACGTGAACATAATATTGTAATATTGGGAAACCGTAAATAACAATAATATTGTCGATGCCACCGCCGTTTTGATTGTGATCCCTTTTTGTATAATCGTAGCTACCTATGCAACGAGATATATATTAATTAATCATCTCGTACGCGGTAACACGCACACGTATATAATAATAATTATTTCTGTATGGTTTTGGTAATAACGATGATGACGGTGTGGGCGTAACCTCAAACAAACAACGATCGCCGCCGGCTATGATGATGATAATAATAATAATAATGATATTATTGTAATAACATCGATAACTGTGCGTTATAATTAGGTGCGGATGCTGTGTGATATATACAGAGTGTGCCAGAAGTATAACTAGGTAAATAATAATATATGTGACCTTCTTCTCATACATATACATACATTATACTGCGGCCACCAAAAAATCTTCCCGGCCCACTCTGTATTGTTTCATTATTTCAGTGTGTTTTTTTTTTTTTGTATCACATATATTGTTTATTATTTATACATTTCAACGTTTATAATTGTGTATTTTAATAAAATACATCATATGTAATTAAAATAATACTTTGTAAAGTTTGAAATTAAATTTTTTTATTCCATTGGTTTTTATCATCATTAATCATTGCTAACGATAAACAATTTTGAGCTGAGCTCGGTTAAATTCTTTTTGATAAATTAAAATTAAAACATTATATTAATTTGTATATAAATGCATAATAGTTTAAACATTTTAGTGATACAAAAATAATAATTATCTATAACAATGGGCATAGGTTCCCCAGCTGCCTGAGGTTTTTCGTGTTCTAAAAGTAACAACAAATAATTGTATTTCATTTAATGATCTGATGGCATCACGGCTATATGCAATAATAATTGTAAGTAAATTTGTCTCGTTGTTATTCTGAGAAATTATTTGAGTTACTTTGTGTTATTCTTCATATTATAATACATTTGACATGATAGTATTAAAAAAACCCGATATCAACCAGTTATATTGATAATATTACCTACTGGGCTAAAATTCCCAATGCTAACAATAGAACGAGCACGCTGTGGAGGACGGACGCCGGAATACGAGTTAAGATTAGATTAGGGTTATGGTATCTAAAAACATTTGAACGGGGTCCGAACGGAAAGGATATTTAAAGTGAAAATCCCGACTGATCAGAACTGGACTGAACTAAATCACGAAAGAGTCCAGCGTAATCGCTCCCCATTAATGTTCGGTTAGGAATACCCTGTATATATTTATACACGTCGCGTTGTTTGATAGTGGCCGGTCTTTGTCGATGAATGACGGCCGAGGGGGTACCTCTACAAAGTCCGCGAGATTACCGGCAGATATCGGACACGAAGCAGTGAGCTGTGAGTGCAGGGCACACGGGTTATTGGGGACCGCGGTTACCGGGATCGTGGTTACCCAGCACTACCGGCAACGGTCTGCAGGGCAGGGGCGGCGGTGATGGTGAACGATGATTAATAATAATAATAATAATACTCGACCAAATATTATCGTTTCGGTTTGTGCTTGCCAAATTATTACTATAAATTATAATTCTCTGGATTGTTGTTATATAGGTACAACAGCCACCGTGCGTACTTGCATTTTACTCGAATTGGCGCACGTATATTTCGAGTTCGTTTTTATGCGATGATGTTTTCTCCGGACTAAAACGGTAAAACATTATTTATACGCACACTCGACCTAACGAGAATAACGTTAAACATAAATACACGAGTGCAGTGAAATAAATAAATCAATACAAAATTAAAATCGTTTTTTGAGTACATAATATATATGTGTGGATTGTGTTTATATATTATTATTATGCAATATCGGCAAACAAGCGTATATTATTTCCGTAGGTTTATACGGTATTTTTATTTTATTTTATTTTATTTTTTTTTTTTAACGTTCGTTCTCGTGTAACATGATAATAATTTTTTATAGCCCATTTTAAAAAAAATAATCGTGCGTACGTTTGTATTGGTTTTTTACCCTACCTACTCCGGTCGGCACTTCCCCGCCGCTATCCATATGCACCTCTGCTCTTTTAACGGCCTCGGCATTTCATTAAACTTGTTTAATTCGACGAATTTATTATTAAAATAAAATAATAATAATAATTCCAGTGCGAGTACCTCTGCAGCTCTTTTCCGTGTATATTATACCGTTGCGCGTCGGTGCATTTGATTTTGATTCGAACCGCAACTGCGGGGGGAAGTAGTTTCGGAAAATAATAATCTATGCTCGGAGTAGTACTTTATGTTCAATATATTTCCATTTCGATTGATGTTTTATGTCAATGCTGTGAACACCTGAGAGGGACGGGGAAATTCAAATTTGTATATTATTCCGCACGGAATTTCGATGTATATGACTGTAAACGAATATAAAAAATAAAAATGAATGATATAATAATGTACGAACCTTTGACGGAAATCTGTTTGATGGTTATACCTACATATATATATATATATATATATATACGCGTGTATAGTATTTTTTCGATTGATATACACGAGTATACAGTATTTATTTATTATATTAAATATAATTCAAACTTTTTTAAGTCATATGATTACTACCTATGTGATGGGGACTTGTCGAACAAATAAATCCATATAATTTATCAATATATGAACGAAATATTTTGTGTTTTATATTTTTAAATTTGGTCATTATTATAGCGAATATCCCAGCAATGAACAATATGTACGCTTCGGCACGTGGCATCCACTAATCCAAAATACTATATGGACTAAAAATAAATTTTAAACCCAAATGACACGTTTTGAGACGACGACACGCTGATTACGATTACAAAGGCGTAGGTCCTATTATCTCGAAAAACATTTTTACTTAATAAAACAGCTCTAAATTATATCTTAAAAAAAGAGAAGTTTGGTCCGCTGTGGTACTTATTTTAAAACTGACAACAATTGATACTTATACATCGGTTTTATTTTAATCGATTTCTAGGTTACCTCATAGTTTTACGATGGGAAAAACATGACTAATATTACACTGCTTAGTTTCATTTTTTGATTGTAATGATTTATAAGAGCACCTTTAGATAACCTCAGTTCAAATACTGTGGGTCAAAAAAGTTTAGGAAGTACTGGACTAACCAATCACACACTTATACCGCACCTGTACCAAACCACACACTGTTCGTCGATGTGATTTGTCATTATCTTCTTTTGAGCTTTAATCTCTCTGAGTTTTGTCTTTGCCGTTATGTAGATATATGTCTGTTTAAAAGTATAAAGTATAAACATATGGAATTTTTTTTAAAAAGTTATACCGATTTTCGAATTAATAAAAACATAAAAAAAAGAAACGTATATTTTTACTGTTTGAGAGCAGGTGGCATGATTTTATACATACATAATTAATATAATAGAAATACACACAATAATATTATGCTTAGGTATAAACAATGTAAGTATATACATATATATATTTAAAATTTAAGTAATTGAGTTTTATTCAATAATTTAACATTATTGATATTATTTTAATAAATGGCAGTTGATTAAAACACCAAAGTATTTTTCGTGATTTGCCGTTTTTACCTTTTATATCCATAAAAAAAAATTAAAACTTCTCTTCACAACAATATTCAACGCTTACGTACATAGCACCTATAGGTATATAATATATAATCGTAAGTATTACTCAATAATATTCACATTAACATTTTCAACAAAAAAAAAAAAAACATAATAATTAATAAATAATAGTAGTGAGGGACTAGGAGGTGCAGTTTTTTTGCAGTCCGTTTTCAGATGAATTGATTAAGAGTCTTTTGGAAGTCTTGTAAACACGCCAATATTTGAGCGGACGATGGGCGTTCCTCCGGGTTTGGTAACCAACAGCAAGTCATCATCCCAAACCTGCAGCACAATGGCGCAATAACAATAATAAATACGAGTGTATAGGTAATCATTAAAACCCCTTGCGGACTATTTGTTTTCGCGCGAGTATCGTCCATATTACTCGAGAGATGGGATTTCCCTCCCCACTCCCTGTCGTTGAATAACTCGTTAAGATCGAAATTCTCGTTACAAAGCTAAATGAATACGACGACAAAAAAAAAAATACCTAATAATAATAGAAATAACCCCTTAGGCGAGGGGTGGCGGAGGATTAATGGAATTAAATGGCGTGTTTTTTTTTGTTGTTGTTCGAAAAGTACCTATTATATTATACTCACAGATCGTCCGGGCAGTTGATCGGTTGCGAGAGTCTGTATCCTTCCTGCAGGTAAAGACTCAGATCGTACGGATCGATTTCCGCGTACGGTTGAGCACCCAAACACACAAGTTCCCAAAGCAAAACACCGAACGACCACTATAAAATATGAAAAAAAAAAAAAAAAAACACAGACTTATTAACTTATTACAATATCTTCAGGTAACCAAATAAAAAGATAAAGTTAATTATGTTCGTCCTTAACTCAAATATCGTTACAGTTTACAATTTTCAAAAATATCCATATAATTAACTTTAACTCTTAACTATATAATATGATTCTGTTTGTGGATACATAGAAATTTATAATAATTGTTATTGATTAACTACGCATTTTCAAGATTTATACAATTAGCGATTCCCAACGAATAGTTCTACTAGTTGACATTTTTGTATTAAGGTGCCTGTGTGTGTGTTGTTTTTTATTTGTTTAGTATACGTATGCTAAATAAGGAAAACTCTCACATCTCGTAGAGCGATCCTAATTTGATTTTTCTTTTCTGTGTTTTTGTGTACAGTTGTTAATATATTTTTGTCTTGTTAAAAATACATTATATTGATCAAATTATTTGTAAACGTTTTCTACATTACACTTCAAATAAGTTTTTGTTTTGTCGAAACTCGATTATTGCATGCGTTCGAAGTGAATCGGTTATAAAGTTTAAGATATAATTATATTAGTTAATTGCATACAAATGTGAATAAAAATAAAACATAAGGGAATATACCTATACGAATCAATTATATTTTTTTAACTAAAGTTAAATTTATTTTCTTCGTTAACATACTATACATTTATATTATTATCTTTTACATTTTGAAATAAATACATACCTACACGTAATAAGATACGTTATACATTTTTTATTGTCACACACTATGAACTCGTTATTATTTTCGAAGAACTCATATACGCGGATAAATCTATTTAAATTAAGTATATAATTATCATAAATGTTATTGTTACTATTTAAAATATTTCAACTATACAAAATTTAATATTATGATAGCGTACATGTGGCACGGAGGTCCTCTATAATACAATTAGTAGAATGCCGCAGCAGTATGTTTATATTGTAATTAAAATAACACGAGCGAGAGCATTAAACAGCGCATTAAATTCTAACAGCGAAATCGTGAATAATTTAAATTAAAAAATAAATAATCATTGCAAATGAAAAACGATTCCGAACGGAGTTCGTGGTTCAACATTTTTTTGATAAATTTAAATTGAATAAAATCCGACATTGAGTTCGCATTCGGGTAACAGTCTTTTTGGTTAATGGATGTGTGCGCATTCAAAATACGGTTCTCTTCGAAAATAAACCCCGATTTGTTAGTAAAACCATATCGAGTATCGGTGACAGGAGGCCAAAATAGCTTCATCAGTTTACGTCGGATTGTTAATCGAAAAAAAAAAAATCCCGAATTGTGATTACCGGCAAATCGTAATAGTAATCGAGATGGGCGACACACGATTCCGCACAATATATTCCTTTTTACCTATATACGATTCCAAACATTTTTGATATACAAATGATTTTTTTTTTTTACTTCAAAATACATGATTCCACATAAATATTGATGCGACGTCGCCAGTTAAGATTTTTATAAAGATAGAAAATACAAAATAATATTAATAATAATTGTTACTATAACAAGAAATAATAATTTTAAAATGTTATCATAGCCCGTAGGCAAAACAAATTAGTAAAAAAAAATTAATTTTATAACTTTAGATTTTGAGCAGAGCGAGGAATGTTTTGATTTTTTCCTTGATATCGAGGACCAACTTGTGATAAAAAAAAGAAAATACTTTGCACGATGGGAGAACCATTGTTATAGGCGAAAAGTTGGAAAAAACGATTCTGAGCGGAGTTTGGCTGTACATAATATGTATAACACATTTTTGAAAGATTGTAACATTTACAATTTTCGTCAAAATTTGATACAAAAATTCTTATTAAAAAAAAAATTCTACATTACATTCAATTTTTTTTTTTTTTTTTTGAGCACTCAAAATGATTTAAATTTAAAAATGAACACTAACCAAATGTACAAAAAACATGCCCTAATCGAATCGGTGTAAAATAGTAAATGGTGAAATAGAATATTTCGTTCTTTCATATTCTTGCGGCAGATTTCGTATTAAACGCATTTTAAGGAATCGTGTTATTAAACAAAGATTTTCTTTATAATCTATTACATAGTTTTCATTGCCTAGTTGACCACTATATTAATAGTAGTTAATTTATAATTATTTCACATCGTTATTGCTGAAATAATTTTGCGTTACACCGATAGGATTGTAAATATATTTTAATACAAGTATGCTGCAGTTTTCTTCGTTTTACATTGTTTTTCACATACAGTCAAAAAATCGTATATGTCATGGATTGTAGACATTGCAATGATCGAACGACCTGGTTTTCTACCAGAGTGACCGATCGGTCCATGGTTGAGTAAATTGGATGGTCGATATTTAACAACACAGATATAATTGGTGGCGTACGCCAAAGGAATCAAATCAACGGCCGTGTTACTTATACCGCGACTTATGGATGTTAATGCACTTGCCGAATCGGAGTTGCTGCGTCGGTATTCATTACGCCACTGCAGATCACCAACTTCAGGAACGGTCTCGAATCGTGTACGGCCGACGTCGAGCACCTCTTGGATAAGACACTGGCACCGTCTGCAAACAGTCGTGGTGGAAAAGGGTCAAGAACCATATGTTGTTTGTTTGGTAGTTGCAGTCGGCGGCAATAAGACGATATCAAGTTTATTGTCTGGTCATTTTTTTTTTTTTGCTTTTTTAGTACATTTTCTATACCTCATGTATCATCAATTATTATTATTCTTGAAGGGTCACATTGAGAATTTAGAACATTTTCGCGAGGCTTATTGTAAAAATAAAGTTAAGGCAAAATAAAAATAAACTCATTTAATAAGCCAAAATAAAATAAAAAAAAATGCTTTTCGTATGAAACAATATATTTAATAAATATTATAAAATATTATAAAACAAAAAATGACAGGTTTTGCTTTCAACTAGCTTTATGCAATTTGCAGTATAATTACTGCACGCCATCTTCATTATCATGTTCGGGTGTTGGTTGGTGGTTTTTTATGTAATTCGTTTTTGAAAAAGTAAACCCATAAACATATGTGGAGTCAAACATCGTACCCATTTTCACACTACCAATAATTTGAATGTTGGGTATTTTTTTTTTTTTTGCTATAATATATAATTTAACCGAGATTCATTATAAGTAGAGTCATTTTTAGGTTTTGGACACTTTTCATTATACATTTAAGATATAATCTGCTTGAAATTCTATGATTTATATTTAAAAAGATGCTTTGTCACACTTGAAAACATCTAATGCTTCATTAATCCATTAATCATCAGGCTGCAATGTAAAGCTATTGAGCAAAAGTTGTACAACGTATTGATTTTTTTTTTAAATCTACAAAACTTTTTTCAAATTCTTTTCTTAAACTTGCCATATAATCGATAAAATCGTTAATATCAATCACATCTCTTCCATGGCAAACTTTTTAAGTTTGGAAAATGTAAACGCTCATTACCGACATCTTGTAAAAATAATTAAAGTTTTTTTACAAAAAGAATTAACTTCTGACATTAAGTAACAAACAAGCTTCTGATAACCTTGAAATTTCAAGTTCAAATAATTATTTAAGTATTGGATGTCATATATGACATATTTATACAACGATTCTTTCATAAGGAGATTATCATTCTTTACTCCATGTGCCTATGATTGTATCGAATTATATTATTATAATCATTATATTATGTACATTATATTAAAATAAATTATTTAGACGCTAAGTGTTCACCAATCTGAGATTATCTGACAATCTGAAATTGTGTTTCAATCTATGTTTGTGCACTTTTCTACACACTAGATGCAGTAATTGTGCGCTAATCTGTAATTGTGCGTCATTCTGTGATTGTATGCCAATTTAAATGTTAGATGTTCAGATTATTCGCCAACCTGTAATTATGTTCTGGCACTGCCTCTAATCTGCAATTATTCATTATTCTGCGATTGTTCGCTAATCTTGACGCTAGATGTTATGATTATTTGCCAAACTTGGGACGGCACGCTCATCTAAACACTAAACGGTGTAATTGGATGAGAGGATCTCGTGTGCCTTGAGCCATAGAGGAATGTAGACTTTTTAGTAGGAGGGAAGATTCTGTGGAAAAAGGATGAAAAGAATGATACTTACCTTCTTCAGATTGGCGATAAACCCGAGTTGTTATGGTAGCAGGTTTGTGACTGATGCCGGAGGACCGTTTTCGTTTGTGAGCCAGAGTTCACTGAGGGAATGCACTGTTTTAGCATTAAAATATTATTTGGAATGCAAGCAGCTGTTGAAGAAAATATCAAATAAAAATAACGGCATATCCATCTATTTTCGATTATATTTAATTGCAATTTAATAAATGTATTTTTAAAGACTTTGATACCCATTATATCAGCACAATAGTTGTACTTTGTTGTTATTTTAATTTGTAGTATAAATTTTGGTGTTTATCACCAAGTACAACTTATAGTGAACCTCTTGTTAAGTTTCCAAGCATTTATCTTGTTTACAAAGTACCTACCGAAAGAAAACTACGTAAAAAATATTTAAAAATATAAAATGCCTATAAATAGCCCGAAAATATTTTTTAAATGTTTTGATAAGGTTACCCTGTCTAAAAAGTCCAATATAAGTATTTTATGAATAATGTTAGATCTCAACGATTATTTTTAATCGAAAATAAGAAAAAAAAACACAAAATTAAAAACGATATTTTTCACCAATTAAACAATATTTTCTTAAAAAATAATGATATTTTTGAAATTTTGAGCACAATTCTTCTCAAAAAAGTTGTCTACAGACCACAGTAATACATTTCTTGCTACGTTCAGAATCTAAAACAATCACCATAGTATAACCATACATTTCTTGCTCCACTCAGAATCTTAAAAAACTAGATAATTTGTTATATAATATACATCTAAATAGTGTTAATATGTATAAGTATTCGGTACCCATTTAAAGTTTATGATTATTTAATATTTTTACCAAATTACTATAAAAACACAAAATTAAATTTAACAGACACAATTTCTCGATTCAAAATTTAAACAGTAAACAGAAACAAAAAAAAAAAACAAACACAGAATCTAAAAAAAAAAAAAAAAGGAAATTATTATTAATTAATTTGATAATTATACAAAATTAAAAATAATTAAATGTATATTAGCTATATTAATTCAAACATGTCTTCGCTGATTTACCTGCCGTTTCAATAATTTACATTTAAACAAAATACATATAAGCTTCATTTAACTTATTTATTATTATTATTATTCATTAAATTGAATAGAATTAATAATATAATAATATCTGCTACCTCCCCTTGGCATACATTTTTTATTTTACTTCGACTATTCTGATTTCTGTTCTTAATACATTCTGCGTGTAATCACTAATCAATCGCCTCGATGAATTTCAAAAATTATTTATTATTATTCAAAAAGTTTTATCATACTATTTATTGTTATTATATTTCATTTCGATTTTTATGCCGTTCATTTCAGCGATGATAATAATATTATTGTTTAAACTAACGGAATAATTATCATTACATTTACATATCAACTAAATTCGATTTTGAATTTATTAAATATTATAACAATAAACGACTAATGAACCGGGCATGTTGTACGTAAATACATATTCTTATTATTGCTCATAACCGAAATACAATTTTTAAATAAACGTGATT
This sequence comes from Cinara cedri, assembly GCA_902439185.1. NCBI lineage: Eukaryota > Metazoa > Arthropoda > Insecta > Hemiptera > Aphididae > Cinara > Cinara cedri. The sequence goes on along the minus strand of CABPRJ010000959.1, from coordinate 441,610 downwards.
TATGCAATTTGCTTACGCCATTTTGATTGACTTACTTACATTTAACATTTGATAATAAAATTCTAAAATAGGCATATACTTAACAATAATTGAATAAAATGCACACAGTTGATGCACATAAAAATGGTTAGGGAAATATTCTTTATTCGGATTTACGGGAGACCCCCATAAGAACCTTCCTATTTGAAAATTATCGGTGTAAACTTATTAAATGGTATAAACAGCATGGGTAAAAATTAAAAATAATGTTAAAATACTTAAAATAAAATTTAAGCGATCCATAATGATTGAAAAACAGTAATCAATAAATTCATTTAAAATTCTTTAAGAAATTGCTGGATTATAATAAATAGATCGTCCGGTTAATTATTAAATATAGATTTTGTACTGAATTTTGACTGGTTAAAATATTGGGGGTTGACATGGTGAATTTTTATAATCAGCTGATCAATATTTTATAGTCGTTTGGTTCTTTATACAGAGAAATTAATAGTTCCAATTAATATATTTGGGGTAGGTATTATCAGTCTCTAAAGTGCATAAAAAAAAATTTAAATAAAAATTTAAAACAAACAGTGAAGAAAAAAACAACTTCGTTAGTTTGTTTATTTAAGCGAGAGCTTATTTTCCAAATATTATTTTTACTTATTAAAAGAAAACGTGACGATGAAGCTCCAAAAAATTAAAAATTAATATTTAACTTGAAATTTATAAAAACAACACATTCGAATAGCCGGCAAATAACAAAAGAATATGTACGGTGAATTCTATAGTGTTATTATAATTCTAGCAAATATATACCTTTTTGAGCAAACAAACCCATTCAACTCCTTTTTATTCTTATGGCAAGGTAAATATATTTAGTTCAATATTCACATTTATAGTTTTTTTTTCAATACAATTATATACATGCATGGTTGAGCAATATCTTAAATACAATTATTGTATCTGTGTATCTATTCTATAGAAATACAGTTCTGAAAAGCATAGAGTATCTATTTTAAATTGTGAAACTGAAATAAATATATTTATAGTATCGAGTTTCTAGATGCTAATTTTGAAGTAACTTGCCCATTGGTTTCCAAAGTGATGGGACAAGTTGGGTGATGAATATTTGTTAAAAATATCAAGATATATCTAGAAACTATTGTATTGCAACAATTTCATTAATATAATTGAATAATAAACGACCAAAGTAATAACGTGAAATATTTCAAACACAATATTTTAAGACAATATCCCAAAGTTGTAATATTGCTAGTGATGTAAAAATACGAAATTTTATTTTTGTTTTTATTATATGGTTTTATTCATGTATTAAAAGAATAACGTATGTTTAACTAATGTATAATTTAAGTAAATTTAAAGTATTGATATGAATTGGCTATTAGTAGTATTTTTTTATTACACATTAATTAACCTAAAGTTTTAAATGTAACATTGCACTGATTAAACAAATATTTATGTATAGTAGTAACTACAATAGTAGTACAGAGTAGTATGAATCGGTATGTGACGCTATCGTCTAACACTAAAAAAAAAAACAAAAACACAGTAAAACTAGTAACCACGAGGTCTGCTAATATTGGATAGTTTAAAATTAAAACATCCGTGGTCATACATAAAAATAGTATGATAAACAAAAATTAACAACATACTGAGGAACCATTTAGCAGAAAAAAAATGTTTTTATATCCTTATGTAAAATAATTCTATACAATGTGTATAATATAATTTTAAATATGTATATTATACACTTTAGCATCACTAAATATTACTCAGGGTGTGATCTCTTCCACTACACCGAATTGTCTTTTTTTTGGTTAAAAAATCTATTGGAAACCACTAGTATACAAAGTAATAGTTTATAGTAATATAAATTAAAGTATAAAAAGTCAGGTATATATTACATGGTTATCAATTATCGACTATTTACGAAACAAGTGACTTACTATGTCTGATGCTCCGTTGTAGGTACGCAAAGTGATGCTTTCCAGCGCCATCCACTTAATTGGACGGTTTTCGTTGTCGTTTAAACACGAATAATCATCGGGAAACAGGTCTCTGGATAATCCGCTATCGGCCAACTTGACCCGCAACTTTTCGTCTACCCTATAAATAGTATAGGTGTATACGATCACAAAACGTATTCATGGCATAGTGTTATTATACATTATTATTGTATAGAGGGAGCGGACGACGTCATACTTAAAAGGACTTACGAAGGAATTATGAACGAACGATTACGCCACCGTTGCTGCAGCAGTGTTACAGGAGTATAAACTTTTGGAGATGACTCATATAGAGTTCAGCACGCCTAATGAACCCCGCTATATAATAAATCCCTTTAAAAAGTAACTATAACTATATACATAATGGATTTATTTTGAAAACATTTTAGCTCGTCAATTCTAAACGATAAATCTAATAAAATGAGTATAATATAGGGATATCATTACTTAAATAATAATCGAGGGTTCTACAGTTTCAAAATCAACTAAAAGGACAATTTTCAACATGGTTCCTTGTAAAATGTTCTAAGTGACCACATTATATAATATTATGATATTATATGCAATATAAACATATTTACAAATCTGCAGTTAAAGGTATAGAAGTGAGCAGAGAAATACGTTCCAGTCATTAGGTTCAAAGTTCGGCTATTTATACATTTTAAAATCAACCGTTATACTAGTAAATTAATTAAACGAATCAGTTATAGGTAAAGAATGACTAAATTATTAGTTTCAAAAGCCGTTATGTCTAGTAATTAAAAAATAAATATATCTTCTTACCAGGAATCGTGGGCTTGTGTACCCTCAGATTAAATCTCTTTGATCCCATCTTATTGATTATAAAATCATAGAGAGTAAAACTCTGAGGTCACGACACCTCATTTTCGTTTTTTTATAAACGATCTCTAGAATTCTAACTAGAAACCTAACTGGTTATAGCTGCAGGTTTTGAAACTATATAGACACCTCAATTTACATATAAAATAATTTCGAGTATTACTAAATAATAACAGTAATATTGTTTAAAATAACCTCTTTTCGGTATACTAAATATAATAGTATATAACTTTTATAAGTACAAAAGAATAGTCTGCAGTAGAATTTCAGAGTACCTATATGATAATCACCCTCTTTAGAAGTTATATATTGCATTCTCGATCTACATATAGTGCCCCGAGACCGCGTGGCTCTCGGTCTACAACAGAATCAATAAACGACAACCCTTCGTCGTCTCCCTAAAGGGAATATTAAGTGTATATCATATCTTTTCCCTCTTCGATATTATATAATATGCACATTTGTAATCTACAATGGAATTCTTTGACAAAATGTATTTTATGCAAATCAATTATTTACCTATCTATAAAAAGCGTTTTTATTATTTTTGTATAATATGACATTAATATGAATGCAAAATCATATAATAATATATTTAGTAAAAATATAGCTACAAAATAAAATTGGAAATAAATAAAATCGTTTAACATTTGATAACTTGCAGCTAAGCGTAAGATATACGATACTCGTGATTAGTGATTATAAATACTATATACATTGTATATTATACAACTATAATATTTTATTAATAAACGAGTTCTCTCAAAGTCACCTTCATTTTATGTATTTCAAATTAATATTCAACGTTAAAAAAGAGCTGGTATAGGTGACGGATAAAAAAACTCCCAAAAATTAAAATTCCTTAAATGCTCAAAAGTAGCTTAAAAGTTTTGGCGATAATACTATAAGAAGAAAATAAAAAGGGCAAAAAAATAGGTGTCTTGTGATTTTTCGATTAGACCATTTTTTCTGATAGAAAACGTCATCCGTGTTTTTATGAAATAATAAAATCATTAAATTTTATGTTTTCCTATATTTTTTCGTACTTAAGTGCTTTTATTTAAAAAATGGTATCGAAAATCAAATAATGACCTATTTAAAGTACAACCTAGACAACTTGAGCTTTTAGAGAATGTGCTACACTTATACATCAGATCAAATTTACTAAGAAAAAACGTGTCCACAGACTAGAACAAACAATAAAGAAGAAGAAAAAAATAAACAGCATTGTAATACCAAAATCTCCCTCGCTACGCTCGGAATCTAAAACTTATTGAAAAAACTATTAATGAAAAGTCATAACAAGCCCACTGAACCAGGAGTTAACAAAAAAAAAAAGTAAAGGTTTATCATATTTTATAATATACTCGTTGCACTTGATTGTTGAAAATATGTTTTTAATTACATTTTATATATAGTGTCATACAGGTTGTGATATAGGTATTTCGATTTATCTCAACGTTTGAAAAAGCAATTTTTGTTTTGTTTTCGTTTTACCGTCATATTTTAATTAAAAAATAAATTGCATTTTTCTTTCACATCGAATGCTAAAAGTATGACAATAAAAAAAATAATAATAACAAACACGATAGGTATATATTTATATTTTAACACACAGTTATAAAATAATATTATGTTAATGAAAAGTTTATTACGAAGACAAAATTGTATAATTATTTTTCGATTAAAAATAGATTTTTTTTTTTATTTGTAAGAAAAAATTGCTATTTTAACGAACTTTAATGATTAATGTTAGTACAATGTATTTTTTTTTATACAGGGAAAAACGTTTGGAAACCGACTAAGTAGATATAGTGTATCCTTTCATCAAGTTATTATTAAGCGGTATTTTTCAAAGTAAAATATATTGCTATAATTTCAAGATTTCTTACCAATAAAAAGTAGGTCGCAATAGCGTTTTTTATTATAATATTTATATAAAGTACCTATACTATGAAAAGAAGTCTTAAAAAAATAAAGAATAAACGGTTTACTATATGTAATATTATTTCAAACGATCTGTCGTAAAATTATTATTACAACAGAGAAAAATATACAATTTATTCATCTTGCATGTACACAATGCGACGGAAAAATTGCAACTCGCAACGACTTCTTAAATTGTTAATACACGCCTCGTTTCGTTTTTTTATTTCATATACATATAATATTATGAATATTATAACGTAGGTTATAACCTATACGTTTATATTTTTCATTCCCTGTTCCGGGCTTTGATTCTATAATGCAATATAGAATCATGACGTACCTATAAGATGGCCACTGAATATTTTAAATATAACCTTTATGATAATATATAATCTAATAGTAAAATTATCATCCTTGTTGTCACAGTGAATTTTTATAGAAGGTTTTCTGTGTCCAAATGGACACACAGTATGAAGTGTGGGCACCTAGTTGACTAAGATTTTACTTAGGTACTAGTGTGTCCACTAGAAATTAAATGATTAAATTAAATTAGTTGATTGTGTAACAAAATATTATATTTTATGTGTGAAAAGAAGGGGTAACTGGATAAAGTCCTGAATTAAGAGGAAGGTTTAATCTATCTACTCATAACTTTTTTAAGGGAGGAGGAAGTGGACAAGCAGTGTATATTCAATAAAAATGACCCATGTTGTCGAATACTTACACGCAGTTCCTGGTCGCAATGTCCTTGTGACAAATTCCTTGACTGTGGAGGAATACGCTGCCCAGGCTTAGTTGTACGGCCATGTTGACGATGTCTTGCGTAGTCAAGTTGTAGTAGTCGTTGTTTTTCTTTTTGCAATCACAAAGAAATCTGCAGCAGTATATTATAATATAGGTATGCCATCCGTTTGTATAATATACAAAGTCAACACGATCGTGTCAAATATTATATTATGACAAATACGCGAGACTATAAGGTATAGCATAATAATATAATAGGTATATAACATAATATAACATTTACTTTTTGAGATTCCCTTTATTGCTGAAAGGATATAATACTGTAGGTGGTTTATTCGAGTACTGGCACACGGCTATTGGTTGCAGAATGTTCACGTGGCCCGGAATACCGTGTAACATCAAACTCTCGGTCAGAAATATTTTGACTTGTTGAGAAGCTGCGTCAGCTATAAACGATAATATAAACAAGAAATAATATTATAATAGGTATAATAACGACAACAACAATACGTCCAAAATATTCCTAATGTAATTTTTTTTAGATCTTTTCATCTTGCATATACCTATATAATTGTTTAGTTTAGCGTTTAATGGTAGATTCGTGAATTATTCAGCACAGAGGGGAGGAAAGGGATTGTTAAAATGTATTCGATACCAAATTATGTCTTATTTCATATAGAGTGGAAAAAAATGAATTTAATAAAACATAATAATAATGAAGTATTATAGTAATATAATGCGTACTTTATATGATATTTATTTTATAGGTATTCCAATATAAGAGGGAGGGGATGTAATAATCCTATTATAATAATATATACCCCCACCTTGTATTCACTACTGAGCGTTTATATCTATTTTATGTTAGAGACAAGTTTACATATTATATTATTTTCGATTCAAAAGTTACACACGTGTTTTGAATAGTCAACCATACATGATTTGACATAAATCCGGATTATCGAAAAATCCGAATTATATATTTTACAACAGTTTACATTTTTATTTATTTATTTATTTAAAATCTAAAAATAAATATTTTGGCATTTTTTTTTTTCATTTATGATATTAACCACATACAAGATCGCAATTCAAAATTCGTATCCAGTTTAATATATTATTGTTCGTGATTATTACATATACATATTATTATGTATTATTAAAAATATGCGAGGGGAAAAAAGTTTGATATTGAACATTATCCACTCGGAAAAATAAAAATAAATACACACAAAGAAAAACTTTAAATCAACATTTCTTTAGTCGCGTATAAAAATATATGCAGCAAAAAAGTCATTTTAGAAGCAAACAGTCTTGAACGTAAATACACACAAACTCGAATACATTTAAAAATCGCTTGCATTTTCAGACCCAACAGACGGAATAAATTCAAATCATGTCTGACAATAAATTCCACTGGGAATTATTTTTGAAGGGGTGTGGGGGGGTCGTCTATATACGTTATAATATTATCAAATGCACATATTTTTCATTAGTCACTACACTATATACCCTCTTACCCCTACGACCATCACTCTCCTCGGTCTCTTGATCTATAACCACGCGTTCAAAGTAGCCCTTTTACCGTACCATATATTATATGTATATAATATATATAATGTATATTTATCGTATACGTTCTGTTATTAATCGACGATAGCTGAACTGGAAAAATTGTAGTGCGCCACCCTTCGGTGGTTTGTTGGAGAGGGGGAGGGGTAAGGAATGAGCAAAAATTATACATATAAAATCCTAGGGTCAAGATCAAGCAGCTATCGGGTTCAATGTTTGAAATTCCAAAGGGTTTTCGACATGCAAAAGATCGTGATGGAAATACATTGTGATAGTTTCAGCGGTCACCCACTTATGTTAGGTAGGTACCTACGTATCGCATTGTTTGGTATTATAATACCGAGGTTGTGCTTTATTGTAATTGGTTTTATTTAAAAAAAAAAAAAAACACGAATATATTATAATGATACCATCACATAGCTTTAGAATTTCCCCCCAACCAGAGTGTATATATTTAATAAAAAAAATAACAGGTACACGTAAAAACGTGTAAAGGCCGCAAATAAATCACGTTTCACAGCCGTTTTTCGTGTTAACGACAAACTATACAACCCGGTAACCTAACTATGTATTTTGATTGTTTTTAACGGAACGATAATTAAAATATATTTATCAGTAACACTAAACTAGTATTTTTATACACTGGTTCAAAAAACAACAAAAAAACAGTTGTCCAAATAATAATAATATCATGTTAAATATTAATTTCTTAGTGCGTGACAGAGCATGATAATATTCAATAAAATACATTTATTGTTGAATATACGGGACATATGTATGTTATACATAATCAGGGTTCATAACATATAGCACTTAAAATCAGCAATAAATCACTTCAAAAGGCTCAAAAAACCTTCATTATAAGCCGTTTAGGTGCTGAAATAAGAATTTAAAAAAACAACCTAGAATGAAGTATTTTTTTTTTTATAAAATATCAAAATAAGCAAAAAAAAAAACACTTTGAAATATGATATTAGAATTTTTTTTAAAAAATACACTTGTGAATTTATATTGCACCATGCCCAATGATAAGACCAATGATGAGAGACGACAAGAAGACAAGATAAAAAATAATAGTTGGATAAGAATATACAAAAGCGAAATTATTTAAGAATTATAATAAAAATCAGGGTTTTTATCAGTGGCTATTATATAATTATAAAATAGAAAATATGAAAAAAAAAAAACAAACAAACAACAAAAACCATTGAAATAAGCAATAGAGCACTTTTATATTGCAAATATTAGCTCATTTTCACACGACATAAATTTCCATAGTACGCTGCTAGACTTAATACTAACTCAAAAAAAAAAAAAAACAACAACAAAAATGCTACAAGTCACGGCACCCAGATTATAAATAATAAATACAATATTTCTATACAAAATATATTGAATAAAAAGGCAAGTCTACATACCAAGTCCGAGTACCTGGTCGGATTATTATAGTATTCACTGTATTTTGTAAAAATTAATTAAATTTACTTTTGGAAAACATATTAAAAATCAAAAGTTGACGTGAAAATCGTTTTCGAGGGTTCATAAAAATAATATAATACTTGCTGTGGGGTACATTTCCGTGACTCGAGACAAAAATGTCCCAAACAAAAACGATAAAAAAAAAAATCGACCCGAATTTGTTGGATGGCGGTGGAAATCCCTCGAGGAATATACTTAATCGAGAAACTTAATCGTACACGGGGCCCACGTGACCTATATTTCGAAATTTAACACGATTTGTGCAGCGGAACACAATTCGATACAAATTGTATAGGATAGCGTATATTATACAGTGGACGCCTACCCGAATAACCGAATGACGTAATAATTATCGGCAACATACAAAAAAAAAAAAAAAACCCATGGAAAAATATATTTATAGTTCAGCGCTCGCGCGAATTTCTATAATTTTTTGTGTATTTGTTTAAATATAACGGTAAAAAAATATTCGGGAAGAAAATACCGTGAGATGTTATATGACATGGTTGTAATACGCTGTTCCCAATACATTTTTCCCAAATTTAATAGTTAACGAAAAAAAAAGAAAATATATATATTTGCATTTCTCCGTGCGATGTGTTTACCACTCCGAGCAAGGACTGCCGGAGCTTCGGCACAATGCGTGCGAGTGACAATAATAATATGACTTATGGCAGTAAAAATTTACCGATTTGAATTATAAAGTAAAATTCAAATACATACATTATTATTATTTTTACATTTTAAAATAATCATGTTTAGTATTGGAAAATATTGCAATGAGAAAATAAACTTTTGGAAAAAATGACATTGAGAAAATAAACTTTTGGAAAAAATGACATTGAGAAAAGTGTCTACCTACTATATATGATACTTAAGAATATGAAAAGTGAATATAATATTATCCTACGTGTTTGGTACACCATAAATCCAAAACATCTATAGATTTGTTATGAAAATCCATAATTTTTAAAATGTTAAAATACAAAATTTAAAAAAAAAAAAAAAATGTGAAAATATCCCCCATGTAACCACCGATAGAACTCAAAAAATCATCTAATCGTAATCACATTATGAGAAAAATATAGGTATCAAACCTATAATGAAGTTAGGTTAGTTAAAACTTGAGGTGCTGAAATGTTAGAAAGAAAAAAATTACGAAAAAAATTTTTTCCAAACGGCCCCAGCGACAGGTATTATTTTCGTCTCGTTAAAAATCAAGAATAGAAGTGCCAAATGTACGCGAATGAATTGGCGAACTTCTAACTTTCTCTTTTTCTTTCTCTCTCTCTCTCTCTCTCTCTCTCTCTCTGTCTTTCTATCTATCTCTCGTTGAGTGACTCTATTCGACTTGGTCCGAGACGTAAAGACCTTTACCACTACAAGAGGGGAATTATGATGCTTTTATTATTATTATTATTATATATATATATTTTTTTTTCCCAGTTCTTCCGTTCATTTCATTCCATTTATACTTTTTTCTCCTTCTGTATATACCAACGTTGCAGTCGCACATCCTAAGTAGCGGATATTACCATTAAGACGCGGGGGACAAGAGGCAAAGAAGGGGAAAGCGTATATAGCGAAAGAGCCGACGAGACAGTATATAATAATAATAATATAAGGCGGAGATTGAAAATCCGTTTCGGGCAAAATGATTTTTTTGCGGACGACAAAAGTTATCTTTTCAGACGAACACTGCAGCAACAGCAGAGCAGTGTTGCCCGAGGGACACGAAGTTGATCAAACGTAAATTGATCTTGTTCGATTTATTTTATTTTCTCGTTAAAGTCAAAAGGTATAGATAGGTACGCGCTGCAATTTCGAAACAAGACCAATTGTTAATAACAATTCGTCGCGCGGTCCGATGGGTTTTTGGCGGGGTTGAAAAGTTATAATCGATTCCAAACGATCAGATAATTATAGCAGTTTGAAATAATATAATATAAGTACTTATTAATATGAAAATGAATACGTGAAATAATGTTTTTATTAAATTTTAAAACTGCTCAAAATTCGATTGATTTTAATATATATTATACATTTTTTAAGAAAATGTTATAATGTATTTACCAATGGAAAACAATAATCATTTTTTATTTTGTATTATTTATTAAATAGTAAAAAGCAATTTGAAGGCTATTCCAAAAAACATAATACATGAGTAAATTTATTTTAATGGGTTATAATAAAAAAATATACATTCTGAAGTGAATGTGACAGATATATAATGCATTCGAGCCTACGGCATTTTGACATGTAATATGACAGTCAGTAAGGTTGTCATTCATTTTTATCTTTTACGTGAACGTATATAATCATGATGCACTCTTTGAAATTTTAGAATTATTAATGACAATTCTATTTTTAACAACTTCATTTGTATAATTAATTATATAATATAATACATTTCGTAGCTAATGGGGAGAAACATAGAAGTGATTTATAGCCAAACAAATTTAAATTAATATGATACTAATACACTTGTACGATTCGAAATGGATAAATCATGGACATTAAGTACATCGTTTCGATAGAGAATAAAAACATTTTAAAGTACTACATAGAGAAAAATAATGTGAAATCCATGGACCGATCATAGAACGAATGTGTCTGTTATACCGGAGCTTTTAATCCCGAAATCATGTTCTATTGCTCACAATTCAAAGTCAAATACTAAAATTCAATAGCCCGATCATAGAATAGGCATTGAAAAGATTATTATATAAGGGAGAGTCGAAGGAAAAACGAACAGAGGCAGGCTAACCTTTATACGTTATGTAGACGAGGTTAAAACATTTCACAGATTCGAAATGCATTAAAACCATATAGAATGCCTATGAATAGCCGACTCTATGTGTAAATGGCAAACCTGTCTGCCTCATATAATATACCAGAGGGCAAATTTGATTGGTCTATGAAATATTTGTTTATGCAATGAATTATTTGATAAATACACGCTTGATAATATACCTTAGTTTCTATATCATTCACACAATTCACGGCATTAACAAATGTTTCATGGGGTTTAATTAATACAATGTGGTGTACTCTATAGTATACATATAACTGCCGAATTTATTTATGCCTCTTATGGGACTCTACCATATAGTCGACTATCTAGTCTTTTTATACTTATCTATTACAATTAAAACACATTGTAGGGTTTTTTTCATTAATCAAGATGATATTATTCCTTCGTCAATTTTATTTCTAATAGGTAAACTAAAAATTAACTTTTTTCTCTTCCAAAACCATTAACCTCTCTGATGAATACAATTAACGATTCGATAACTTTAATAAACTTTTTCGCGATGCTCAACGGACTCTTAAATCAGCAAAAATAAAAGTTTACAGATTACAAAACACACGTTACCCCGCAACGTTGTATAAAATCAACATAGGATTTTGATTGTATAAATAACTTTTTTTTAGAGGAAAAAATAAATAAACCTTTCAATAAAAAAACCTTTTTTTATTTTTTCACTTTTTGTTTATCAACATAATGGATTTGGAATTCGAGAGTAGTTTTAAATTATTTATCATAATAACATCCATCAACGTGCGGCGGTAATTATATTCAAATCAAGATTAATTGCGTTACAAGGTCAATTTTGAAGTTTACCGCCGTGGTATACCCAGAGCGTTAATATTATTGCGTTGTTATTCTATAGGATCTAGAATATTTTTATTGGATTTTTTATAAGCGATTCTATCAATCAAATAGGGGAAGCATACTATTAAAAAAAGATTGACGTGAAATTCGCCAAAGTTTAATTATTTTACGAGTTCCAGTAAAATAATATTATATTATTATATATAACATCGTAAACAACAAGATAAAGAGATAGAGATATGGTGAAAATTTCAAAAAAAAAATCTCTTGGTAATATTGAATGTGTAAGGAACTAATTAAACTCGGCTGCGCTCCGTCGGATTTTTAATTAAAAGATTCATCGCCACGTTGCCGCATTGAATTAATTAATTAAATGTTAACATTTAATCCAAATACATAATTACTTATTACATAAATTAACGCATAAGACATTGATTTTAAATGTAGATTCCGTGATGGACAAAACTTAAATACTCTATTTTTCAAACTTGGGTACATAAATGCGTAATTGATAAAACAAAAGTTTAGTTCAAAAATTGTATTGAATCGTTTAGTTCTCTATTAGTAAGATAAATGATTTCTAACGAAAAACGATTTTAAGCAAAATTCGGTTATTAAACTTTGAAATTTTACGATTTTAATAAAAAAAAAACTAAAAATGTCGCTACTGTAAGATTTCGGTATTCGATATTATAATATTATAGTATTATTCGGCTACTCTAAATCAGCTACTTCTACTCTAGTAGTACTGGAATACAAAACCCAAAAAAAAAAAGACCTTTGAGAAGGCCGAGAATGATATGAGTAAGAACGTATAATAAAAAAAAACGTATTTTACTGTTATCCGGACTACATTTTCTATGGAAATTCCGACATTCAATTGAAGTTTGAGATTGCCGAATGCCCAAATTTTACGTAGTGAAGTTTAATTAGATTTACATTTGGGGAACTAATTTCCATTCACTTGCATCAGGTTTAGACAAATAAGAATGTGGAATCTAACCTAATCGAAAGATAGTTTGGTTGAGATGGTTGGATCTGTGACGTACCGATAGATAGGGTGGCGTGAAAGGCAATTGACCCATGCAATTTTAGGGCCCCAAATCAATGCCTAAGGCATTATTTTGAGTGGACAAACAGGCGAATATAAAACAGGCAATCTGTATAAACTTTGGACCCGGACTCGGATTATATACTTGATTTCCAATTTGGTTGACTTAGAATATTTTACCACGAGCATTAGAAGTTCTAGTAACGCTACTGAGGGGTCAGTATATTCTATACAAAGGTTGAATAAACCCAACTAATAATTATTATAGCTTACCCGTAACAGTTTTGACGAAGACTTCTTGAGATCCGTTACTTTTGTACGTGCCCTGATAGATTTTGCTGAAAGCTCCTTCCTGTAGAAGTCTTTCTAATTTGACGGAGGTGCCGTGCGAATCCAATAGCCGTATACGCTCATCCAGGTCGTCACACATTCTTCGATCGTTAATGGCCATCTAAAAGTGAACAATGAATACCAGTTTGCATATTATTATCGCTATATTTTCGGACCGGAAATTAGCTCCGAATAATTTATCACACGTGGAAGGTAATAGTATTATATGAAGGGACGCAGGAAGAGCTGCAGAGAGGGTCGTGTCCGAATATTCCCGGTGCAATAATTATTAGGGGAACGCTGGAGCGCGCATTAACAACATAGTTTATGAATTAGTCAGTAGGTATGAGGGTAAGTTTTTTTTAACTCTTTTAAAAATATTATTTTACCGATCACTCATTATTATTATTACGATATAATAATAATAATAATAATAATAACATATTATGACGACTGAAAGGTGAATTCGATGATATATATTATTTTATTGAAAAAAAAACGTGCGGTTTCTCTACTCCTACTCCATTGAAATGTCAGAGGCTGCTAAAAAAAAAAAAAAATGATTGATCGAATGGCAGGTACTTTTAACGCCCGAAAATCTTTAATGGCTTTAATAAACACACGACTACCTATATTATTATAAATATGAGACGGCTATACACGATGACTCTTTTCGTCGTTGTCGTTTTGGCACGGTTCCACTTGGAGGTAAAGTTTCGCATTAGGGGGGAAAAAAAAGAAAAGAGAAAACAAGTATTAATAATATAACATATAATAATATAATAAATAAGTAAAAAGAAAAAAAAAATCGTGCCAGGACATTGATTCAAGACATTATGTATTATTATCATTATTATTATTATATCTATCGGCGAGCACCCGGGAGTGAGGGAGTTGAGGGGAGGTATAGTCACCGTGTTTCTAATCCGGTTAAATGGCTCGGTGCCCATTTGCCGGGTGCGCGGGAATCGATTACGGTGGCGGCGACCGCGGGATGATTTATCCGCTGCAATAATGGGCCTAAATCACGCGAAACGATTTTGCGTAATGATCGTGTCACCGGCCGGCCACACCGAGGGAAATTGCGCCTGGAAAGCGGTTGATATTGATTTTCAGTTCGCCGGGTAGATAATACAAAATACAGAGTGATTTTTTATTATCATTATTATTATTTTTTTTTTTTTTTACCACGATCCAGCGAATTATCTATACAAATATTTCGAGTGAATTCGAATTTCCGCTTATTTTCAACCATCGTGTAATTTTCTAGCTTCATTTTAACACTGTTTCCAAATAAAAGGTTCAGGGGAACAATTGTCCATTTTTTTTTTTTCGATGTTGAGTTAATAGTAGGTACTACTCGGCTGTGCATTGAGACTAAATTGTCGAATTTTAAGTTCGATTTTTTCGAAAAAAGGTTTCAGTTGAGTAATGTTGAAATTAAAATATTTTTGATGTACTGATTAAAAAGCATTAGAATATTTGTAGTTGTATATAGAGAAGCTTTGCTCTGCTGGAATATTTTCAAAAATGAACACGGTACTACACGTTTTATACCTTAAAAGAATATCTAGAACATTGGAAGAACACATCCTAACTGGACATCGTGTCATATATACATATAAACATAGTGTTATTATAAAATATGTTTTAATCCAGGTGCATAACAATTATTACAATATTTCAAGACCTAACCAATGAATAGTTAACCTACATATGTACAGCTGTCTATTAAATCATCACGTTATTCATGACATAAACAAATAAGATAGGTTAGGTTGTTTTATTCTATGTACAAATGTTATATTTACTCAATGGGTTGTTTAAATTACAGATTGTAAATTATAAAGGTAATCATCACAATTTGCTGTTTTGGTAAGTATATATGATCATAGGCATACGCAGGATTTTTTATGTGGGTTGTGCAGAATAGGTTTAATAGGAGTAGTCTTTAAAGTGAAAGGGGACTTAATCCTTTACCTCTAGCCAAGTTTTAATGTGTCCCCTAAATTTTTTTCTGTAATGGGTAATAACGGGGCATGAGGACGCTCAAATGTAAATATAAATGATAGTCTCCTTTAGATTTCCAGTATCTTCAGAAGTTTTAGTAAACAAATATTTCTTCAATCGGTTTTCTGAAGCAAATTTCTTTACATTTATATTTTGTTTTTATATATTATAAAAACAATAGTTAAAAACTTAAGACTTTTATAATTTACAAATACCTAGGTAGTAAATAAGTTCATAATAACAATATCGATAGCAGATAACAAGTGCTGATGATCGTGAGTTATCAGCAGCCAATATCGATAAACATGTTTATAGTGATTAAATAATCTATGGCCATACTGTTACTACATAGATCATTTAATGTTTATGGTTAGATCAAAAAACATCACCCTGCAAAATTCCATAACGTTCACTGTGGTGTAGCGCGGAGAAGAATGGTGATAATGATAATAATGATGGAATTGATGGACACGTCGTTTGGAATATATAGGCACGGATTTTAACGCAATGCAGTTCGTACTATACCTTATACCTACGTTTCGGAGTTAATTTACATGTCTAATTTATGGATTACATATTGTTATATCGGATAACGGCTATACGCACGCACGGAGGATATCGCAGAAAACAACAGGCCGCACGTTGTCGTGATTATATTATCTCGTATACGCCAAAAACGACTGCGGTAAAGTAACAAATTACGCTAATTAACGCCAACACCCGCGTACCTTGTGAATATGTTTATGTGTGCGTTATATACACTATATAATAATAATTATGATTATACTATTGATATGATAATCATTATTATTTTGTTTGGGCAATAATGAATTGTATAATAATATAATTGTACGCCTACCGAAATTAATATAATAATAATAATAATAATATTTCCATACCAATATATTTCGGTGTTTATACAAGGGCGTATCAGTTTTAATACGTGAACAGTCAATTTTGATTCAAGTGAGTTTTTCTTCTTTTTTTTTTTTTTTTTCAACATTTAAAAAGGCATCATAGGATCATAGGATGGAGACGGATGCAGTCAATGTTATAGGTAATTTAATGTATACCTGTAAGCAACAATAAACCATTGCTTACGAAAAAACTATTCTGAGCAGATTTCAGTTGATAATGATGATTTGTCAACAATATATGCCATTTTATATTATATTTTCTTGAATAATATTTCTTTAATATTGTACCGATTTCCCAATTTTCATATGTTTTTCCCGGTTTTCCTATGTTTTATCCCGGTTTTTCAAATTTTCTGGGTAGGCTCCTAAGAAAATCGAAAAATTACCTCCTTAAATTACCTCCCCACATCAATTTTCTTTCAGAAAAGGAACTACATTTAGAAATCTGAGCAAGTCTTCTGGTAGAAAAGTTGTTAACAGATAAAAAAAAACTTCTTTGTAAAACCATAAGCTTCTTCGCTCCACTCAGAATCTAAAAATGTATTACAATAATGATGAACATTAGATATTTGAAAATATTCTAGTCTAAATTTATTTTTTTTGTTTTATTTTTTTTTGACATTGGTCCTTCTTTTACAAATCTACAGGTATATATATATATCTTTTTTCCCTACTACTTTTAGATACTATTAGCGGATTTCTCTGGACTAAATGAGCTCAAACTAAGAAATTAGAGTTTATTAGGTGGATTGAAGTGATCAAATTTTGATTAAATTTCAATATGAGTTTCATCATATTTTTTTGGAACGAGGGTGAATTTAATCGAAATCTTCTTGTAGATAATCGTCGGTTCTCATGGTAAAACAACCACTCTGTATATTTTATTATGAATTGTCTTATTTTTAAGATTAAATAAACCGCAGTCGGTATTGGAACATATAAACGTCTCGAATCACGTGTTTATCACTAAAACGGATGTAGCTCTTCTTAAATCAATTAACCTTTGGCTGAAATATACATAAAACGTTACGTCATAAAAATTAGAATTAAATGCACAAAAATATCATTGTGAAAATGATAGTGTGAACTTTGAAAAAATGAATTTGATTACTTAAAAATACTAAATAAAAAAAATCACTCAAAATCGAGTTTTAAAAAACCAATATTTTTAATTATAGATTCGTTATTAATTTCACTGCAAGTAAATATGAAAAAAATTTAAAAGGAGAAAATAATATTCACAGAATTGTTGGGGCAAATGTTAAATTAAGGACTAAATTAACACGCAATAAAATACGAAATAAATGCCTTAAAATTAAAAAAAAAAAACCAAAATGCGAACTTTTTTTTAAAAAAAAGTACATTATAAAATAAACAACAATTATCCATTTTCTTCTAAGTTAACGGCTCTAAAAATAATAGAAACATATTCTAGCGGTAATACATATAAAGAACGGAAAATGTTAAATATAAATTAAAGGTTGTATAATCTGCATAAGATCCGTTTTTTAGCCAATAACAAATCACTATTTGTTGATTCGGGTAAAAAAATATGGACAATTCATCATATATATGCGAACAAACCCCTAATTAATAATAATTTAACAAACGTTTTGTTATACTTGGCAAACCTACCCATTTGGTTAATAAAAAACAAACATTGTTTAATAATCAATTAATATTGTAAATCGTTAAAACGCCACTAAAACGGTTCGTACAACTGACAAAATTATTACATGTGAAAGTCCAATCAGACTACAGACAAAACTATTTGTTTTAAAACTCTGTTAGAAGTATTTAATAAAATAATACAATCAGTACAATATTAATCGAATAATTATTTGCGTAAAAAAACAAAAAAATAAAATAAAATAAAATTACTATTAAATTATTTAACTAAATTATAATATTGAAACACCTGAAATTGTGTGAAAAATATATTCATTTGTACAACGTAAATTTTCAGAAGAAGAAAAAACAGAATTTGAATAAATCCATTATTTGTGTATGATAACCATACACAAATGGGGAGAGTTTGTAAAAAATAAAACCATCCTGCACACAATAATAATATCGTTTCGGTCACAACATGCAATTATTGTAAAAACAGAATAATTTACGAAACGTAATAAAATACAATATGAATAATATTATAATAAAACATTTGAACGGAAAAACGAAAATAAAGAATTATTATCCTCCGTGGTAGTCGCCACCAAGTCCGGTCCGGTCCGGATCCGATTAATCATTCCTTTCCTCCCTCCATCACCCGGCATTCTTATCGAAACGAGCTACCGTAAAAACGCGGGTCCCATTATCCATTGAACTGCAACAGCCCTCTGAGGTTTTTTTTTTGCAGTTTTGAGAACGCCACAATATTATACAATATATAGTAAAGTAGGTTTATATCGACTCTGGGGACTTTATTTTAAATATTCTTGTCGGGCTACACGGATTTCCATTACCTATAACTGTATGTCGTTTCAACTAAAAAACGCTTGTGCAATCGAAATAACGGTTGATAATGATATGGATATCAGGTACGGATTGGCTGGGGGGCTGTAATTCTACAGCATACCATGCCTTAAAATTGATTTGTCCCAATCGGTATATATTTAAGATAGTTAAAAAAAATCTATTTAACATTAATATGAAAGTTATAGTTTTTAAATATTATCTGATAAATAATCAGTAAAAATATAATAAAACAAGACGGATACACATCGCACTGTTTTAGATGAGAAGTTGGGAAGGTAGAATTTTATAGAGGAGAATTTAATGTATATGTGTGTACAACGATTAATCATTGGAAATGATAAACGATTTTAAGCGGAGTTCAATTATACATGTTTTAAAAGACCCTAATATTAATGATTTTCGTCAACATTTAGAATTAAAATTCTTATAAAAAAAATTAGTACATAAAATGAACTATTTCTTGTTAACCATTAAGCATAACCTATAATGAACATCCTGTTAAATTTTAAAATATTTCTGTTGAGTCTAACAATTTTATCCACAGAGTACCTACCGAATATACAATTACTTAAAAACTTCTAAAATTAAAATGCCTATTAATACCACAAAAATGGCTCAAACGTTTTAAAGAGAACTTCAGAAGGCAAATACAAGTCGTCTGTCCAAATTTCAAATGTCTACTAACATTTTTAATTGAAAAACAACAAAAAAACCAAACTGAAAATAATAAAAGCATTATTTTCGTAAATTTCTCGGTTTTTTCAAATTATTATGAAAACTGTTTCAAAAATCAAATACACCTCGCCAAAACACCATATGGATAAAATTTCCTTTCAGAAAATGTACTATACTTGAAAATCGAAGCAATATTTCTGGTAGAAATTGTGTACACAATACATATGTGTATAAAAATAAACATAGTTAAACCAATACATTCGTCGCTTCGCTCAGAACCTAAATCTATTACTACCTTAGTATAAATAGATTATAAATAATTGGTTTAAAACAATGTAATACGTTTTAATTGTATTATATTAAATTTGATTGTTTATTTTACATTACACATATGTGTATATTATCACTTTCTAACCGTGATAATATTTTCGAAATATTTGAAATGTTTGAGGTTTTTTCTTTCTTTGCAAATACAAATAAATTTTGCAATTCAACAAAGTTTTATGTTAAATTTCATGAAAAACACAAACATAAAAATTTTAATTTTATCGAAAACATGTTAAACCGATCGTGCTTCAATGACGTTTTTATTTGGACCGATTTGTCATTGCGTACAGTCGTAGATACAGATATAAATTAAATAACTTACTGTATATATATCTTATGTTACCAACTTATGACAATCGTGGCCCATCCATGGACGCGACGTACCTAAATTAGTTTTATTATTATTATTATTATTTTGCCCCATTGTTGATATTTGCCAAAAAATAATGTTATCCATTCATAATATATAATACACCCGACAAAATAACCACTCGACATAAAGCCACGCGATAACGACAGAATGATAATTACAACCACGGACTAATTCGTGATTACAACCGTAATCTGACCATAGACGACGGTATCAAATATTGTCGTGTCTGTGAATACAAACGCAATCATATTGTTGCGTGCACTGTCCATAATAGCTAAAGAACTGCGCGCTATAATCACAGCCGTACTACATATTTATACAGAGTGATTCACTAAGCGTGCTCACCCTATTTTTTCGATTAAATATTGGATATATTTAAATTCTGATTTTGGAATTTTTAAATGTAGTTAAAACCGATATTTTCGAATACTTAGATTTTTCATAGCATTTAAAAGGAATATCCGTAGCGATACCAACTTTGGTTTTTCAAATGAGAACTTATATTAAAAATGTCATAAATATATGGAGTACCTATTACTTTAAATACATTTTGGCGTTCAAATTTTTGATTTCCATAAATTCGTTGAAGATATGTTTCACTTTTAAGTTTTGGAAGGGGGAGTAGTGAAGCACTAATAATACGCTGTGCGCTGTGCCGCCATACAAATGATATTCCAGTACTCTCCCCCTACCTAAACTTAAAAGTAGAATATCTCGTTAATGAGTTGACGAAAATCAAAAATGTCAACACCAAAATTTATTTAAAGTAATTTTCCGTCTATTTATATAATTTTAAATTTATTTTTACACTTGTAACACAATCCTATATGCACGTGGGCAAAAATAATAGTATTAGAAAACATGTTCAAATAAAGTAGCACCGTGTTAAAAATTTCCAAACGCAAAGAGATGTAAACAGTTCAAAGTGTTTTATATTAACTGAAAAATTGTCTTCCAAAAAAAAAAAAAAAAAATGAGTCATTCCCTATGGTATGAATACTGTTAAAAATTTGAAATAAAGTATATCACCCGGCGAATATTCCGTATCTCTTGAGGTATTTTATGACAAAATCGGACCATTTTATTCACTAAAAAACCACTACTTTCCAAAAAAAAAAAAAATACAAATTAGTAAAATCTTGATAGAATCTAAAATAATATTTTTAAAAATTATTTTCGAGGAACAAAGAAAAGCAGCCACTATCTAGTATACCTATATTCCAGTGGAACAAAATCATTGTGTAAAAAGGAATTTACAAGTCAAATTTTAATAATTTGTACAATAATCTTTAGCCAAAGTTTCCTGTATATTTTTCTTGAATAATAATTATAAAGTTCGCTAAAACAACATAAATAATAATAACTGTTTGGCCTGTGAAAAAGACCAGGTTATTAATTATTGTATTATTATACAGCGAATATAATATTATTATTGTTTACCCTGAATGTTAATTTTTATTATTCAAAAGGAAAAATAGAATAATAATTATTAACTTAGACATTTTGTAAGTTCGCGTTTCGAATGTTTCGATAAATTATACATTTAAAATAATAATTTTCCTGCAAACAAAAGAAATGGGATAACAATAATTTATGGCTGAAAATATGTTATAACGTTACGATTTTTGATCTAATGTTATTCTTATTTTTATTAGGTTAAACGTGTAATTAAAGCCATACATATTTCACACCATGGGTAAGCCACTGATGATGATGGGAAGTTGGGCAGATATAATCCTATGTAGAATAATTTATACACTAAAAGCAACGATAAATCATTGCAATAATCAAAAAAATGATTCGGAGTGTACCTTAGTCATAGTATCTTTTCTTATATCTTTGTAGACAAGGTCACTAAGAAATCAACAAAAATAAAACTAATGCGTCATTATTTGGTAACAGTTTTTTTTAAAATCTAAAAAACAAATTTAAAGAAAGTATCATCAGACGAAAAAAACACATATTTTAAGGTACGGTTTGAACAAATTGGAGAACTTTCACTAACCGAAAAAAAGTTTTCCAAGTAAAAAACACATCTTATGGCAAAACTAATACCATTTTCGCTATACACTCAAAATCTAAAAATAAACAAAAATATCGTCAATATATTATAAAAATAAAAAAAAAGGTCATTATCCGCAGTGTCTTAGGAGTATTATAAAAACTGTTTAGTCACGGAAAAACCCGCAGAAAAATTGTATTAAAAAAAAAAAACTATATTATAAACAAAATAAATTAAAACTTTAAAGGAGAAAAAAAATTATACTAATCGCCACGGTAACATAATTATTTGAAGTTTTAAAAATTAAAGCCACGCAATTTGATATCCGTTTTAGCGATAAAACATCCCTCGCCGCGGTATATTATTCATTGATGTATATATTATTATAATATTATCCGCCTACTCTTATAGCCTTCGGGCCACACTGTCTCTTCTTTGTCACAAGTCACCCTTATACCCGTCATAAGCTCCTCGCGCATCCTTCTTCTTCCCTAAATAATCCTCTATACTATTATATATATATATATATATATATACATACCTATCTTTCATTATCTGTCTTTACCATGCCCGCACCCCCGGTCAACTACACTACACAGGTTCATCTCAGTCGACTCTATTACATTCTCTCATCCCTTTATTTTTTTCTTCTTATGAGCCCTTTGTACGTACCTACCTACTTACTCAATACGCGCATGAACAATCTCATCAAAGTTTATTAGACTATAATCTTCTATAGGCGTATATATTAATTATTGTTTTATTACAAGTAGGTATTCTGAATAGAAGATTGAATTGAGTCCCAGACTAATTTTAAGCGTTGAATCAAGGGTCGTAACACGTTTCGAGTAAATCAACCAAAAATTAAACACAATACATTTAGGTACAGATGAATACTCTCACCAATGCTGACTCCTGCTTCAATATATAATTAGTTTATATTATTGTAAATTTGTACTCTATTTATTATTTTTTCTTGTTATAAACCTAGCTATATAATGAGGGTTTTGTCCCGTTTATTTATTTAAAATAAAACGTTTGAACACACTAAAAAACATCACGATAGTGCGAAAACCAAACCAACCTAGTTGGTCCAAACCTAATACTACTTCAAATAATCTAGTGTACTAAGTATGAATCTACAACTTGATCGATGTGAAATCACGACGGATTTTGATGAAACCCAGGGTAGGGATGAAATGAAAAATTTCGTCAAATGGGTAACTCTGGAGTTGGTAACTGGAATTTGAGGATAAGTAATAATCAGTAGATTACTCAGCTAACTTTCTCTTGGTGTTTCCTGGATAACGCTAATAAGTAACAGGACGAAAGAACTCTATTCAAACAACTAGAACATATTTGAATGATTATTTGGGCTTCAATTCAATATTCTCAATATACGCATTTGTTTTATACACGTTTAAAATTTTTAAATGATTTGATATCTCGCAAACGAAATTAAATAGATATTGCAAAATTGCAGTACTTTGTAATTAATAATATTATAAGCCATATTGGATACTACAATGAACAATGGAAACTGATAGTTTTCAATTGTTTTTGATAATTGATTAATGATTATATCATACAAATAATTAATTAATAATATATTATTCGGACCTTTGGATTTCAAAAATATAAGTAGAACAAAATATTATTGTATTCATAATTGAGGCATGGTTTTGGTTGATATTTAATTATTTTTTATATGTATTTGTGTTGTGTCCAATATCTCGTTATGAATAATAAATATATATTATACCTATACGAACGATTCGATTGAATATACCGTATAAAAATGTGAATACGATACGAAAGTTTTCAAATAAATCGTTTCTTGACACGCGAATTACACGAGTAGGTATTGGGTTCGCGTTTTATAATGATAATATTATTATTAATATTGTGTTATTATTCGTACAAATATTAGTTTTTTTTCCTTTTTTTTTTTTTTTTTTGCGAATATACCTATATGTAGGTTGTTTCGACTTTTTTAAACTGCGCAAAAAGTAGAGTTGTATAACAGATATTAAATTCTACTGCAGGAGTTGTAAAACAAAATTGGTGTAAAATTCCGACAAGAATATTTTTCACTGACATCCCATACTATTATATAATAAAAATATATAATATTATTATTTGTTTGTATTACAATAAATAAAACCCAAAAGAAATCTTAGGATAAGAACGGGTGCAGCCACTGTTATAGGTAATTTAATGTATAGGTATACATTAAATTACATACAAGTGTAATCAACGATAAACTATTGCTTACGAAAAAACGATTCTGAGCGAAGTTCAGTTGATAGTGATGATTTGTCAACAATATATATGTCATTTTATAATAAAAAAATTACATAAGTTTTACATATTTTCTTGAATAATATTTGTTAATAATAATGTTGTACCGATTTCCCAATTGTCTTATGTTTTTTCCGGGTTTCTCATATTTTATCCCGATTTTTCACATTTTCTGAGAAGACTCCTGAGAAAATCAAAAAATGACCTCCTTAAAGTACCTTCCCTGTCAGATTCACTTTCAGAAAAAGTACAGAACTTAGAAATTCGAGCAAGTTTTTTGGTAGAAAATTTGTTAACAGATAAAAAACACATCTTAGTAAAACCATAAGTTTCTTTGCTCCACTCAGAATCTAAAGTTACAATTGCTTTTGAGACGGAATAGCAGAATTCTGAGCGAAGATTGATAAGGTTTTTAGTTTAAAAAGTATGTGTCTTTTTCTTTTATTCAAAGTTAACATAAAAATCAAACACAAATATAACCATATGCATTATCATTTGCTAACAGTTTTTTCCTTAACTTTTTAGTTAGGCATCTAGAAAAAAAGTTTCAAATAAAAAAACTAAAGAAATCCTACTCCGATTTTCAAAGTGTGGCACCTTTTCTGAAAGAAAATTCTATTCGAGTGGTACAATAGGAAGGTCTTCATAATAAATTTGAAAAAACTGGGGGAAAAAAAAAGAGAAAAACGGGGGAATTCACAAAATATATTATTTTCAATTTGGTTATTTTATTGTAATTTAATTATGAATGTTTGTAGAAAGTTAAAATTTGACAAAAAATTTATAATTACCTTTTCTAGACCTAATAAAATATTCAAAACGTTTGAGCCATTTTTGAGTTATTTATAGAAATTTTAATTTTGTTTAAGTAACTACATATTTTTTTATTCGATAAGTGGTACTCTATGAATAAAAATGTTAAAATAAACAAAAATTCTTAGAAATTTAATAGGAGGTTCATTATTAAGTTATACTTTGTGATAAAAAAAAAAAAAAATGTAGAATTTTAGATTCTGAGTGTACCGAAGAATGCATTGATTCTACAAAAATGTTTATTTTTTTTTTTTTATGTAAACATTTTCTCTATTAGAAAACTTACTCTGATGTATACTATGTAGACCTTTTTTTAAATGGAAATTTTCTTGTGGTGGTTCTTTAGGGAGGTCATTTTTTTGATTTTCTTAACAAATGTAAAAAACGAAAACAAAACGGAGGAAAAACGGAAAAATCGGTACAATATTAAACAAATATTATTAAAGAAAAAATACAGCTTTATTAGACTATTTAATTATTTTACCATATTTATTGTTGACAAAGTATCACTATGAACTGAACTCCGTTTATAATAGTTTTTAGAAAGCGTTATTTTTAGACACAAATGAATTTTCCCTCTATATCTTACCTTCCCAACTTCTCACCAACAACCGTGGCTGCACCCATCGTGCAAAGTATGTCCGCCTTTATTTTATTTTTTCAAATTACTCTTCAAATTAAAAACGGTATGATCGTCACATATACTTGAAATCATTGAAGGCCGGGAATTGGGCCACAATAAGCTTTTTTTCAAAGAGCTATTCTAAATGAGGCTACTAAAATTTTACATTTATAACACGGAAACTGTAATTGAGTTACTTTTAACGGTTAATTATTATTAAATCTGGTAATTGAACCACAAATTAGGCAAACTTGGTTTTAATAAAATAATATTTATAAATTTAGTTCACTAAATCACTATACACCATGCACCCGTTACTCAAAACGACAAAGTGTCTTATCAAAAAGTAATAAATTATTCGAATGATATCGAATTATCACAGTACACCAACAATAGCTACCGGTTGTTATGAAATGAAATGGGTAAAAAAAGCTATAGAAGCGTATTTCACAAAGATTGTCAACCATCGTAGTAATCTAGTCAGTCGCAAACTGTACGATCCACGTTTAGTATCATTAACAGTTTTTAAAATGTTTTATTAGAAGTACAAGCAAAAGTTTACGTTACAATTAAAAGCGTAATTGCATTATTAAAAACAAAAAAACGAACTTTGGTCCGAAAGAATTTTATTTTTAATCAAATAAAAAAGTATGATACAGGAGAAAAAACCAGATTTTTATATTTTGTTAAATGTAAAAATATGTATAGCATTATTTAAAAAAAAAAATTACTGCGTAAAAATAATTGATATTTATTTTTAAAAAATTGTGCAACATTTATGGTTAATAAAAAAAAATTATATATATATTTGTTGACTCATTTTATATAAATTGTTTGTACGTATTTTTATTTTTTTTAATGTTGTTTTTAACCAAGTTTAATTGTACAATGAAATATTAATAAATCGTATGAATTCGTATATTTTTATGTTATGCAGTTATAACGTACCCTTTAAAATACATGTTTTATTTGCGGCCCAATAACCGGGTCATAAAATTTAAACAAATATCGTATACGAAGTAGGTATTTAAAATGTGGCCTGATTACCGACCATCTAAAACCTAAAATTGTTAATGCCGGTATTCGGTGTTTAAATAGTATTGGTTATAAACGATATACCGAATATTCGGACTTTCTCTTCTTCTTCCCCTTCATCCCAACTATGTGGGTTCGACAATCCTCGTCTTAAACTTCCACTTGACACCCAATCTCTTACCTCGCGTACACCGGCTGTCATATCGTTCTCATTCGCATTCCAACGAAACTCTTCATCAGTTTTCTCCACTCTCTAGTTCCTGTTACGTTTATTTTCATTATAATTCTTTCTGCTTCGGATTTCTGCTACAGTCTAGTTAGAAATCATATTGTTTGACAAAATTTTACACCGACTGTCGGCCTGACGTAATGCTATTTGTCGCTTCTTACGACATGCAAAAGTACCATGGAAATATTCTCATCCCTTCCCACAGGGAGTATTGTCAACCATAAGATTAGGAAACATTACCATATGCCTACTAGAATCACCTATCTGGGCTACCCACTATTGGGAGACGGCTATAGTGAGAAGCGCGTGTATTGTTTTTGGTGCGGTAAGAACTTGGGGTGGCGATGGCAAAATGATTATAACCCACTTACCAGTGGTGTACAGGCGTAATACGATATCTTGGAGGCCGTCGGCGAAGCGGGTTTCGAGTAAACGTGGTAGTTGTTGGTTCCGGCGGCGGCGGCTACGTAGCTGGTGGCGTACGGCGACACGTGACTGCTACAGTTCGTGGCGCAGCGGACGTCGACGCTGTCGCTATCGTGGCCGTTGCAGTTGTTGGTGCCGCCCGCCGCCGACGTCTTCCGCACGCTCCTGATGGTCGCGTACGTGCCGTTGGTGCTGGCCACCGAACCGACGCGCACCAACACGTTGGGGTTAGCCACGTACGCCGCGCTTGTATAGCTCGTGCTGAAATGATCGTAGAAAAAATATTGAATGAAAACAAAAAAAAACCGCTGACATTCTAAAAATAAAAAAAAAATCCTCAAGCACAGACTACACGTAAAAACCGTAACCGGTACCGCGACAACAACAATACGAAGTGTGGGTGTGGTGCGATTGACAGCGGAGGGTCGTTTCCCACCACCCCTACCCCAACACCCGTACTAGGACTCTTAATTAACACTCGCCAGTTGTTCGGGGAAAAAAAAAATTCTCCACACAAGGCAGTTTTTTTTTTGTCGTTTTACGGTTTGTAATGCGACCACATAAAATTACGCGCCATCATAAAAAAAAACCCCTTCTCCTTAAACAATAATATATTTATTATATTTGAGTACCGCCGGTTACCGATACGTTCGTGGTGTCGCGGTTTTTACGATATTTTACATGAAAAATTATCTAGGGATTTTATTTTACAGGGGTTTTTTTTCTTTCGCAAATAAAATATGGTTTTTTTTATTACCCCTGTTCAATCGTGAATTTCACAAATAGTACATAATTCTTATATACAGTGTGTTCCGCTCAAATGGTAATACGAGATATTTCGGTTGGACAGGCCTATTTTACTGAAACGGTGGATTTTCTTAGAAATATCGGTGAGGGATGTACCGAAATATACATTTTGAGCCTATTTTTAAAATCCGTGTGGTGTACAATAAATCTTAAATATAAACATCTTTTTTATTTCAAGCAACTTTAACTTTTACAATTGTTTTTTACCTCGAAAATTACTTGAGATATAGCCATTTAAAATGTGATTTTTTTTCACGCGACTGTTTTATAAAAAAAAAATTATAAATTATAAGTCAAGATAATCATAAAACATAAAAGCATCTTTCGCGGTTTAAATATTTTTAATAGACATCGAAATATCATATTTTTTTAATAAATTTAAGATATCTCAGGCTGCACTTTTATGGAATTTTAATTTATGTAGACAAATTTTACAAATCAAAGTAGCTTTAACAAAATAAGAGTATTCAGGCTCGTACTAGCACAAGATACCGAGGATTTCCAAGTTGACCCTTCTCATATAGACCCTTAGAACTCTTATACGTTTTCGATATATTCCTATTCCCTCAAATTACCTAATTTAATTTGAGATTTCTTAGTTACTGATGAATGTATACCTTTTGTGTTTAAAAGTAAGCTTTATTTAATCATTTCCCTGAATAAAAAATAGAACTTAATACGCACCTACGACTATTCAAATCTGCTGTTAATAAAAATAGATTTTTCCATTTAAGAATATGTCATTTTTATTGTGTATGCGAATACCATAAGAGTTCTTTTTGAATATAAGCTCAAACGTGTATTTCAGAACCACGATATTCCTAAAACAAAAAAAACCCGATTTCAATCGTAAGTTCATCGCATTAAAATATGTATTATCTGTGTTGTTCATACGACCAGTAACGCATCCGGGATTCATTTCCGAGGGAGAAGAGTTTATGAATTCATGAACAGATTTTTGGAATAATAAATTACCAAAATAGGTGAAGTGCACAAATTAGGTATATTAAAAATAACAGAAAAAAGTTTATAATTGCAATACAAATCATGCAATTATACGCATTACGTAGGATTTATAAAAAAAATCTCAAATTTCGGATGGGGATATTATAACCCATGGTTACACGGATTTCGGGTTAACTAGGGGCCTTATTCAACAACGTATGTTTAAATATATTGTATGAAGAATAAATTATAGTATACCAGTAGGGATAACGCTACTATCGGATTAGATTAAAAATAGCAAATTCAAAAAAAGTGAACACTTAAGTAGGTAACTATAGATGAAAAAATATTATATATACAAGATGTTCAAGTGTACAATTTATATAAAATCGAAAAATGTTTTCAGCCATTAATGAATATTTTAAAATTCTAATTGTAATATTAAATGGACTATGAAGCATAATATCTGGTAATATTACAACACATCAACACATATATTTGAGATACTATTTTTCATGATAATTCACTTTCATATCTGTATAGTATTAACAACAGGAATTTAAATATGAAATTATAAAAAAAGCTAAATGTTCAATGCATAGAAATGTTTAAAAAATATTATGGTGATTTTAAAATTAAAAAAATTGACAGTGTTTTAATTTACCTCTGGGGGCATATGATGTTACGGATTTCGCAAACTGGAGCCTCGAGCTTTTATTGATGGAAATCTCAGGTAAGTGAATCCAGTAGGCATATGGTATTGTTTCAATAGGGTGGAGGAATTCACTTCATAATAGACATTATCTTTCTGGGAGGGGATCAGTATTTAGATATGTCATTCAAAATAAAATGATACATCTATAATAACAGTGATTTCAGAAGTATTAGTTGATATTACAATTTTTTTTTTGTCAATAAACTGTGAGCGCCCTTTTTAAAATTTGTATTCAGTCTAAAAATGTCCCTCCCCCGTGATGTCACTGCGTACTACACAAAATAAATAACTTGTCGCGTGAAAAAATATATTATCTCGAGGAAAATTGATTTGGTATTGTTGCTCGTGAGTACATATGCATACAAATTTTAGTAGAATATCATTTCGAAAATATTACCCTATTAGGCGGTGAAAACATAAAAATATAAATCACTGCGTTTTTATAACATTTTCGGTGTAATATATTGGTCGACTTAAAACATCATATAATATTACTACTACTGTTATAAACAAAATACACAATAACTATATATAGAAATATCAATGTCGTTCAAATTAATTAAATATATTAAATACTGAAAAAAAAATATTCACAATAATAGAGTCGTGTTTGTTATAAATTAAAAAGCTCGGATATACATATTGTACATGTTAACATAATATTATAATACAGGCAGTAACACTGAACATGCCCATTATTAAATTAATCATATTAAGTAGGTATACACCTAGTGTAAAATATACTGTTGTTCTATAACGTTTTTATTATTATTATTATTTTTTTTTATTAACTTAATGCTCGTTTAATTAGTGTTATGTTACTATCGATAGGCATAGTAAAATGCATCATAAAAATGCATTGATTAATATTGGAGTAATAATTTGTAAATAAAATGAAATATCACACTACCAATATTTATAATGTTTATAATTTTTTAAAAAAATGTATTGAGCTCAATAATATTCAAAAAATGGTTTTTGACAAACAATTTAAAAACATTGACATCCATATAAAGGCTATATGAACTAATTGTATTACGAAATACAATCGTGGAACAGACCGATAGTGGATAATTTTTAACAATGAAAAAAATTAACAAAAATAAATTTGTTAAAAGTTTAAATGGAAAAAAAATGTTGACTCGATTCGGTTAAAAAAGTTGATTTTATTTTTTAGATATTAATATTTAGTCAAATTTTGGAACTGTAAAAATACACTCAATCAAAAAAATAAAACAGATTCAATCATGTGTTCCATCTATTAATATTAAAACAAAATTAATTAATTAATTAACGATTTAAAATAACTAACTGGGTTAAAAACAATAACTATACCTATAGTTAACGACTAGCAACCACCATTGCGAAACATTATTGTATCGTTATTGTAACTGATAGGAAGAACAAACGCCAATTTAGTAAAAAATATGTTTTAAAAAACTACACCGAACTTGATCGGTTGAATTCGGAAAATACTGGTTTTAATTTTAACGGTATAATTTTGACACGTCATTAAAATATAATGAATTTATATTATTAATTCTTGGGCTTAAAAATAATCGGTTTTGAACAGTAATTCGTGTAAGTACCGCATATGGCAATTTCACTTTATATGTCACGTTATTCGCCCCATGTCAAAAAAAACATATTTATCGGAGGCAGATAAATGTCATACAAAATATCAATCAATCACGAGAACATGACAAATACCGACAGTAAAGGTACGACAGTATACTCATAGCAACGACAAATTGTGTTATAATCGAAGCTTAGTAGATTAGTTTTGAATCGTTTTAGGATAATTTTTTATTTTCTTTTGACATCGTACATGTTATATAAAATTTACCTAATAAAATTATTTTCATTCTTCTAAACAAATTAGTTATGTAATGAAAAACCGACGTGGTTAATCAAGTGCAATTAATGCACTTTTATTTATTTTTTTACATAGAATAAAAAGACACGAATATAAAACCAATGTTGTAAAAAAATTACTTTAAAAATTACTATTTATACAATTGAAATAAGATAATCGCTATGATTAATATAATTTATCTAGAAGAAAATAAATAATCAGTGGTATTTTGGATTGGAGAGATCACGAGCTGTTCAAAACAGGATGTTGCTTGTTACTATGCTTTGTAATTTCGTGTCTTTCTCATTTTTTTTTTTTTTTTACGAACTGAACGCACATAATTACTCTTTTGAGTAAATACTCTATATTATGGTAATCAGTAAGTAGACAAAGTTTCAAAACCGATTATTATTGATATTATTAAAAAAAAACTGCAAATTACGATCGGTGTGACAGTGTATTTTTCCTTCAATAAATTGTATCTCTCCAAAAATATCATTGAATTTATTTGCCCCCCATAAAAATATACTCGGATATATTATTTACCCTCTCGGATAAATTAAAAGAGGAAAATACATAATAGTGTAAATTTATCCTCGGTTTACCTAAAAAATTGTATAATATATAATTTATAATATATTTACTCCTGACAAAAATATATATCCGAAGATATTTTTACAGATGGTATCCGGGTTTTTTTATCTGAGGGGTTAAAATATACCGCCTTATCGTGTTCGCAATAACGATTTTGATATTATTTTATACACATGTTTTCGATCGGACTCCAAAATAATTGAATAACTTCATAACGTCATCTATACGGTCCTCGCCTGTGCTACCAATTATCAGATTCCAATTATCCGATTTGTTGCTTGAAAACATCAACGCTATTTTGGAAACTTTACATTTCATGCGGATGTGTCGAACGCAGTTCATGGCATTTAAGAATTCCGAGAGGTTAGCGAAAATTTGAATTTCGTAAGTTTTACTCAACACGTACGAGCTCGTGGAGCCTTTCAATGTTAAGCGTATTTTTTCAGCCATATGAAACGTCTGGCTCGAGTTTCACTCAAGAATGCGAAACGCTCGGTTTAGTGACGCCCGTCAGTCTCGATTTTTGCTTTTTCGGGCTTTTGTTGACGTCCTTTGGCGGCGTCGCCGATTGACGTTGTTTGTTAACGATCGAGAGTTCGGTTTTCACGTTTCGCGTTTTCATTTTTCCGGCGAACGGAAAATCCACAGTATTACATTTTTGTCAAAACCGCGACGAAACCCGTTATTTTGACTTTAAATAAAGGTCAAAAAATTAACTTTAGTTAAAATAACAGTTTTATGAAAATTATGTGTGTACACACTGAGATCTAAACTCACATTGATCAATATACAAAAACAATTTGAACGGATATTATTTATTTTCAACAATGTTTTTAATACCATAGCAATACTACACAATTTTATTCGAATTTGAGCCACAGAGTATTTTAAGTATTTTATGTAGTGGCTAAAATCAAAACTCACATGTTCCAAAAGATGATAAAACGAAACCATAAAAAAATGTTCAATAAGGTTTTAGATTCTGAGCGAAGCGAGTAAAGTATTTGTTTTACAATTATGTTTATTTATGTTTTTTGTTTTTTTTACTAAGTACACATTTCAACCAGGAATTTTAAGATTTACGATTTTAGATCATTTTTGAGTCATTAATTCAAGCTTCCCAACGTTATCTAAACCTGTCTTTATTCGTACTTTCCCAGATAACAATTTCTCAACTTAAATATTCTTCGAACTTTATAGCTATATTATTAATAATATTACATATATATATATATGTAATATTTTCAAAATGTTTCAAATGTATTATTTTAAATTTAATTTAGTAAGAAAATTTTAAAAACATTTAATTGAGAACATAGAATAATATTATTTTAAATATATTTTTACAAGATGCACATCAAACTAAATTTGTAAATTGAAAAATAATACTCGGAAAATACTTTAAAACTAATGTATCAATAAAGTAGAATAATATTATTTGAAAAATATTTTTCAAATATTCTGGCTATCGTTTTTTAACAATAAATATAAAATACATAAATATTCATAAATAACATTGAGTCGTGTATTCGTATAAATAAGTTTATAATAACAAACATTAAAGAATGATTTCCACAAAACATAAAGGAACCTATCCCCAATGTTGATGATTGGAACATAAGAGTCAAAAACTTGTTCACAGACAGAAAAATAAAATCACAAACCATAGTAAAATTAACACACTCATCATTCGACTCAGTATTTAAAAAATCTCTAAAATTATAATTCACAAGCCGAGGAAAAATATATAACAACGAACGACTAGAGAACGATACCAAGAGAGAGATACCAAGATTCGTTAAAATGCTATTGTGAAGGGTACTCACCGAGTAGACACCGAAGTGTTTTTCGATTTCAAAATCTCCGCGGTGCCGTCATTGACAAACGATTATCGACTACAGCACTTTATTCGTTTTGTGCAATTGATACTTCCGAACGTAAAAGAAAAAAATGAACGATGGCACGAGAAAAAAAAAAACAAAACAAAACCAAGTTCTCGTATTATGGACGCACTCGGGAGCATATCTTGTCATGACCGGTTCTCGACGAAGACTGAAAAGAGAAAGCGAAATACGAACGCAACACACATGTTTTGAACAAAAATACAGGTTCATGCGCAAGTTCCATAATATAAAAATTAAAACTGATTTGAAAACTATTCTTTAAGATTTGTTAATTTAAAATATGAACAATTGTTAAAAATATATAAAATGCCACAAGCTCTTCATAATTACTTGGCGCAGTGAAAAATGGATGTGACCAACTCGTCTATTAAACGAATACGACAAATATAATAATAATTCTGATTGAATAATCTAAGTTGATGTTTAAAATACTATTTTGAATTATTTATTGTAACTACAGTCTGCATGACATACTATTTTATAAATATTTGCATAATATTGTGTACTACAAAATATTATATTGTTGGCGTTCAAACTTTCCTCATGTTTTACACGGTAGGTGTACAGTAAAAAGTACAACAAAGAATACGATAAACTACGCAATAAATATTGTGAAGAGTATAGAATATTATTTTTGAGAGTTCTTTTGAAAAATTTTCCTCCTGGTTGCTTTAGTATTAGTTTACCACTTTAAAAATTCATAAATTAAAATTAGAAATAATTTTATTAAAATAAATCTAAAAAAACACGAAATAAAAGATTAAAAAAAACGTACTAAACACATAACTTCATAATTTTATAAATATTAATCATTCATTTTATAGTGTATTCAGAATTGAGTTGGAAAATATTGTACCTAATGCATCCTGCATGAAATACAATTTTAAGTTTTAAACCCAAGATTATAAGTTTTATTAAACATTAAAATATGTACAACGATTTATATTAATAAGTAGCCGTGACATCATATTTAGCTAGTGAAATTCACTGTAATACAAACTTTAAACGCTTAAAAAATATATCCGACGGTTTCATATAAATAATAATTTTTTGACTATAGCCAATCAATAAATCATTAAATTTTATTTTTAATCGCAGTTTCGAGAAATAAAAAAAAACATTGGTATTTTCAAAAATCTCTATAGATAAATAGGGTCCAAATAATATACTATATGATCATTTTAACATTTAAATAAATTGTCTTATGTTCTGCAATCTTATATTCCATAAAAAAGGGTGACTGATTTTTGAATCAGCATTCACCAATTTCTTTGGAGTATTATATACCTAAGTAAATTTAATTTCTGATTTTTTTTTTTTAAACTTCACCCAACCTTCCTTTATTTTAACACTGTTTTAAATATGCATAAATAAAAACTCCTTTTGTGTACAGAACTTCAAATACTTAAATATAATAAAAATAGAATAAAATAGAATAGAATAAAATAGAATGGAAAATATTTTTCTACAAAATCTGATATGTACTATATTATATTATATATGTATTGTAACACTAATATTGAATTAACCATTTACGAGTTATAACAGTTTAAAATTTAAACTAGTGAAGTAGGGAAGGTTATTAAATTTAATATTTATTTTTAGATGATAAATTCATAAATCATAACCCTTCCCTACTCTTCTGATCTAAAAATTAAACTGTTATAACTCATCAAAAATACATTCGATACTAGTTTTATTCGTATCAATTTTTTTTTGAAAAAAAAATATCCTCCTTTGAATCTATGCTTCAATGAGAAGGAGGGTGCTATTTTAAAAACCATAGGGTATATTCATTTTAGGTATAAGGATTAGATGTACAAAATTAAAAATAGTGCTAAAATAAAGTTTAAATGGTTTCATAATGACTGACAAACAGGAAATTAATTCATTTAAAATTCTCTGAGAAAATTGCTGATTTACAATAAGTGGATAAACAGGGGAGGATTCCCCCTGCGTTCGACAATAATCACCGAATTGTATTAAAACAGTCATATCACAGTATCACGATTATTTTGAAACAAGTTTAATATTCGGTTAAACAATAATTATTCCAACACTCAAATTATAACGAGGAACATTATATTATGTACGAGAATATTTTATAAATTAGACATTTATTGCCCAAAGGCTTATAAACTTTACAGTATGCTCCCAAAAAGTTTTATTAGTCCTTCCGTGATGTGAACATCATATTATAATATTGTTTGGGTGCTGCGTTTAATATTAAAAACGAATTATTTAACGAACTCTTAAGCTATACGTTTTCAATGTGTACGTCGTTTTAAAAAATAAAATTTACACGTACAAATATTAACCCCCCAATACGTTAAGCGCACTAAATAACTTCAATCAAACCCCATTTTAAATTCAGTGTACAGATTTATTTTTCTAATCATTTGTCACCTTCCATTTGTTCATGCACAAAAGAGTATAAGGCAGACAGATATTTGGAGCAGATTTTTTTTTTTTTTTTAAGTGGACAATTTATAAACGAAGAGGTTTAATTGTTTTTTGTACATATTTATTGTACCTATACGCATATATTCGATTAAACTTTCGGAGAGATAATTCAGAGGATATTATAAAGATAATTTTTATATTAAAACTCTAAAGGGCTTGTAAATTAGCAGTTTGTGCGTGTTTTTTATTTTCAAATACTATACTTTATACGATTCATTGTACGAATAGTATACGAATGAAAAAAGTAATTCTAATAACTATAAAAGTTTAGTATAATCGTGTATAGTGTAGTACATACTGTTTGGCAAAACTAATAAAAAGAAATAGAGCTCTAACTGCAACTCTTCGAAGCAATTAGATAATTATTTTATATTGTCTGGTCTAAAATAGAAAACAAGAGTACAACACAATACGCTACACCGCGCTGCAGTAGGAGAACTTGCCAAAGGGATTTTGTTTCTAAGACTACAGAAATGGTATCAATACAAGAAAATGAAAAGTTTCAATTAAGTACACATCCATACGGAGTTTACGCTTAATCCAAATCCATAATCTTCTCAATCTTACAAAAACTACACGCACTGTGATTTTCTGTAGGTACCTAGTATTATACTATCATGTTTACGCAAAACGAAAAAGTACACATTTTTATAAGATATAAGAGTAGAGACTTTCTCGTTATTTACGTGGCCCCTTGTAAATTTATTTTAAAATTAATTTGAATATAGTTAATACATTTTCACAAATTTCGTTAAAAATCGCTTTTACGCAGCCTCGTGCCGTGGTGTTTGGTGAACGTTTGGTGACGGAAAATCGAATTATAATACATAAATGTCCGTTCTCAATCCATTAAATCAATTTGAGTAATTAAGTCAGCGTCGCTGCGATGGTCTTGCAAACGACGATTAATCAAGTGTTGTAAATAATTATATTCTGTGTAATAAACCGAAAACGTCGTGTTGCGTTACGTGAGAGAGGGTTTCGTAAGGTGTCGTAAATATACATTATCATCACTTACAAACATGATTGCGTTATAATTTAATAGCACGGAAAGTAAAAGGAAAATAAAATAATAATAAAAATAAAACAGCATACCATAACGGTAATTATTGTAAGAGCATTGTGGTGTCACGGTATTTATTCAAACTATACAAGACGGGAAAAAAACACGGTTTTTTCTAGTCTTTATTCCCACCGGCTATATGGAAGCAAAAAAAAAAAGTTTTTATAATAATACACGGTGTAGTATACTATACACTGTATGGAGTGTGGAGACACGATACTCGAACTTCGAAAACTCGGACAAAAAATAGAATCCCGCAGGAGTCAGACGTTATTTTGGTCTCGTCGAACATAGATCAATAATGTTAAAACTTGAAAAACTCAATTTTATTTATTATCACCTTCTAATTCGATATGCCAAAAAGCTGTACTGAGTGTACAGTCGAATTAAGTAAATTTGTATTTAGATTTTTTTTTTTTTAGGTGGGGCGTGACTATAATTTCAATATAGGTATTAGCTGATTTATAGTTTTATAATTTTTCGAAAATAATCCATTCATATTTGAAAACTATTCGAATTTAGATGATTATTCGAATAAAACGTTATTCAGATAATATATAATGTCGGATTCATACATGCAAGTTAAGTACTCACTGCAACGATTCCTTGGACTTGAACCGCAGCAACGATTTGTTGGTGCGCTTGTAAGCCAAAGCGGAAGTGACGGCCACCAAGGTGACGATGAGCGCGGATCCACAGCCGAGCGCGAAGAAGAACGCGCCATGCGTAGGCGCCAACTCTTCGGGTGAGTCGCCGCGTTTGGGTGAAGTCAACGCGGCGTCTCCATCGCCGGCGCCACCCGCGGCTTTCGCAACGGTGGCCACCGTGACCCCCGAAGCGCTGTTCGGTCCGTCAGCCATCGCGGACGACCCGTGTGGTTTCACAGAGCTGTCGCCCGCGGTTTTTGAACGGTGCAGCGGTGGCACCGACATTGGCATCCACGACGTTTGAAGTCCGTGCTGCTGTTGTTCCCGACCCGTTTCGATGACGTTCGTTTCCAGCGACGTTTCCTTATTATTACCTGAAACACGCAATAGATTAGGTTTGGTTAAGTTACGCTAGGTTCGGTACACGCAGTAAATCGGATTACAACTGCTATTGTATACGAACACACCGCAACGATCGTATTAAGTCACTCCCCTCAAACGCAGTTTTTCATTTTTGTCACCCCACACACCCCGGCACCAATCCGTCCACCCTGACGATGTGCAGCAGCTCCCGGGCTTTTATAAAACGGTTTCTTTTGTGCGGTTCGAAATCAAATTAATAATGTTGCTTTTATCGCTCGCCACCACCGTACCTTTGTATTTGTGTTGAACATTACGTTCCGAAATTTTTTAATATGTTTGCCGCCCCGATTAAAACGATGAAAATTGCGTAGTTCCTAATCGTGTTTTTATTTTATTAATCTCCCGTTTAGCAGACGCACGCGGCTGAGAGTACAAAAATAAAAAAAAACAAAGTGCAGTTATTGATTTAAACGATACAATAGTTGTACAGATGACTGAACAAATAAAGGAAAAAATTCTTTATGGTATACTCGGCATGAATTAATGTATATTTTGTGTGTGTGTATGTTTTTTTTCAAATATACCTAAAATTTATACGTATGATGATTATCGTATTGTAAAATACGGCGATTCATAACCGTATTTTTATTTGATTTGCTAATTTTTTTCATAAATCAGCTATGTAAATTAAACAATTATTCGTTTTAGTCACGATGGTTCAAATCGATTTTATATTTTATGAGCTTTGATTATTGTTGTATAGTTTAGTCACGGGGAATATCAATTAGGTATAGAGTTTAATTTGAATACCTAATCAAAATTACATTTTATGATGGCTTAACCTGCGCTGTTATAGAAAATAAATTAGTTTTATTCACGAATGTATAACGTATTTATTATTTAACCAGTATATTCTACATTTTCATAAACTATCAACGGAGAAAGACAATTTAGTTACAGTGAAATAGTAAACCGGTAAACAAATATAATCAGCCAACTGCATTGAAAAGCATTTTGATTAGGTATGCAAAACACTTTGCTTATAGTTTTAATCGCACTACGGCCGCTTTTTTTTTGTACTTGAGAGATTTTACCAATCGGTGATTAGTTTTTAATCTAAATGATCATTCTATCCTTCAGAAAAAGTAAACATCTCGAATAGTTTGGTCGTATTTAAAGAGCCGATATTAAATTAATAAAGAGCAAAAAATTAAAGGATTTTAAAAGACCATTACGAGTAAATCGTTTTTTGGTTTTTCAAGTGGTTTTCATAATAATTGGGAAAAACGAAAAAACTGATTTCTGGATTCTAGACGGAATATTCACCAGCCGGAAGACATTTTATGTCCGAATGGATCAAAACAGATAGGCTGATATAAAGCATAAGTGTAAGAGATTAAAACATTCCGTTTATTATCTCATATGTGTCTGCTCCCAAAATGAAACTCCACCCTCCAGACCGCGTTTTCATCCTACATGTTCCGTTTAGATGTATAAGTCTATGTATATATATATATATATTTATATTAGACATGAAGTCATCAGCCATATATATACAAAACAAACATTGTTTTGATTACACCAAGAAATATTTTGTTTATGCCATGAATTATAGGATAATAATATTACAGAAATAATTTGTTATTAATTTCAAATATTTTCTATAATATCAAATAATTCATGTCATAAATAATTAATATGCCATGGGTTAACTAACAATATTTTCCTTCTTGTTATATGCCTGCGGAACTTTGGATTTACTCAAACTGTCTACTATTTATGTTTTGGGAATGATTTACACAAGACGGCTGTGTGTAGGCGGGTTTATTTGGGAATTCTCAAACTGCACCTCTACCGCCAAATCAAACCTTCAAAAGAGACAACACAACGGAGTCAACTTACACATTATTATTACTATTATCATTGTTATTATCATAGTAAACCAAAGACAAACCGCAGTGCACGACAATATAATCGTATTCGACTTGGGGGCGTTTAATATTATGTAAATTCCATGTATATCGATTTGCGCGGGCGGGTTTCAAAATACGCAAATGGAAATTAAAACGTCTGCACAAAATCGGTTTTTTTTCTGTAGTCCGTCTGTTATGAACATATAATATTATCAAATGAGAGACATTCGAATGCTGTCGGCGGCGGCGTGCGGCCCCGTTTTAATTAATTAAATCCTCGGCTCGGATTAATTATTCAACGACCGCCAAACGCGCACGCGCGCGTATTCATAGGCACACGTTCTATAGGCCCGTTCTTTACCTCCTCGTCCCATCGATCAGCGGAGGCGACCCCCGCAAAGAACTCGACCACTTCAAAGGTGCCTGATGCAAGTTTACAAATGTATAAATGCAAATCGGCCGCCGTGAAAATGCAACGCGTTCTGGGTTTAAAGGCCAGCAAACGAATTTTAACTACAATTCCTCCTCTCTGATAAATGTATCCCTCCGGTAAATATTATATATGTTAGTGCATATATTCTATAAACGCAGAGGGAAATGCTGTAACAAAAATTTTTCATCTCGTCCCCTAGATGAATAGGTACTTATGACATGATTATTTTTTGGACTTAAATCGGGCGTGCAATTTTAATTTATTTATGGAAATGATACCTTTTTAATTTTAGACGAGGGTAAATAGGTAGTCGACATTTGAATACTATACCAAACAGTGAGAGTTTAGGTCATCCGTAAAAGATTTATCTACTCACTGTGTTATCGAAGTCATTAATTTTCGGATTCTGAACGTAATGAAAAATCTTTTTTTTTTTTTTGCATCGTCATGTTAAAAACGTTAGAGAAACCTGCAAAATTATCTGGAATGGTACGCCATGGAACGGCAGTATTTTGAATGACGAAATCTGGAATGATTTTATTAACATGCACAAACAAAAAAACTCAGTAAATAAATCACTTGCTCCGCTACGAATCTAAAATTTGTTTTGTTCGAGCAAGAATCTCAAAATATTAAACGAGAAAAACCATTCCAAATTTCACAATACCAGATTTCACCTGTTATAATTCAAAATAAAAATTCTTCCAAATTTTGTCTTTTAGCATTATGTTGGAAATTTGTCCATGCACTGCCGTTCCATGTGAAGCCATTCCAGATAACACTATGCGTCCAAACGTTAAAATATGCTAGTTTCGATCAAATTTGAAAGTTCGTAAATGTTAGGGAAGTGAAGGTGGTAATTATCATCAAATGGTTCTAGTTTCAATTTTTGAGCAGATAAACTCACCGATCAGCGTGTCCAAAAGTAAGTCAGTGGTCTTCAGGCATATCTTGTTCCGATGGAACACTAGAGACACGTCTTTATGTTGTTTACGATTAACCGCTGTTATATTTATGGTTAGCTGGACGCGCACCTCAGCGCTCACTACACCCGTGCACGGCAATTTGAGCCGGAACACCTCGACATGCGGCGGCACCCAGCCCGACTCCGGGATATCCAGCTCAGGTCTCTTCATCGCGATACCGTTGTTGGATTCCACATCCCACGTGTATGGCAACTACACAATAAAAAGAAGTATTATTAGTTGTACGAAATATGTACATATAATATTATGAAACACTATATGTAAACAAGAACATATGAAAGAACACAAAATGTCGATTAACAAAATATGTGTAATATACAAAAGGTCCTATCGTACAGCAGAAGCAAGTATTTAGAGTGGTAAACAACAATCAAATCAATAACTGAAGGAATAATTATGGGCGAAAAACCCGGGAACATCTCGGGAACAAATAAAATGGAAGAACGTGAAAAAAAGATTGAGAATTGATCCATGAAAATGGGTAAGAAAAGAGGATGGATATGATATAAGAACCGATAAGATATCAGTGGCAACGGTCGGACTACATGGACCGTTAGCTGTTTAGGAAAAAAAAAATAAGAAGCTAGAGAAATAAAATTGTCGTTTTGATGTTGACCACCACGGTTAGGTTATAGACTGGACATTAGGCCGGGTGATAGTCATTGTGTACACAATAGTCTTATTAAATTATTGTATTATATCATATTTTTAATTAGATATATTAAATTTAAAGGTATTTTTTCACGTAATTATTGATTTTATTTAAGCCATTTGTATTATCGATATGTACATTTTTTTGTGAAATTATATGAACATTTTATTTGGGCCAGCTGT
The DNA here is from genome assembly GCA_902439185.1 of Cinara cedri. Classification (NCBI taxonomy): domain Eukaryota; kingdom Metazoa; phylum Arthropoda; class Insecta; order Hemiptera; family Aphididae; genus Cinara; species Cinara cedri. The sequence continues at coordinate 398,307 of CABPRJ010000959.1, read as the reverse complement.
GTTCAATTAAGCATTATTTTATTTTAACGATAAGATACCATATAGCAAAATTGCAGATATCGATATAGTATCATAACTATTTTTTTTTTAATTTTTGTATTATTAATATTCAAACAGTTTTCATAAAAAAATAGGTAGGTATCTATAATTCTACCTATCGAGATACTTAATAATATTATAGTTTTCGAAAGTTAATTTTTTTTTTATTATTAATTATTTGATTTGTTTTTATTTTACTATCGGTTTAAAGTAATCGAAATAAAATACCACCGCACCTTATTTTAAAGTATGGATTAAAAAATGTTATCATATAAACTGACTAAAAAAATCTTTCCGAATAAAACACACCTTGATTAAACTTCATAAACTAATACCTAAACACAAAATCTAAAATGCACAACAACTATAGTAAATTTTTCAGTGAAAATATAAAAAAATACTATCCGTATTATTTCGTAATATTTTCATTTGTACATTTAAGTGATTTACAAGAATCGGTATCATTGGAATGCGATGTATAGTTTTAATTTCGCCTGGACTGAGTCGTATTACAATAAAATATAAAAAAAAATACCCCAGAAACATAAAACTCTCCAAAACAATACGTTTTTTCATCTTTTAATAGAAATTTCTCTTTTTATACATAAAATATATAAACTTTATTATATTATTAAAGTTTCCACTTTAATGAATTGAAATCGTTTTATGTTTCAACTGGAGTGCATGTGTATTGTAACCCTCTATAATAGTTATTATTCGTCCGACGAGATTTTATATTGTGTACAAATATCCAAATACTAAGTATTGTAAAAAAAAAAAAAAATCGATTTAGTATGAAATTTAATACATTTGTTTACAAATATAAATTCTACGAACATAATATGAAACGCAATACGCTCCAATATCAAACAGCATCGTTTCAATTGAACTAATATAAACTTTCCATACACTAGCGAGCTTGAAATAGTTTATCGATAACCTTTATATAATATAATGCAATAAATTTAAACTCGTTAATACATAGCAAACAGTAACAGCAAAGCTGTTTGTGACATTGGCGCAATTTGCTCGTAACGAAATTATTCAATATTATTCGACTTTTAGCGGCCGTGGTGACAACAACGAGAAGTCAAAAACGCGTTAGATCTTCTTCTTAATATCCTACTTCTCCTTGGCCTTCTCCGCATATCATTTCAGTCTGTAATATAATATTTTCTCTCGATTTTCTCGCTATTTCCAGGGAAAAAATGAAAAATCTGCAGAAGTGGAGTGAACACTTGTAACGAGTGAAATGGATGATTTGATGAATAAAGTTCTATAAAGCAAATTATGAAAAGAGATCAAGGAAAAGAATACGGAAATATAGACTGTGTAAATACTTAATATACAGTGATCTACCAACGGTGGACGGAATAATAAAAACGGTATGGATGCAGAGGATTCGAAAGAGATCTTCGGAGAGACCTAGTAAAAGTTGCGAAACATTAACACGGCGTGTAAAGCAAAATAACGGACAAATTATTAAATTATTATTCCTGGATGGGCAATTAACTACAGTAGTACACTCAATATGGGGAATTTAGATTCTCAAAGTAAGGTTTAATAATATAGTTTTGATCACAAATCATAATGGTTAGTTTCTATTTATAGAGAATCCAGCATTATACAGAACGGCATTGTATTGAACAGCAATATTTAGAATGGCTAAATCTAAAACAACAAAATCTGGAACAATTTAAATTTTACAAATTTAAAATAAAAAACTGAAACGATGTAACCTGTTAAAACTTTATGCCGTTCTAGTTTTTTATCATTTCAGATTTTCCCTGTTCAGTTTCAAAAATTGTTCCAGATTTTACCTTTTACGTTTATGTTCCGGATTTTGCCTTTCCAGACAACTCTATGGGTTCTATTTATTGGCTTTTTTAGTATTTTATTCTATCTAAATTTAATTTTCTTATAAAACCTACCTTACCCCGCTCCCCTAAAAAATATATAAACACCAAACCTGGGTGCACCTCTACTTAATCCGTTATTCCTCTAGTTATAAACTCCATGTGTAAAGGAAAAACCTAACCTAACCTAGATCTAAACTTTTAAACAGAACTCGGTGTCATGTATATTTTTGCTTTTCATAGTTCATTTTAAAACGATAAAAAAGATTTCGTCCGCGTATTATATTATCGCTCGCTATTTAAAATGATGGTCTACGGCATTATACTACAGACCCAATCCGCGGACGTCCTGTTACCGCGAAACAACTGCGCCCTCGGACTTATTATTCTGCACCCATACGTGCGAGCGATGAGAAACCATAAAAAAAACCAAAGTAATCCAACATAATATTATAGCGAATGTGAGGTGAGAGTAGGGTAGAGGCACCAGCGAACACGGCCGGGCAGAAGTTTGACACGGGATTTAAGCTCGCGTCCAATTATCATTATTGCGCATACATAGACTATGCAGTATGCGGTATGCACGTGTGACGCCAAATGAGCTGACAGATTTCGGGGAAAAGGGGGTGCGGGAGGTTTAAATCCCTTTCCCAGACGGTCCCGCGACGCCACCGCCCGAATAATTCACCGTCAACTTGAAACGCGGTTCATCACGGCGTGCACGCGGTCGGGAAAATGTTGTAGTGTAATTCACACCCTCAGTTCACTTGATGGTATAGACTGTCACACTATGTTTAAAAACCATAATAATTATTATTTAAATTATTTAAAAAGAAAAAAAGAAAATTTTTTTTTTTTTTTAACACGAGTACCTATTTATTCTGTTTCAAGCAAATAGTTATAGTTGTATATAATAATAAAGCTGTCATATTTTTAAAATTTACATTTAAGGAATAACCTGAAGCTTTTATTATTATTGTTGTTTTAAACTAAACTCGTCTGGGACACTGTTCCTTCAGAGCCTTTTCATATAGTAACAAACGTGTTCACAACACATTAGTATTTCGATCTGCACACCATATACGCGCTTTGCGCTCCAGGACCCACTGTTTTAAACCCTACTGAACGAATATAAACTCTCGGATGAGGCTGATATTTAAAAACGATGATAACACACCTGCAATACGAACGAGCAGTATATTGAATAGTATAGTAAATTATCAGCCGTTAAAGATCATAATAATAACCTTGATAAAATCTATTTTGTCACGATAATAATATTAACGAACGACTATTCCACGGTATCTTAAAATATTACGACGTGCATCGAATTGTACCGGTGCTCCCCTGCCCCCTAAATGCGTTCCTGATTAGGGTGCGAAACGCGACATTGAATTATATTCTAATATGCGTATGATGTGTACGATAGCGGCAGTGGTGATATGCTCTGCAGCCAGTGTAATATACTTTCACGGGACGACGCGCACGACTGTATTTATTAGGGTTAATACCACGAGGAGGGTCTACGGTTACTATATATATATAATATAAAACACAGGTAGGTACGCGACCGTGTATAATACGGTTATTGTTGTATATGTGTGTACATTTTTCTTCTTTTTTTTTTTTCGCTCTCTTTCTATTATTTTCACGCCTATATATTATATAGCCTATAGGTAGATAGGTGGTAGGTAGGTACGTACCTAAAGCGCTCGCGCTCCCGACGGCGTACAGTATAAAACGATTACAAAAGCTTCTCTTTTGCCGCCGGGCTCGTGCGAGTATATACAATATATACGATATACATATAATAATAATATAAGTTTACCGAGATTTCCGACCCTGTCCCTGACACATGTGTCACACGCGGCGCGCCAAATCCTCCGCCGCCGTCGCACCACAGTGTGAATAGACCATTCAATCCCTTTTGCTTCCCCTCCCCGCTCCCCCGTCCACCTACGTACCGTACAATTGTACACAACATACACGGGCGGCGAACGCGCACACACCAGTATACAGACCGACCTAACCTTTGTATGTAAATAAACCCCAAAGTCGCTTGTGTGTGTGGTTCGCGAGGGGCTGTCACGTGAAACGTAACCGAATGTTTGTCTCCACGACGGCGTAGGCACGGCGCCCACATCCGCCGTCCACGTATTTGTTTTTAACCTTTTTATTTATTTTTTTTTTTTTTTGTCATACTTCTATTCCACCTCCCCGCACATTTTCCTCCATATGTTTTACGCGTAATGTTAAAAAATACTCGTCTTTATCCCCTCTCCCAATGTCTGAGCTCGTCACTGTGTCCGATTTCCCGTTATCGTCAAACCTCGCACGTATTCGACCCTCTTCCGGCCACGCACGCCAGAAACACCGTTTATATTACAGCGTCGTTTAAGCCCGCGTTAGAACAATAATAATATTATTTTGGATTACATTCTGATGGGAGGCGTCTCCGAAAACCTACATATGTTTCAAAAAGCTCTTGGAGAATATACAGATCTCGCACCTTTATATTTATAGGAAACAATATTTCACAACACATCATTATTAATACAATGGGTTATGCATAAATATTATAACCAAAGTTGCAGATAAATTAATAAAAAGCAATTATAGACGAAATGTTGAGATTAACTATAAAATTACTTTTTTTCCAATCGGTAGATTGATTAAATAATGTTATGTTTCTCCATTCATTGTCTATCTAAAGCAACTTTTTCTACATCCAAAATTATTTAATAAGTATAATAAGTATTATTAAGTAATTAGCATTTATAATTTTTATTGACTGCTCTTTTTGTTGAATTTTCCCCGAAAATTCCAGTGCATCCCACTGGACCAAATAACCAGACTTGGAAACTAGAATCGTTTTATAGGCGGAATGAAGCGATAAAATTCTGGTTGAATTTCAATATAAAACAACAAAGAGTATTTCTATAACACAAAATAAGTAATGTAAAATTCGACTAATGGCGGAATTCTGTTACTCATAGTTTTTTTTCTTTTTTATAAAAAATACCGTTTATTTACTACGACCTACATTAGTAAACCCAACACTCGTATAGTTATACTATACATATTTAGCTACGCCACCGAACGCGGGATTTAATTGGGATTTAATATACACCGGGATTTAATAAATTATTTTGTAATCGAATACGGCGGCTGTTTGAGTGTAGCGGGTCGGTTTCCTTAACACGACAAACTAATAATAATACCTACACACAATGTCATATATGTGCAGTACACACGAAACATATTATCAATTCCGGCGGAACCCTATAATAGTCCTGCTCGTTGACGTATATAATATAATCACTTCACATTGTTTAATCACGACTTAATGAAATTCTCGTGGAATTTATCGTTTCTGCTGCACCGCGAAGTACGAGAGAGAGTAGAAGTAACTCGTCGAGAAACTTTCAAAGGGTCCCTTTGACCGGAGTCTGGAAAACCGTTTTCATTAGCCCGAGAACGCTGGAAAAATTACTTTTTGTATATAAAATAATAGTATATACCTACATACTTCGTAATTGGTTCAGGACACGCTAATTAATTTTAATTAACAATGTAAAAATTCCCTTCCGGAGCGACGTTACTACAAGTCAAATTAAAAAAAAAAAAAAAAAAACATTAACATTTTTATAAATCAATATAATACACTTTATATTCGTAGAATCGTTTGCTGAATATAATCATATACATATTGTTAATTGTTAACTAATTCTAAATATAACTACACGGCGTAGACTCCTTAATTAACAAACTTTTTTTATTTAACAATGCGTATTGCATAGTATTATTATTTATCACAGTATATCTAAATAGAATGAAAATAAAAAAATTTTGAACAGCAATTATTTTTTTTTTTATGATACGCAAGTTCACATTTTATGAAAATTGTACGCTATTACATTAAAAATTAAAATTATAATGATAATAATACATTCGTTATTGTTCAATAATAATTGTAATTTATTTTTACGATACGAATTCAGTTTACATCTAAAATTTGTGCAAAGGTATGAACATGACTGAACAATAGTGCTCGAATTGAAGAAACCAATGAGAATGAACACTGGTTAGGTTTAGTTTAGAAACCGTCATTCTATAGCAAATAAATAAATAAATGTTACAGTAATTTTAGCCAGAAATCCCCTGCACATCCTACACGTGAAGTAAATCAAATAATTAATTTTATAATACAAAAAAATATATGTAAGATACCATGCTATTGTAGCAATACTGTTTTAATGCCTCTGTTAAATCCACCTGATTGTTAAACAGAAATACACAGATTATTCGCAAAAAAAAAAACTACAGAATTAGTTGCCTTAGTTCCATATTCTTAGTAAGTTTTGTAGACAGTCATAAATTTAAATGGGAAAGAAATTGTTGTTAGTTCGTAATTCTGTTTTATTATTAAAATAATAGTTGATCAAAACCACTCTATATGTATGCCTATAGGTTAGGTTAGGTTAGGGTATTAAGTTTTCTACCTTGGTTTCTTTTCTATATCATCATACCATAAGCAAGTATTTTATAAGTTAAAAGTGTTAAAACACGTGAAACGTGAATCAATACAATATTTGCTCTCTAAGTATGTTAAACGAACTTCCGAACTTTATAACTTTTATGGGACGCTCTTATGAGTCAAACAGTTTGTAATTTCTTATCTATATGTAAAACTCACTAAATCAGGTAGTGAATTATACATATAGAAATAGATCAATTTACTTGTAAATGTTCAAATTATAGTCGTAAAATACACATTTAGTATAAACTGGCTTTTTTTTTTACAAACAATAAAGCTGTGATATGGGAGTGCATAAAAGATACATCTGCGCAATATAAATTACATAATATATTAAAAACACAAATATTTGTGACCGAATAAAGTGCGCGGTATTTAATATTTTCGAACCGTCCCCAATGTCAAACACCAAACACCCGATGTATCTTACATAAAAACGTGTTAATTTCGTAAAATATACGTATACGTAATTGTTATATTCAACGATGAGGGTGAACTTTGAAAACATCTAACGAACCGGGAAAATTTTAAATGGAATTCGATCGACAACATAATAATGGGTACGTACCTATACATACATATAATATACTGGCCCTGTATCTGGATTAGGAAAATGTCCGTTCCGCGGGCGAGCATCGTATAATCGGATTGAATGATGCTGTTGCAGCTATATATTCGACGAGAAACAGATGGTTCAGAGGTAGTGTCGGTAAGCCTTTCACAACTCGACAACACAGTTTTCTACTCTTATACATCTTTTGCCTGTTTCGCTCCTCTCACACTCCCGTTCTCACTCGCTTTATCTCTCTCTCTCTACAGTCACGAACACCTTTGATACGGCACCCGAAGGCTATTGAATTTGCCTACTAAAGGAAATGCGCCGCGTTATATATGTATAGAGAGAGGCACGCGGCGTATATTAATATAATGAAAGGGTCGACGGGGAGAGTGAAAATTGGTTAAGTTACACGGTGTGGCGGTGCAGGTTGTTTTTCCGATGTAAAACTAGAACGACGATGACGGCAACAATATAATATAAGGTGGTGGTAGCTATACACTATGCGCGGTGTAGTGTTGAGTTTCGTCGGTACAGCGGCGGAAGGAGGGTGGTATATTATAGTGGTGACGTCTCAGGAAGGGTCTAATGGCGTTAAATTACCTGGCCGCAAAACGTGTGTTGGCGACTGTGGCGGCGTGGATTAGGGATAACCGGGACGCGGGTTAATACCGCCGAAGCGGTTACCCGCCCCGCACTCCTACGCGTGTATGTATACGGAGAGTATTGTGGGCCGGGGCGAGTATTGTGCGGGCAGAGTGTAGTCACGCGATACCCCGTGATTGCCGGCCGTTTGGCGGCGCGTTAAATCGGCCGTCTTCCGCAGCGTACCTATACACCCTCGCCCGACCAAAACTGCACCGCAGTAATAATAATAAAATACACTTTTTTATAATATTATTATTATTAGTGGTAGTAATAGTAGTATTAGTATTATTATATGCGACCGGAACCGGAACAATTAATTCACCGCGTAATTGCGTACCTGTTGTTACCGCACCGAGCGCTATATACGTAGATACGTGCGTATTACAGTCGTTATTACGACGACAGCCCCGGAATAATATTGTATATACATAACATTATATTGTATAAATTGCTACCTCGCGACCCTCTTCTACCGCACCATCACCGACGCAAAATCGTACAAATAATAAAATATTATAGCGTACACCTGTATTTTATAATGATAATTATATCGCGGGTCCAGGTACACCCGCGCCGTCTACCGCAACGATATTCAAACACACGATAACGACATCGACGATAAATTTGTATAAAACAATAATTATTTATAGTTAAGAAATATTCAATTTATAAATATCTGACAATTGGAAACTGTAGTTGAGGAATTTCCGAAAAACCCGTAAGGCACAAGAAAAAAGAAAAAAAAGACGAACAAAAAATTCTGAAGTTTAACAACGGCAGACACGTAACGATGAAATAAAAATAATATTACAAAGTAAACGTTCAAACTTTAGTTATTGATATTTAATAATAACTGCATTATATACGTGCAGAGGAACCCCTCGTATACAACGTAAATTAAATGTTTCGTTCGACGTTTGTTATCACATTGAGCGATATATACTTTTAGGGTTAAATTAAATCATAAGACGTCAAAAAAAAAAAAAAAAAAAAAACAGTATAATATAATAATATAGTTTTCGGGGTACCGCACTCGGGTTAACTAAATACACGCCACCATGGCGTGGTCGTAATATTTTCAATTTTGATCGTTTTTTTTTTTTTTTTAATAAACTGAGTAATATCGATTTATGGGAGGCAAAAAATAAAAATAAAAATAATGTCATAACTCGGTATCATATATAGGTGAATAGTTCTACGGTAGTGTATATACTTTTAAACAGGACTGCCTGCAGTGCGAAACGTTCGCACGTTTCAACAGAACGAGGGACTACACGTTTATTAAGTTAGCCGGTTATACAAATAATAAAACATAGTGGTTCTTTATTGTTTCCTAAACAACGCTCTGAGTACCATCAAGTCTCAATAGTAACCACTCGTAGAATAGTAACCGCTAAATGTTCGATTAGCCACTACCCCAAAACCGTTTACAACCGAAATATCTCAGTGGTGTATACAGTGGTGTTTAAAGGAGGGGGAGGAAGGCATACAGCATATACTCACTTCTCTAGTATTTAATAATATACATCTCATAATTTACATCTCGATTGAAAATTAAAATTTCGAAAAGTAGTGCCAACATTGCACGAATAACGGTGTTATCTTTAAGTTTGATAATAGGTCAATTCATTCTAATATTAAAACTAACAACAAAGTTGTCCCTGCAAACACAAATTTGCTATGTTGTAGGGTTATATAATGGAGACAACACATGCGAATATCACGTTCTCTTAAGTGTTTAACTAATAAATAGTGATAATGACAAATATTTTTCATTTTATTAAAACACCCCCCTTTGGAAATATCTGGCTACGCGCCTGAACTACAAATATAGTATCGTTTTCCATTTAACTACGAGTGTAGACTCATGTACACTTAACATTTATTACCAGTAGTATAAAATGTATATAATCCATATAATGATATATTGCAATCTTATTATTTATACACGTGTAGATAATATTTGATAAGAATGTTATCTGATGTCATATTAAAGATATTAAAATAATACGAAAATAATTTGTTCCACTTCATATTATAACATAGAGTGTACAGACACACTCTAGAAGTGTGGTTTCACTGATCGCGTGAAGTGTACATGAGTGTAATTCAGATGGAAAAGTTTAAAACATGACAAAATATTATGATATTTATTATGGTACATTATAGCGGAGTGCGTTTACATACAGCACTCGTGATATTATTTTGCCGATACAAGTCGCCGACTTTATAAAATAACAAAATCTACATAATCGCCCGTGCCGAAAAAAAAAACTAGAAAATAATAGTTTAAACATATTTAAACGTACTTCTCACCTGCCCCCCCCCTCTTTTATTGATACATTGTAATTATTTCCATTCTAGTGTTTAATATGAATTTATATGACCATTCCCCGAATTTTTATGTAATGTTGTATAAGAGTAAATCAACTTTTAAATGGGATCGGTTAGAGAAATATCTCGCCAGGCCATTTCAAAACACATAAAATTGAAATATAAAAAAAAAAAGCAAATTAATTAATTTTTAAGAACTTGATAATGTAGAATTATTACAAAATCTAATGGAATGTATAGTATTTCAAAATACGAATAATTTAGAAAAGTAATTATAAGCTATAGTATTTCCAATACTATAGCTAGTATTTTTTGAAGAGTGTGGCTTGCCATTAGAAAATAAAATGTTAACACTGTTTTCAAAATCAGGTAAGAATGTAAACTGTTTTATATTATTTTTAATACAATATAATTATTTCAATTTATTTATTTTATAAATATCAATGAGAAAAGATGTTTATTATTATAAAGGGTGTTAACAAAAAGGACGAAATTTGAATAGATTCTGTTATAAATTGATAATACGATTTAACCAATTATATTATTCGAATATTGATTTACTGAAACGTGAATGAAAAATTACGTCAAATTCGTATAAGAAAAAGAGTCTGTACCAATAATATTTGTCCGAACCCCGAAACGGTCTAGAAATCGTAACTAGATTGTATTAGATAAAATATCATTCGTTAAATTATATACATTTACAACTTTTATATAACAGTCCGTTTAGGTTTTTTTTTTTTTCATTTAAACGTCGCGTAAGTGAAAATGGTAATATTCTTAAAGTGAAAAAAAAAAAAAAAGACGGGAAATAAAATGTCACAATTTACATACTATACGGAGTTGACAATTCCTAAGTCGGGTTTAAAGAGCGATAAAGTTTCCGAGGCAATGGCTGTCAAACCAAAAACAAACAAACCCAATTGTTTCTCAAAAGCCTGATTTGGATTTACCGAATCAAATGCGACTGTGTAACATATAATACATATTGATGTTCCGAAAAAAAATCCGCAGTTAGTCGATGTGACATTTCGAAAAGAGATACACCAAAAATGTACTTATTAGGATGTATTACACAAATTATTTTCCCTCAAAATGCTACCTACATTTTTGTATACAAACGTATTAAGTGAAGTTTTAGACATATTCATTTTATTAAACAATTTTTAATATTTACTTCAGGTAAACAAATAAATTAACTTCTATTTTATTGCAAATTAAAACCATTAACATAACTATCTATCAGATTGATAAAATTAAAATAATATAATTGTTGTACTAATTATATTAGGAACTATATTAATCAATATAACTATAAGAATAGATTTGAAAATAACGATTTCTATACTTTATTTTCTTATTTTGTAAACTTAATATTTTTCTCGATTTACGAAAATTATTTATATTAATACACGAATAGCTTATATATATATATATATACATTTCATCGTCTTAGTTAAGAAAATGAGAAACACGTAGACGGGATTATCAATATTTCACAGGAAATTTTGTATCCTGTAAAGCCAATGAGTCTTACAATATATTCCTTTACAAATCCCCTTTTCTCTTAGTTTAATAATATAACGTGATGTTGGTTTTAAAATTTTTAATTATTCAATATGATTGAAACAAAATGGATGATTGAAAGTATTAAAACTCGCGTTTAAACTATTGATAAAGTTTTTTTTTTTTAATTAGACGTCAAAACATATTTATTTTTTATTAATTTTAAGTATCGATACGGTGTAATAACACAATTTTTTAAACTATATTATATATTAATATTTAATATGTTATTATATTTCGATAATAGTTACAAACAAATATAATCATTGTTTATATAACCATATAAAACCTTGTTATTCCATTCTACATTTATTATAATTTATAATGTTATAATGTAAGTACATATCGTATGAAATTCGTGATTGTATAAAATACTTCAATATACATATTTATTATAAACCGTAAATAAATTAACACAAATAAATTAGTACACTCTAAGTTGGAAGTTTATAATATGATATTATAGTCAAATGGTAATACTTGGTATGGTACAAGCACAATAATGTTTTAATAATTTGGTGTTTGTTCGCCAGAAACACTTTGTATAATATATTTCATTAATTAAATCGCAATGTAAACTTTCTTAAAAATTGAAGAGCAGAATATAATGTATGAATATGATGAATCACGTTTTATCAAACAAACTACTAAGTTGTCTAAATTTGCATGTTATTATACACTCGGTATAGACAATTAATTGTCATACGTTAACATATTATAAAGATTAAAGCTATTTACATTTTCTTATACACTACATATAAATATGTATTATAACCTTTTGAATTAATTATATTTATTACAACAATTGTGCAAATGTTATACCCACACTTGCGAAGATAACTAACAGATACATTTTACGTTCCTGTATTATTGAACATTTATACTCTCACAAAACATAAGGAAATATGGTCAATCCCCTTGATAATAATATTGCATCTGTCAACAGAGGTTAATATATAAAATAACAATATTTGAGGTAGATGTGCTGTTATTCTGGTATCTGTACATAATAATATACTAAAAGTATATTTTATAACAATACTTGCACTATACCTATTATAGACCAGTAGAAATATAAAACTGTATGATATTTGCGATTTAAATATTTTTGAGGTTGTAACTAAAATATCCTTAATATAATTTAATTATGTAATCAATCAACGACGTGAATATCATTCAACATTTTATTATAAAACAGTGTCTATTTTATAAATTTGAAATAAATTAAATTAGTTAAAAACTACCAATAACAAATTTTCCAAAATATTTCAATTGAAATTTTAATTCAACAGTGATAAAACGTTCCCTGCCTAGCTAAGTTAGTAAGTTATATGTAATTTTAAAATTAACAATTTTTTTTTTTATCATATTATATAATAAAATAATACACTCAATTAAAAATTAGTTTTTTTTTTATATATATAACAATGAAGTTTTAAATCTAGTTTTAATAATACACATAAGATAAATTAATAGTAAAAAGTAAAAAGTTATAAATTAAATACATTTATAATTTTTTACGCTTTAAAAACAACCTTTAAAATTAATATATTTAAAAAAAAAGGTTTTAATAGACTTAAAACAAAAGGTTTATAAAAAAAAACTAAAATTTGTTCAAAACTATGTTTTATTTAATCATAAAACACGAATTTCTATATTAATTTTCAACATAATACAGATTCGATTTCATTACACCAAAAAAATGTTCATAGCTGATAAGTATTCGACAAATACACAATAATTAATTAAGACTGGTGGAATGCAGACGATTTAAAATATTTAAAATATTTCAAGATTTATACCCTTTTCCTTCAAACTAAAATTTAAATAATTATAATTTTAATAGACCATTAATCCGATGAACTAATATGGATGTAAAACCAACAATGTGTATAATAATCATATTTTTGATAATTTTAAATTAAAATAGTTATGGTTCACCATTTAAAAGTCAAAATCATTAACATTTTGTCAAAATAATAAGGAAGAGAGATTACTATTCAGACAACTTAAATCATAAATTAATATTTAGAATATTAGTTCTTGAAAATTTAAATTAATTTAAATTTAACAGATTTCACTCGTGTTTATAACGATTATCATCTACTTAAGAGTTGTATTGCTTTCAAAATGTATATTTTTAAAACTAAAGTATATAATTATTATGCTTCGAGATAAGTTTAAATTATTTTAATTTTATGTATTTCAAGAGATAAGATTTAATTAAAGTAAAAATGTATTATTTTATTATTTTATATTTTAACATTAATTAGTTGAATAATAATTTTACATTTAGTTGTCAATTTCTATTAGTTTTATTTAAATTATATTTTTAACTTTTTCTGTTCTTTACAAAAAAAAAAAAGAAACATACAATTTTTTTTGTTTTTATTAGCTGCTCATTTAAAACTCAACACTTATAAACTACGATTTTTAAATATCTATTTTAGTCTAAAGACGTTCAAACTACAGATTTCTGTAGTGGTTCAAACACACTATTTCGGAATGGGTGTCATATTAAAGCGGGATAATTATAAAGTACGCATGCTTGTGTGTTCTGTTACATAATAACAATTATTAAGACAAGAGTCAAAAGTAAACAATTAAAAAAATTTCTTAAGTTTCACAAAATGGCCTTAATAAACTAAGTCTTATCATCTAGCAAAGCAACAATGTAGTTTAATTTTATACCTAAAACAAAGCTACAAGAATTATATGTATCATTAACACAATCAAACAAATAAACTATTAAATTTTATACACTGTTTGTGTAAATTTGATATTTTTAATGTAATAAAATATTTGTTTGGTAAACGCTGTAATTATAATATAAAAATATTTATTATTCTAAGAATTGTAAAATATTGCTAATTGGTTAGCTTTTTATTTTTTAATAAATATAAATAGATCTCGTTTATAAAAATTACCTAGTGCTAATAATTCAAGTCATGATAAAAGAAATTTACAAAAAAAAATTATTGAATGTGTAAAAATGTAAAATCACTTTGATAAAATTGTCTAGTCTGACGAATTTTTTAAAAAATAATATAAAAATAGCTTAAAACATCGGGTTACGTAGTCTAAGACGGTAACGTGTGAGAATATTAAGTAAGTATATCAGTTTTTATGATAAAATGTTTTCAACAGGCATTTAAGGTAAATTGTAAAATATTTTACAAAGACCACCTTAGTAGTTTTGTTTGAAAAAAAAAAAGAAAATAATACGCCAAGAGCGAAACGAAATGATGTTTACGTTCGTGTGTTATTTTATTTGGATGTAACCCAATAACGAAAGTACGTATGTTTTAAATCATCAATAGTTTATATTATAATTGTATAGTTTAACAAAGTTAATTTTAAATCAAATCGTAAGTATACCTATACGTCAAAATCGACCTATTTAGTGAATACCTCAAACAAGTATTAAATGGATAGTATAATATTCAGTTCGTTATATGCGTTTAATTCAGTGTCATATTTTAGGAGATGAATTAGGGGGACATAACTTCCCTCTTTAATCTTATTTTAGTATCTATTAGAGGTCTTGATTGAAAACATGAATTAGAACGTTAAAACGAAGTTCGCTTGAATCAAAAATGTTTAATCACGTATGTGTAGTTAATACACGTGAATTTACTTTTCGTGTTCACGAGAACACGTAGTAAAAATACGTGAAAAATAACGTGAAATACATAAACATACGTGTATATGTGAATAATTACACGTGTACACGGATTTTGAAGTACACGATTTCATAGTTTCGAATGTTAATTACATGTGAATTCGTGAAATAGGAAGCTCTATAGTATCTACATTTATGCTTAATTAACTAATTTCAATTTACTAATTTTAAGTTAATTATAATTCAAATAATTTACTTCTTAGACAAAGAAGTAAAAATGTTTAAGTATCAAGTTAATATATCCAAAAAACCAACCGTATACATTGTTTTGTTTAAAACGAAACACATCTAAACCACTATACCTATGTATATGAAAAAGGTTAAATCAATAAACTACAATTAATTACTAATATCTTTAGTTATTTGATTTCTATGATAATTTTTGGGACAGATTTAATTAAAAATTAAAAAACTTAAAAAATATATAAATTAAAAATTAATCTTATTTTTGTTTCGACTACAGGAACAAGCTTTATAACACGACACAACTTCCAAATTCAATATCCTTGGCAAAATCCTAAATATGTCATTGGTTTAATCGTTTTGATACACCATACTAATGATACAATATTATAATTATTTCTATTTCAATACTATTATAAAACCTTGGTCTACACAAAATATTAATATTACCAATTATATTTAAGGGATTGGAAGCGGTGATTTGCTGTCTTTGTCTTAAAAATTTAGACGTGTTTTATTTTTAATGTAATCGATATTGGTCTAGTGAAGCAATAAAAATTCTGAAAATAGATTTTAATTTGTCATCAAGTTAATTTAAAGATCGACTTTCCCGCATTTTTATTTTATTGCCTTAGATTCTTAAAAATTCATAATAAAAAATGACGAACATCCTTCGCACGTGGGTGCAGCCACTTTTATAGGTGAGAAGTTGGAAAATTCAGTGTATATCTGTAAGCAACGATAAACCATTGCTAACGAAAAAACGATTATGAGCCGATTTAAATTGATAGTGTTGCTTTGTCAACAATATATATATCATATTATGGTAAAATAACTACAACAATGTGTGTTCCATGACATTAATGATTGTTTAAAAAATATTAAAATAATAAAAACTTAATAATAATAAAAAAAAATAAATAAAAACGGTTGCCAATGACAACGTTTTAATTTCTTCCTAATCTTTCAATCTTATTCAACCTAAAGAACTAGGTTTTCCTTATTATCTCGAATATTAATGAGAATTTCAAAAAATTACCGGTTTAAAAATAACCCAGAGAACATTTTCTTTCAGAAAAAATGTTATTCTTGATAATCGGAGTAAGCTTTCTGGTAGAAAAAAGTGTTTACAAAAAAAAATAAAAATGAAAAAAAAAAAACATTTTTAACCAATACATTCTTCGCTAAACTCAAAATCTAAAATGAGTAGTTAAACAATTTAGTTTTTCAATAGATTAACACCAAAAATCAAAAAGTGAGAAAGTCTGTTTCAAGAAGACTTGATGAAAAATTCAAATCTGTTTTCAGAATTTATATCACTTCACTAAATCAATCGGTACGTTGGAAATAGAACACGTATAAATTGTTATTTAGTACATGTACAAGATAAAGATAGAAAATCATTGATTCAATCCCTTTAAAACTCACTGAATTACACGGTATTTTTCGAACTTATATCTCATAAGATGAATACATCTTATTATATATACATTATTTAAAAATCTACCCGTTTAACGTTGTCTCCTCCCTGTTTTCACCCTTGTACAAAATACCATAGTTAATTGTTGTTGCCTAGTAATTTATCTTTTAAAAAGGGTACTTTCTTGTCTGTGACTCAATATAATTTAAGAATAATAACTGTTTTTTCTTTTATCCGTGTCACCTAAGTAGTCCAGAAATCGACAAAAAAAAAAAATTTATTTGTTCACAATAAAATATCATAAATCAAAAGTGCGTGGTATTCTTTAAGAGTAAAATACCAAGATAAAAAGTAGACCTTTCTATTGTTTTTAATGTGAAGTTTGCAAAGTTTCGTCCCGATCGAAATAAAACTGTAGATTTGTGTAACAAATAGACAGACTATCAATTTAATATATACTTAAGATTAATATTTTAAAAACGATCAATGGCAGCGGGATGTCGTGTTGTACGAAAAGATCTCTTATAAAACAAACGTACAGAAAATCTCCTGCAGCGCAAACGAATACCTACAAAGATCTGATGTTATTTTCGCAGTCGTAAAATTTATTCGTACTGAAACGAACTGACCTGCATCAAATATAATACTACCAGTACGGTGTACATAGGAAATCTTGCAGCTCTAACTCGCAATATACTGGTCATTTATTTTACGATTATGTCATATAATATGCAATTTGTATTGTCGTTATCAACTATAATATGACTCGGGCACACAGCCGCCGGTGAAATAATTAACGCGACGCGATGGCTAACACGGCGTGCATTGTTTGATAATAAAACGATATAGGTGTAGCCGGTAGGTGGGTAATAGGTATATAGGTACGACGGACGAGAGAATAATGGCGATCGATAAATATCCGTAAACGGGACCGCAGCTACCACGCCGGCGGTTTACACGGTGAATTACACGAGTCCTAAATCGGCCGGCCGTATATTATTATATATATATATAACAAGTATTACGGCAGTTGACGCTGATAACGGGGCCGACGCGCATTAACGTCACGGATTCTTCGCTATCCAACAGTTCCACCCCTAGCCGCGGGAAGGTATAGGAAGTGAGAGAAAGATTGGTGGCAGACGCGAGGGAATCGCGATCCGGAAGTAAATGGATTGAACACGCTGCATGTCGCCCCGGGGTTGATTGTACACAGTACAGGAGCCGAGGGCTTTGAACCGGAATTGTTGATACGACGACGACGACGCGACTATGCGACTGACTGTCGACAGCAAAATAGCGTACTTAAGTGTATAAAAAATTAAAAAAAAAAAAAAAAAAACAACAACTCGAATGGGATATACTCCACGTCGTGAGTAAGCCCGTAATTCCCCTGAACATTTTTCAAAAGTACGCATAAACGCTATGTCAAATTTAACAAGCGAAAAACAACAAAAAACCGGTCGACGGACCACAGACGATCTGTTATTGCCGTCAACTTTGGCTCACCTACCCTGGCATCTGTTTTTGTTGTTTTAAAATGGGGGTAACAAATTCCGAATTTTGAGTAACAAATCACAGGCAAATTTAAATATAAAGCACACAGCTTCGTTCAGAATCTGAAATCCGACTTTAAGATGTCGTCAAACTCCCTGTCAACTTATGTTCCTCGGTCATAACCTTTTTAATAAACTGTCGAGAATCTAGAAAAATGTTTCAAATAATGTAAAACTGTAATAAAGTACTATGGGACGGGGATTCTGCATGTTTTAAGTTAGGCAGTATGAAAATATTGAAGAATTTTTAGTTTTTAGTAAACAATAACTGGTCCAAGACATTAATAGAAAAAAAAACAGATTAATATTATTTCTAGAAATAGGTATACTACATAGGTGAACTTCCAGGCACAATTTCAGGATTATTCGAATCGCACATTTTGTTAAATCAAAATGGTTGGATTGCACTCGGATCATACACATGTTATATGGTCGAACTGCACTTAAGTCAAAAAAAATTATTTTCTGCAATAATTTAACAAAATCAAAAAACGCTTTTTAGTTATAAATTAATAAACTCTTTATTAACCACGCCAATGATTAAATTATTTGTGGAAAGAGAGAAATGAGTATTCTTTAAAAACTTTTAATTTAAGTTTTTTTCGGAATATTTTTAATGAAATAATTTTTTTTTTTGCAATCGACCATTACCCGTTTTTAACTCAAAAACAACTCGACCAATCCGAGGATTCTCCATCGTGTTAATAGCTCACATAATAGTTGGTCGACAAATAGTATCCCCCCTCTACCACGATCGCCGACCCTCGACCGAACAAATAATGTTATCTTTAATTATTTACAAAACGACTGTCGTTACCCCCTAGAAAATGTTATGCCTGTTATCACGCGGCATTACGTTTCAATGGTTTTCGCGTAATCGTTATTGTACTGGATTAGACTTGAGTATATTATGTTTATACTGCCCACACTATATAACGTAAACCACACTGAAAACGGACTATCCTTTCTAAAATATTCAATTCAAACAATATACACCGTGATGATAATGATATTATTGTTCACGTAATATTCAATAAGTACTATAATAATGTAAAACTAGAATATGCAAATATAAATATACGTATACAATAATCTATACATAATATGAGTATTATTTTTGATTTAAATTTTTCCGGTAAATTTTGTATATGTGTGTCAATAACATGTTCAACAAAATGTAACAAACATCAGCGATAAACATGCCAAGTAGAATTTTTTTTTCGGCGGGAGTATATATTCGTCTTGTTCAAATATTAATATATGTATAACATTCGGACGAGGATTAAAATCGATTGAACCCCGTATATATGGTAAACATTGCAATATATTATTTGCAGTGCGCGTTCGATTAATTTGAATAGCGCATAATATAATCCAACTCGTTACCACCCGGTTCAATATTATCGGCTGGTTATCACAATGGTAAATAATATAGTCGTATATATTTTGTAGTAAAGAATAAAAATGGGGAAAAAAACAGGCTCCAGCATTCGTTCAATTCACACTGACAAATAAAATACAATAATAATAATTCGAAACATTCATTACTCCGCAGTTATCCGTCGATTTATCCGGTCCGGGGGACCGCGCGCGACACAATATAAAATAAAATTATTTTGTTTCTCTCGCTGAGTACACACAAACGAACACTGCGGCAGCAGCAGTTACGGTCGCCTTGGTGTTTTATTTATTTATTTATTTATTTGGGTTTTTTTTTTTTTGTCGACGTCGTGTCTGTTGTTGGCTGAGGGTATTACTTTTTTTTTTTATCCTCCTTTTACTATTCTCTTTGGTGAGAGTTGTATATATACATGCGATGTACGGACGAGCGATGTAGACGGGGGGCAAATTAATATCGGCGGCGTGCGAGTGAAAGGCGCCGGTCCGTCCCCGGGTGTCGGGGAATTTAATCCGCTTTTATATAAACGTAACAACGACGCCACCGTACTCCACGCCGTCGTCAAGGTAGAGACGGAGGAGGAGACGGGATGGGAGGGGGAGGGGGGGTGATGGCGGTGGAGATCCTTTTTAACGAGAATTAATTAAAATCCGTTCACACGAGCCTCTTGTATTTAGATTTCGCCGATGTCAGTGCGCTTGTTTATTGTGGCGACCGGGGCTGTATTATATGACGGCGTGATGTTAAGTTATCCGTCGCCAGGCCAGCCATGGCTAAATTGGCGTTTCGGATGTACGCCCCGCCGTCGTCGGTTTTGTTGTTTTTTATTGCGAATAAACGATGGCATTTTTATCCGCACAAACGACTCGGAGGTATTCCGAATATTTCACGGGGTATCTCCACCGTACTCCTCCGCACCGCCGCCGGAAGCCGAACACCCGGAATGCCAAACGCTGATATTTTTCAATTTTGAAGTTATATATCGCGCCCACCGACCGACCGACCGACCGGCGAGGGGATATAGACGAAAATTGGCCGCCGCCGGTGGATGCAATAGAATACCAGTCGATATACAGTTTACCCAGGCGAGAATTCCTGCAAAGGCGCTAAGGGACGTTGTCATTATACCGAACGGAATCTCGCCTTTTCACTTTCATATCGCTTGAATGCGCATTGGATGCAGCAGCAGGTCTCGTCATTTGATGAAATTGTTTACAGTAAACTATACCTACCTTTATAATAAAGAGCACAATGAATTTATACGGCCGGATTGGTTTTATGACGCAATAATATAATAATTGCTTGTGTTCTCCGAGACATCGTTAAAACGACAATAATAAAAAAAATACAAGGAAAATTATACTTCCAAAAATTGCAAACTATTAGGTGTAAATCGTTTTTAAAGGAAACCTACAAAATATTTATAATACAGGTAATTTTAATATAATGTACATACTTAATTATTTAATAAAATGTCAAGCAAAACGACGATTTGTTTATTTTTGTATTTTGTTCAATGGTGTATACTGCATAGTATAGGTATAGAATAGACGAAAGGTATTATTTTATCGATTGGAATTTTTATGAGTCTATATGTAGATGAAATAAACATAACATGATTCCATGCCAATTAGTAATATTTTAATAATATTTCCGAAAATATTAAAAATTTGTCATCGTATAAATAAATAATAAATAATTTTTGGAAAAAAAAAATATTATGTTTCAATATTCGCGGTATACCAACGAAATATTCTAATCTAGAGTAAAAAATGTAAAATATACCGAAGGCAAAAGTAACTTAAAATTCTGTTTTTGTTTTTTCAAAAATATATTATTATTATAGTAGCTCGGGTATTATATTTCAAAAATGTATAGCACACGTTAAATTAAAAGGCGGTAGGCACCTTTTATTATTTATTATGCATATACACCACATACGAATATCAGAATATTTGCAGCATTAAACAAATATTAGGTAGATATCTTTTAATAAAATATATTTCAGTGTTTGTTAAAATTATGTAATATTCAAAACAATTATATGATATTTGAAACGTCACAAAATTTAAAAAATCGATTGGAAGCAGTTTTACAAATTGTCTCCAATTTTGTAAAATGTAAAAATTATTAACATAAGACTTTTTCACTAATTTACTACGCGATACCCATTTAAGAGGAAGAGAAACGGCCGTTCATACAAACGAATATGATGTTTTAGACCAATATGCTGGAACTAAATTCACCCACTATTGCACACATCATTTTAATTTTGAAAACGTATTCCTTGATTTATTGTCAATGGTTATTGTGGGAAATATATTTTCGTTTTTTATTCAATAAAAGTAGGTTTACTGATTAATTTACAATCTTCTTAAAATAAATGTATACTTAAATCACGAAAAAAAAATGAAAATAATTTTCCAATAAAACATAGAAAACAATTATACGAAGATAAAACAATTTTAAAATAGAAATTGGATTACTGAAAGAATGTTTATTTTACTTCAGCTTATTAGTCTAAATGTATGAATATACGAATGGCCATAATTGGTTTAATCATATTTTCACTTTTTTTTCCAACTATCATGTCTGTATCTATCATAATATTATATACCCATTAGAATGAAATAAATCGGCCGGATTTAAATAAAATTGTAGATATGTATTATACTGATATCATTAAATTAAAACATATAGCTTTTATACTCTTCCCCCAAAATTACCGTATTCCGCATGAATTCTCTCCGTTTATTTTTTTTTTACGATTTTCTAGTTTTGCTCAATGATATTATAACATTGAAAATATGATAATGTGGCGTGCTTTTCCAGCTCGAACAACATAAAATCAATGATGTTCGTCGTCACCAAGACGAGGGGTGTCTGTTTACAGGCGCCAGTAAGCTTTGTCCGGGATAATGTGAAACTTCTCTCTCACCCTATCCAACCCCATACAACCGACATCCGGACCACAGTTATATAGAACCGTATACGTATAATAAATCTTCATATCCGTTTATCGATGACTTCAAACTTTGGATTTGCTCAGAACTACAATTTCTATACTGGGTGTCCCACGACGATATACCCTGAGTTAGATCTCCGGAGATAATAAAAAAAAAATCAAATTCTGTTTTTATACAAATTCACCAATTTAATTTAATTAAAAAGAAATTGAAACGTCAACATGTCTAAAAAATCGTATACTGTAAAATGTCTATCTTCAAATTTGTTGAAAATAATAAAATAAAGTTATTTTTTTTATTTTTTTACTAAAATATAAAAATTTAATTGAAATAAAAACACTTTTAGTACTCTGTAATATATATAAAAAAAATAATAATATTGCAATGAGTATATCTTCATGGGATACTCTGTACATATAAGGTAGGTAAGTAGGTTCAATCCCCGAGATATTAATTAAAATACATAGGCAGAAATTATTTTCGTCATACTTAAGTCGTATATACAGTAGAATAGACAATCTAACATAGAAAACTATATATATTGAAAATGGGTAAAAATTAAAATATATTATTATTTTCATTACACTTCAATTACATTAAATTAAATCTATTTCAAAATATAATACTTATTAATATACTATAATGAAATACATTTTTTAATTTTATTGGAAATTTTAACAATATTATAATAAAATAAAATTACATGGAATTATTAAAAAGATAAGTACACAAAAAAAAAAAGGCCGTATAACTGAGAGTGTCAGATTATCAAGAATACTATATATATAATGAAAAATGAGTTTTTTTGATAAAATGGTTAATTTAAACTACGAATGTATTAAAAATTAACTAAATGTTAAAATAAAAAAATACAATGATAAGGTATAATAACGGCAATGTTATAAAAAAAAAAAATGTTTTTACCAAAATTGTATACAAAGACACTTTTTAAAACGTATGAACGTTTTGGTAAGTTGATACGTCAACATTTTCGGAAAAATAAACTTTATATAGCTATCTCCACATTTTTAAAAAAAAAAAAATAAAAAGTTATTTTTTTAAGTTTTTTATGAAAACATATAAAATGAATATTTGTAGTCTTTATCTTTGTGAATAATATAAAAAAAAAAATTGATTATCTTAATTATCTCTAAAGAGATTACAATGGGTAATATGTGAAACACCCTTGTATGAAAAAAATAAATAGACATACTTCACACGATAGGTAAGCCACTGTTATAGATGCGAAGTTAGGAAGATAGAGGGGAAATTTAATGTATATCTGTAATAGTTGATCACTGTAAACTAAAAACGATTTTGAGCGGAGTTCGGTTATACATGTTTTTGTAATATTTATAATTTGAAAATAATACATTTCTTAAATTTTCTCGTTTTTCCTTCTTATTATGAAAACTCCTGGTAAAACCAATAAAAAATGACCCCCTTAAAGTACCACCCCGGTCATATTTCCTTTCACAAAAAGTGCTGCACTTGAAAATTGTAGTAATATTTCTGGTAGAAAAATTGTTTACAGATAAAAAAAACATCATTGTAAAACCAATACAATCCTCACTCAGTCGCTCTACTCAGTATTTAAAAGTCTTTTCTTATCATTAAATGTATAAGTGAATACAACTTATCATCAGGAATAATCAGGGAATAATAAAGCAGTTAACAGCAATCAAAACGTACGTGAAGCCAGCACCTCAAAGTTCACAAACATTTAAATAACATTCCAACAATCTCTATTCTAACTTGATGGATATTGTTAGACATTTTTTGAAAAAAATTTAAAGTTATTGACATTTCAAATTTTCGGTGTAAAATACGTGACCAACATCCACTTGACTGTAAAGTTTTAAAGCTCATTTAAAAATATTGGGAAGTTAGCAATTAAATGAAAAAATATAGCAGTTATTCCATGGAAATTTCAAGTAAGTGATCCAACCAACTTATTTAGATCATATTGTTCCAGAACAAAAGACATTAAAAGACATTTTCTCCAAACCCACAAGTTTCTATATAAATACATAATTTACGGTTAATAAAACAAAATTATTTAATTTTTACACTTTTTATTTCAATAACTTTTGAAAACGGTCCAATAAATTAGTTTTGAATATTTTAATTTAAAAAATTCACAACAACAATCCTTTTTGGTAATTTAAAAGCCTTATCTATCCCCCAATACCACAAGTGTACCTATTATACATATAAGAATGGGAAAGAAATGAATTTGTACAGCTTCCAACAACTTTTGAAAATTATCAAACAAATTAGTTTTGATCATGTAAAAACAAAACGCAAACAAAATTAAAGGTTCTAATTCTTTAAACAAACACTTAAACGTACGTTTAAATAATATTATGTTGTGTACACATCATACGTATTGTTATATTATGCAGCAATAAAGGAAAAAAAGGTACAACACGCATACAAATGACAGCTTTACATTTTTATCGGTTGTATTGTTTCGAATTACTAAATTGTAACTAAAATTCAAAACTTAGATTTTAATTTTACATATTATTGTATTGGGTCGGTTGACTGTTAAAATACTGCAATCATTTCCATCGTGTGTCGTGTTGGAAAACTATAGATATCTACACAGTCCAGTAAAACGACACAATCAAGTGAATGACACAATAAATGTGAAAAATAATAATATAAAATCAACCGGCAAGCTAGCATACAAAACCGGCATACGAAAAAAGCTCGGCCGTTTAAAACGTGAAGATAGCCGATCACGACGGAAACGGCCGACATTCTCAGATTATTATTATTTTTACTTCATCATCGTGATAACTGAATAAAATTTTACTACAACAACAATACCTAAGCAATATTATCATATTATAAATATAGTTTAGTTATGCATAACAAATACTATTGGTCAGACGTAGTCAAGGAATTTCTATCTTTTTTTGTTATCACAATATATCAGTATCATTATTATTAATCACTATTAATTTATTCTAAAGCATTTATAGAGTTAATAGAGGTGCCCTATCACATTAAGTATTATGAATAATAATAATGTAGGTATCTACGAATTTCTAATATTATTTAATAATTTACAAGCCATAAATTGATATAAGTACGGAAGAGATTATTTATGTTTAGAACTTAATTATATCAGTAACCTTCTTTACACTACAATAAATACAATAAAACAAAGTTTATGTTGTCAATAATAAAAAATAACTGAGATAATAACTAGGTATTGTAATCAAATGAAAGTTAATGATGTATCCAAGTTATTATACCAATTATAGCGCTAACGTGTATCAGACATATGTTTTTATCAAAAAAATGTATACATGTTTAAGGGGTTTATTTAGGCAACATACTATAATTTGAAACTATACGTGTCCCCCAAAACTTCAATGTGTGTTCCGTAGTCATACAAAATTATTATCACATATTATTTTGAATAGGTAGGTACTAATGATACTATAGAACATTTATTTTATATTTCAACGCATAACGACTGTTACTGAAACGACGCGAAAAATAAATGCAAGGCAGTAGCGAACCCAAACATTATTTTTTTTTTCAGAAGGGGGGCAAAATCATTCTCAAAAATGCAACTCGGTTTATATTTTACCACAATATAAGTTAAAAGAATACTATACTATGGTGTTTGAGAGAGGGCCAAATGACCCTATTGTCCCCTTCCCCCGCTGGTTCCGTCACTGACGCAAGTATCTGAAGTATGAATCGCACGTTTCTTCCATGGTAAAAATGACAAACGAGAGTAGTCACGAACCGATCAGCCGACCGTTTGCTAAACGTACGGATCAAAACAATTCACCCTTGTCGTGATTATTAGCAACAGTGTCAACATGGCCACCTGCCGATCAGCAATCGTAGAGATGTCGTGAGTTTAAGTTAAACAAAATTGTGCGTTTGACTAGTACTCCACTGCTTCCGCCAACCCATATAACAACAAACTTAAAAACGGAATAACTTGTTAACGGAATGATGTAAATTAAAATTTCATCTATTTATAGGCATTTTAATATAAATGGCTATTTTGAAAATAAAAAGTGCAAAGTTGTTTAATCCAGTGAAAAAAAATTAACTAAAATTAACGATAGGCATTGTACTATTTTAGAGCTGCTTATTGTATTTTAAATTTTCTAAACGAAAATAACGAAATAACTAATACTTCCGAGATAATGAGTATCTTATGTTGATCGCCCTGTATAGCTGTATAAAGCTTATATATTTTATACCGTAGAGGAAAAGGAAAAAAAACTTTCAATATAAATCGCCTATTATACCAGACAAATATGCGATAATTATTATAACTAATACGCATTATACGAATATGATACAAATAATAATATTATGATAATTATGATTATATAAATATTATAACCATACGATCATCATCAGTAAAATGACTTTTTTCTCACTCGTTTTTCTCCGCGTATTAACCGTAAACCTCTGATACACAATGACACTTTAAATAATTTGTTGTTGGTTACAGGCGCCGCTGCCGCCGCCGCCATCGACAGTTTTATACATTCGATTAATAATATTTTAATATTAATACACGGACGAAAAATGTTATACATTATGCAAATGCGTAATATAATATTATTTTGAAACGCAGCTGCTTAGTATTTTATAATAATATTCATAAAAAAAAATAATAATAAAAGGTGTAAATATAATTCTGTATAAATACGCATGACACGAAACGCTAAAATGTAAATTGACAATTTCTCCATACATAATTTGACAGTTCGCGCGTTCAACGTGGGTGGTATTTAAGTGTAACGGAATCACGTAAACGGTCCCCGCATTGGCTAAAAGTTTTTGGGTTTCAGCTTGTTGAACCTAATACGTGATTTCCAAGTCAAATAGTGTAGCTTACCCTCCGCGTATAATAATATTATATTGTATAGTTGGTTTTATGTCACATCTAATTAGACCGCCAACCACCCACATAATATAATAAAAGGTATTCGAGATTTATCGTTCATTAAACTTTGTCTTATTATGATTTTTTAAAAAAAAAACCAAATAAATATATCTTCGGTTCCTAGGAAGAAGGGCTTAAGACAATTTTGTATGGTTTTCAATGCAAGCAAATTGAATTCTAAAAATATACACATTTGTACATAGTCCATAAATGCGCTAATTTTGAAAATACATATACTTATATCATTGGAAACAAAAATGGTAATACTGTTGATGGGTGTACTACTGTTTTCGCTACTGTTTTAGCAGCGACGTTAGAAAGGATATATAGAGCAATTTATTTTATATTTGTACGCAATCAATGCTATCGAAAAACGAGCAGAAAATTATTAGTCATATTTGTTCCCTTGTTAGCCACACAGTTCAACCAAACCTATACAATATTTCCTGTTTTTTCAATTATTAAGAAAACTACAAGAATAATCAAAAAATGAGCACTTTTATCCACCAAATATAGACCAAAAATTGTACAAAAAAAGGTTCTAATAAAAATGTCTGTTAGAAAATTTGTATACTGACAAAAAAAAACACATCATAATAAAACCAAAACATTCCTTGCTTCGCTCACAATTACATAAATTAAAAATTACATACGACTAAACTTAAAAACAAATTTCAAAATGTGGTTCAAGCTTTTTTTTCTTGAGACCAAAAGTGTGGGAAACCAATAACTCGAATCAAAGGAGTATTATAACAAAAAAATGGGATTTTAAATTAATAAACTTACCGAATGTCGGGTCAGTGATTCCCAACAAAATTCGAGTTCACCAATGGACGCCGGTACAGGTACTTCGAAATTCATCGCGTAATCATTCACTACACCGTCCCGCACGTAATACAATTCAGTCGATAGCCCTGATAAAAAAAAATTAACACCAAAATTAATATATACATATATATTTATTTGTTTTTTGACACAAAGATTCGATTGCCAGAGTTGAGCAGGATTTTAAATCATTGGTTTCTAAAATCTAAAATCCGTTTGTTGAAGATAGTAGCCTTGAATTTTTAAAATCCGTTTGAAAATAGTTTTTGGTTGAGATCACGATTGTAGGTGATCCAATTTTAAAAGATTTATCCATCTCTGGGTATTGTATTTTCGTTACACCAAATAATACTAATTTGTCAAGTTTGAATAATAAAATTATATTTAAGAAATTACAACAGTTCATAAACTAGATAATTAATTATTATTATTATTATTTTTAATTTATTCTTTCTGCCGTTATTTCAAACGAACTAAGCCATCGCATCTATTGTAATTATTATAAATAAATTGCAGTTTTTCGAGTAGTACAAAATATGAATTAAGTAAATCGAGGATTTTATAATTTAGTAGTTTAGTCGTATTACTAATGGGTAGCGTGGTGGGTATTAACAAATTGTATCGTGTCGGAACAGCTAAATTATTCCAAAAATGTCATGTCGTAATTAGTGACGCCATAATATGTACGTTATATACGTACATATACATAAATTGTGCAATATAAGACATGGAATATAACACTATTGGTTACATTCTATATACAAGTATAATATATTACTTATAAATTGACAAATACAGTACACAGTGAAATTAAGTGTATATACTATAATGTATATATATATACACGAATATATATAAATAATATGTAATATTATATATTAATTACATCAAATGTGTTGTTGACAGCGAGGTGCTAGGAACAGTCCTCTCAAAATATAGTTTATCGTTTTCTCCCTTCTTTCGGAAAATTAAATAGCGTCATTCTTAATTCAAGTTCATAAGAGTATATTGTTACCGGGTCTATATTCAATAAAGGTTTTAATTTTAAAAATCAGTACGGGAACGTGGGGTAAGAAAAGTACGCGAGGTAAGGTCATAGATAACAAAATAATGGATATGACATAAAAACTTATCACATGAAAATGTACTGTTAACGTTTTAGGGTTACATTCAGCAGCAGTTAAAGATTTAGTTTGTCGCAGTAAAATATAAATTACATATTCGAACAAATTCAAATTAATGATTTCCAATCTTTAACCAGTACTTTAATTTAATTTATTATTCCATATTTTCCTTTTTTCAGAATATTTTGGAATAGATTTGATATATTTTCATAAGCTTACTTTATGTTAAATATATAAAATATTGTTTCAAAATATTTATTAAGTATAAATTCATAGTATAATTAATTTAATAATATTATATTAATTACGGATACTGTATTACTAAATCGTATTATCAATCACACTATACTGTATTCTACAAAAAAAATTACCCCGTTTAATATATATAAATACATTTTTAAAAAAAAGTGAGAATAAGAGTAAACATATATATTATTATGAAAAAAATAATAACATCGATAAATATAGATAAATATAAGTAGAATATACATTTTTGTAACATAACCTTCAACATGCTAATCTCTGTCATAAAAAAATCGATGTTCTCTCTTCCCAAAAAAGCACAAGACCCCCAGCAAAATTAGTATACGCGTGTCCTACCTATTATTTTACTATCTAAAAGTAAGATAAAACAGCATAATTCTTTCATAATCAGTGATGATAATATAAATAAAATCTTTTTGGAATATTTTATGGACATAACTCAAGAGATTTTTTATATGATTTCAGTGATAACTGACTGATTTTTGTCTCATAGCGGGTCATTTTTCAAAATGTCTTCGTCATTTTAAAATAAGAAAATTATCGAACACTGTTCTTATATATTTATACGCTTCTGTTGCTTGGTTTTGTGTAATATTATTAAATATTAATTTAAAAAAATAATCTAAAATAAATAAATCAGACATTTAAATCGAATACGGAATAATTCTACTAGATGATATGGGTTATGAGAGGTTCAAACAGCATAAATTTAAATTCAAATCATATTTCACAATACAATTATTTAGTCAAAATGAAATTTTTTAGATTTTCATAATTAAAAATAAGTTTTCTAATATCGTATACCTAAATATAGAAAGCGTGCAAATAATGCGAATTATAACGAATCGTTTATATTGTCTTATTAGTTTCATTAATCATATATACACAAGAAAACAATTGTTGCAATTATCGCGCATTCTTATTAAAAAGTAATGTATACTATTTTAATAAACACCTCACGCTAGCATAAACGGTCTTCGAGTGAAATTACCACACTCGAATTATATTTATTAAATCATTAGGATGTCCTATGGGGATTCTCTAATTGGGTATGAAATATTTCTCCTCTTATAAACTTAAAATCTACAACACACTGTATAAATATTAATGACTTAACATTCAATAGAGATATATCTAAACCTTCAAAAAATTTAACACTTTAAGTTACCTAGCTATATTTTGATTTTATATATACTCACCTAATACTATAATCTAAAATAAAAGTTACAGGTACACAAATAAGTGAAAAAATGTCTATATAGTGAACACTTTTACAAATTATCAAAATTACAGTATTGGTTTTGGTGAACACATACTCCTGTCCTCCTAATTTGCACCAATGTTATACATTTCTTTCTTCTTAATTTCTATTTTTCGAAAAATATATAATTCCTAATTCCTAGACATAAGAATTATTAAAATAATTGCAATAATTAAATCATCATAATATTACAATATATTGTATATATATATATAATGTATATAATATCTAAATTATTTTAAAGAATTTAAAAGAATCTAATTCAGTATATATCACCATAAATGTATGCCGGATAATTATTTTATCTTAATTAATCCTTTACTTTCAAACTTAATTGAAATTAATGGAAACAAAAAACTCAGGTGGTGTATTCTCCCCCTAACAGCCAAACCGATCGCACGCATGTCATTAGTCTCTGTCACGTAATCTGTTTAAAAATAAATCTGCATAGTCAGTGCAGTCGTATTTTAATTCATTTGTTTTCAAATGCCAAAAAAAAAATCGCAATATCTTTATGGCGATTGAAAAAACATCCACACAAAAAATATGTACCTACATATAAGTGTAGTTAACCACTTATAACGCAGTAATATGATTATTATAATCGATATTAAAAAAAAAAATGATTACGAAAAAATATTATTATGTGACAGAAATTATACTACCTACCATATTATTATGCTCGGCTGTCGAAACTTTTAACGCGTTAATAGCCGCGTAAATTGTTATAAATGAACTCTGTCCAGAGTAAAAAAAAAAAAATAGAAAAATAAATAAAGGTATAGGGTCGTCGAAAGTGGGGGGTAAACATTATTAACGAGCTAAGGGAGTATGATGGCTATTATTATTAAGACGTTTATAGGAGATTGCTCAATCCATCATGATGGTAACTAACGCGTGTAGAAAAGTGAAAACGCTCGTTTGTGAAGGAAACGCTTTGTAATAATAATATTCGGAGGAAAAAAAATCAAGGAAAATATATTTTTTTCGGCGGTGATTATAATAATAAGGCAAAGAAATTGTGTATAATATACAATGCGGTTTTACGGCAATAAAAAAGGCGTTATTAAAAATAAAAATAAATTAAAAAGTTCAACAAAGAGATTGTCCCTTGCAGCATACATTGTTGTATATATTTGTGATTTTGAGATTTATATTCCTGGGGGCAATTTACAATTATACAGCGGTTTACCAAATTAATGATATTTCCCCGGGGGTCGCACGAACTGGGCGGACGGCGATTTTTTCTCTTACTGACATTTCCGTCGTGCTTTTAATGGCCTTTTGCGAACCCCTGTTTCTAATTGCACCGCCGGTCGCCACCGGCTACCCTGCACCCATTCGCGGCCTGTAGTCTCCTATACACTGCTATCAAACCGAGGTTTTAATATTACCAATACGGAACGTTTGAAATAACAATCATATAAAGGGACGAGAGAAAAAAAACGAATGTATACACTATATAGTATATATAATATATATATATATATTGTACATATATACCCTATTCATACATACTGAGTGTTTGTGATCGCGTCATTTGCTTTAAAAATGATTACCTACCGTTTAATACCCTTCTATTGTTTTCTGTACTATATTTTATGGCCTCTCTAAATAATTCTGTAAATCAAATTAATATGTGTTTTCGATATGGATGCGTACATTTTAGAGTAAATGTGACATATGTGGTAGGTACATATTGAAACACCCCCTCACCAAAAAAAAAAAGCTGGAGTTTTTTATATCGTCGCTATACGGTGATTGGTGATAGTAGGTAATGATGTATATGGGAACTTGGAATAGTATGATACACATTATACATATAGTTGTTTGCATACTGTAAATACAACGATAAATCATTGCAAACGAATTATTGTTCAATTAAATTAGTTATTAAATTAAATGTTTTAATTTGTGACTACAACTATTCGAATTTTAACGAATTTTATCATAAATTTAAAATATGAATAATGAAAATGAATTTAAAAATTTAAAACTAAAAAATAAACTCAAAAAAGTCCAATAAATAATAACTCGAAAAAATTTTGAAGTAACACCACGTCTAAATTTCCAATGAGAGTATTAGATTACTACTACAATATTATTTACCACTGAATTACAACAAAAAATAAAATCGAAACAAACAGAAATTGCGATTATTAAATAAATACGAAAATTTCTGTTTTTCCGAAGTGCTTTTCTGACTTTCCTATTAGTAAGAAAATTAAAAGTAAAATAAAAATTGATCCCTACAGTGCATCAAATAGACAGCATTTTATACCAGAAATCACCACATTAGAATCTCTAATTTATACAAATCGGTATAATTTCATTTTAAGAAATGTATGTGCAAAAAATTTACATTACACTTAATTCTATATAATATACCTAATGTGTATGTAAAATTCACATTTGTTCACACATTTATTAGAAGATAGTTAAACAATATTCACCAAATATTTAATAAACTTGATGTGAATTTGGTATAGTCAAATAAAGAATTCTATCTTTTTTATCTAATCAAAGAAAGTTGAAACATTTATATATATATATATATATATATGTAAATAATATTAACGCACATAATATAATGCGCACAGATGAAAAAAAACGTTAAAACAACATTTTAAACAAGAAATACAAAAATGTAAACACCACAAACCATACACATCTGCACCCGTGTTATTATTTTTGTTTTTGAGGGGCGACTTACTATACAATAATTTAAGAATCGATACATAAATTACACGCAAGCACCGGCAGTTAAACGATAATCATAAAAAATTGCCACCCTCCAATGACAACTACGACAACGACGCTAGGACGATATTTCACTTAGGAGAGGGATGATCGAGAGCACATTAAAACTGTCCGGCAGAAGCAGGACGTCATGCTGTTTCTTTTATTCTAACGCCCCCTCGCAGGACATAACACGAGAGAGCAGCTTTGTCCGCGAAATTGAATTCGCTGGGTTAAAATGCCAAATAATAATATAATTCGGCATGCCATCACCGGAGATAAATAAGAAAAATGAAGACTATATTATTTATAAGTAGGTGTAGTAAATTTGAATCATATAATTTTAGAATGATTTTCCATTAAAGTTGTAATGTTACTGTTATGGATCTGATGTGATTATTTTTTTTAATTATAAAATTAATAATAAGATAAGATGGTGAAAAATGATAAAATAAGCGTTATGTAATAATAATATTATGATCCCCATCGTTTTTTTTTTTTGAATAAATAATATATATAGAAAATATTAAAAACTAAAGAAGAATTTTTCATAAAGCCAAGGGTGGTATTTTTTTTTTGTTATGCTCATGCACGCGTTCAAACCTCATAAAAAAAAATATATAATACACCATACATTAATATGCGTCAAAATGCATTAAATATGCAAAATAACTTATACATACATACACGATGGCTTAGCAACATCATCATGAAACGAATTTGTATTGAGTCATAAAACGTAAAAGGGGAGGATTCAATATTATCAGTATCTAACAAACGTCATAATTTTCATATAAACCTTCGATTATTTGCAGTATTGTGTTCAACTGTCAAGATTATAATCTATAAGCTCCAGCATATATTTATTATTATTGTTATTATTTTTTTTTTAACACGTTTGTATTAAGTACTCAATTGACAATACAATAATACTCATGAACCGCGTACCTACATCATTCAAACAAATATATTTTATATATTTATATTTTATTGTAAGATTCAACATTACTATTATATTGTATATGTAACTCTTAATATGAGTTTCTACTATTTATAGAATGGTTGAAATATTTCATGAAAATAAGAAATTTAAAAAAAAAAAATCAAACAAATGTATAAATTATGAAACCTTATTAACTTGAAGATAAAAATACAATTTTTCTTATAAATACCAGTTTTTCCCTTGATAATGAAATATCGTTATTATATAATTATTTCTTTGAAAATTATAAATTAAGTTTTGCCTATTTAAAAAGTTTTCATTTCAATGGGAGTTAAAACTTATCAAGTTCACTAATCACTTTCAAATCTGATTGTTAAACATATGAAATTATGATTTTTGAGTAAAACAAAAAGATTATATAACTATTCAATAAAATAATATTAATATCAATTGGGTTCTTATAATACAAACAATACTGTATAATAAAACGTAAAACTTTCCAATAGTGTGTATTCATTAAAGTTCTATCGAAAAAGTTCGTATACGTGTAATATAATGGAAGTATAGTATAGAACACTATTTTTAATTTTTTACAAGACATTTTTCATAAATTTAATTTAGGTACCTAATTTTACTACTCTTAAATAGGTAGGTATATAGCTACACGATATATTTGTTTATGACATAAAATAAATACTAATTATATATATAATAGTAATAATATTATAGGTATTAAAATGGTCGTATAATAAATAAATATAATTCGTACAATTAAATTAATCATGTAAATTGTATTATAATTTATAAAATATTATTATAGATTAAAATTAGATGTAATAAATTAATAAGTAGGTAATCAAGAAATATGATTATAATTTTACACTCGCTACTTTTTCATGTATTTTTTGTATTGAAAGATTTATATCATAATATAATAAATTAAGTTTCAATAAATAACCGACACCTACACCATAATTGTATTATTTTCTTACCAAGTAAGAGTACGAGTCCAAAATATTATAATTGGAAATCTTAAAACAGATTTTAAGTTGTTCAATAATAATCAATAACATTTTTTTTCTTTTTTACCTAGATTTATCTAGAATATTTTTCTTTAAATTATTCTACCGAAATATGCGTTTTCATAAAAAAAAAAAATGTAGACGCCAAGCTAAGACAGGGTCTTTAATTATAAATTATAAATTTAAAAAAAATATTTTTTCGAATATGATATTGTAATAACAGACTCTTTCAGACTTTAATAATAAGGTAGGTACTATTATAAATTATACAAAATACACGGATGAGTGCGGAATGACCGACAAAAGTACTGGAAAGCACAAACTAAAAATCTACTGCAGTGGATTTTACAGAACTCAACAAACGGAAACCACTTGAAACTTCAACAATATATTATAATATAGTTTGTAATATACATATGATTTTATTTTTCAAACAAAAGTCAGAGAAACGACTTTATATGTAAAAAAAAATATACGTATATATAAATATTAAATAGGTATGATATTCATATTTGTGTGTGTTTTATACGATTCGTGCCTATATTATACGAGTATATATTATTCCCTAACGTTATATAGTTTATTGGTAATTTATTTTTTCGTTTGTAGTTTTCGAATTCACATTTCATCGCTTTTGTTTATTTTATTGGTTTGACGACAGACAGGGAAAGGAGGAGACCAACTCAATAAACCTTTTGGAAAATTCCAAAATGCCTCGAGCAATTATTTTTTATCATTATTAGCGACATTGTATTAAACTTGTGAAAAATGTGATATTCAATTACCAGTCATTATTTAAATACATTTCTCGCTACACTCAGAATACAGACACAAATAATACTATAGTCGAATAAAATCATAATATGTTATTGAATAATACACGAGTGCCTACTACAAATATTAAAATGTGTCGTATCTTACCAAAAAAATAAAAAAATAAAAAGAATCTTAATTTTTTATGCGTTCCAAAATCATCTGAATTTTTAAGCAACGGGCGTTTAAAATTTACCGTGGAATTTATCATTATTTACCTACCATTTGAAAAATAACATTTAAGTTACATTTACAAAATCGCTTTCATATAACAACAGGTTTAATATAATTATTAGGGCTCGGAACTTATTGCACTTAAAATCCACGAAAAACCACTTACAAACGTCAAAAACCTCTGAAAAAAAGCACTTGAAAAATATAAGGTTTAAATGCTCCCCTTCTAATGACTTTAACTTATCTAATACCATTTTGTAACTACAAAACTAAAAATGATAAATCATTTCTAACGAAAAACGATTCTGAGCAACAGTGGCGGTTTTGAGGGTGAGGCAAGTAAGGCGGCGCCTCATTTAAAATTGTTTACTAAATAATACTCTAAAAGTATAATTCTTGGCTCATCGACAGCATACATTTCGCTAGTAATTTTTTTTTTAACGTATTTATGATTTTATTTGAAAAAATAATTCTTCTTTACGAAGTTTAAAAATACGAATTATCATTTATTTTATTAATGTTTAAATATCATTCAGGGTTTATTACCAAAAATAGCGATAAACCGATGAAAAAAAAAAATGCACGAAATAATTATTACGTAAACAAACGCTGGCGTGTCAACCGGCGAGGCGGCAATGTTCCGATGACGTTAGAGAGACGACCGTTTAACGTCGCCTCTGAATTTTTACTTGAATACATTAATTACACACACACACGCAAATGCACGCGACTGTTAAATAAGCAGAATTGCGCATGCGCAATAATCTCTTGCGGCTCGGTTTTCATCGCCTCTGTGTATTAAAAATAGATGTGATAAGACCGCCGCCACGACTGCGGCACGTTCAACAACTAAACGCACAATTATAAATCAGTTATCATTGTCACAGGGCCTAATGAAACCGACTTCAATACCTACTAGTTTATATTTTTCCGTCTGGTTCGAATCGTCCCTCGTGTTGGTTCATTTAAATTTGTTTACGCGTGTCACTGTGCTTTTTATTCAACATTTATATTATGAATCCAGTGACAGACGAGGTTGTCATGTTGTTGGAAACGCCGTTTCAACGTTGGGATTCTGGTAGTAAAAATGATTTACTAAAAGTAGGTAGGTCTATTCCGATTTTGTCAGTTTTTACTCCTGACAAAAAACTAAGTAAGGTATTCTATAGGTCATTTAATCCAAATTTATATCCACAACACTCCTGATTATGTGGAAGACATTGTATACAAAATTACAAAATTTGTTTTGTCGGCCGTGTTAGTTATTGGGTAAAATTAAGTGTTTACAATAATTTATGTAAATAATAGTTTGTTCCTTTTTTTTTTATTTATTTTATGTTTTCATGTTTTTCATGTTTTTATGTTTATGTTTTAACCATTTTATAAGAACTTGAAAATTCATATTAATAGTTAGATACATAAATAATATAATAGTATCTTCAAATCTTAAAAGTGGTCAAAAATTTATTTAAAATTTATTCAAATGGCACATACATAGTAATCATACAAACAATTTTATTCAATATTGTTTTTATATTTTTAGTATTCTAAGGAATATTTTATCACTTAAATTGAGAATCATAACATTCATTAGCTTTGTTCAGTCTATATTTACTTATATGGTCTACCTTTCTGAGGAGCCTCTTACAATATATATATGCTAATAAATTAAATACTACCATTAATTCTCTAATAAAATTGTTTTCAAACCAAGACTATATCTTAGTAATAATATACACAAAGATTATAGTCTTAATAATTTAGATGAATTATACCTTAAACATGTATGTCTATTTATGATTAAACATAAAGATATTATTGAAATTTCTGCATATAACAATACAAAAATTAATAATGTAATTGGTATTATTGCTCCAAAACCTCAGACAAATAATAGATTTTATATTTTATTTGAATTCTGTAAAATTTACATTACTTTAAAAATTGATTTGCATTCTTTTGATAACAATTATTTATTATTTAAATGATAAATAAATACTATAAATTTTGATAATCTTTCACTCGATATTTCATTTAATACTAAATTTATACTATATAAATTGTTAATTATTTTTAATTTATATTTTGTTTCTCTGTTATATATTATAATTATTATCACAGTCATGGGCTTTAATGAATAAACCAATAATTGTATAGATACTATTTTGTAAAAAATTATAATCATTTTTGATATTGGTGAAATAAATTATTATTATTATTATTAATTAGGTATTTAACATTCATCAAATAATCTAATAAACAAACTTACCTAAACATATTCTGACAAATTAAAATTTAGATATTAGCATCTAATTATGAAAAATGAATAACGTTTAGTTATATTATACAGAACTGTATTCTTTTTTTACTTTTAATTATTATTTATTACATTATAATTGATACTATTGGTAGGTATTAAATTATAATTACTTATATAATTTGAACTGTCTACCGTTAAATTATTACACTGATAGTATTAAAAAGATGATATAATTGGGTTACTATTCTCTCGTTTTACGGGTTTAATTTAAAAGCTTTGAAGTATAATTTGTTTGATTATTCAGCTAGTAGGTATAGGTAGCAATTTTCACAATAATATCTGGTTTCTTACAATTAATTTTAATTGGAACTAACCTGGTTTTTAACCAACAGTAAATTTTAGTCACAAACTTATCATTGTATTCAATATATATTAATAATTAATAAATAATATTAATTTTAAATCTAAACATTATTCATTAAATACATTTATTTTTGTTTAAATTATATAGGTAAAATAATATGTAATTATAGCGCTGATTAAGCTACTTTTATAAATGAGGAATGTAGGATACATTATAATAATATTAATATTAATTATTTAATATATACCTGTGTTCAATGATAAATCATTTACGAAGTTCGGTTGAACTGAAGATTGAAATAAGATTTCTGGTAAAAAAAAATTGTTAACAGACACAAAAAAAGTACGCCGTAGTAAACCCAACACAATCCTCGCTGAGCTCAGAATCTAAAAGTAACGATACACAATTATATCCAACTTACATTGACTTTTCTAAAAAAATATATCCAATATTGAAAAAATAGTTATAGTATTTTCTTTAATATTCCTGAATATGAATAAACTGTTTAATTAATAAATGTTTCGACCGATCAGTAAAATATACAAATATCTAATGAGATAACCAGGAAAGCTTAACCCTAAGAAACAATTTATTTAATCGTTGCATCGAAAAACTATTTCCGAAAATGGCATTTTTTAAAACATAAAATCTGAAAACGAATAATAGAAAACCGTCCGGCAATTATGAAAAAATAAGAAATAAAATGATGATGTAAAAGTCGACCGTCACAAAACTCCCCGATTGGTAATATTTTAATTGCATCTGCCCAATTTCCGGCGTCCGACATCTTGGCGCGCCGCCCGAAACTCGAAGTTTACGCGCTAATAATTCGACAGGAAAAAAAAATAAATACTCGGCAATACAATTGTGTATCGTGGGCTTTTTCCGAAATCAGTAGTCGACCGTGAAACAATAATGTAATATTACTGTGGGGGCGCAAAGCGACTTGGCGTATCCCCGATGAAAGTCACGCAGTTCGGCATTTTGTTCGGAAAATTATATTTTGATTTACTCACCGCGGTACGGACGCTGTCAGGATGTGACTTACACAACCGTGATGACGACAACGACTATACTTTTACGACGATTAGGTTTTCATTGCGGGAAATAAACAATACTTTCTGTATGATATTCCGTTGCAAACGAATAAATGAACGCACTAGGAAAAAAAAATGTATATTTGGCGTAGTTGCACGAAAACTCGAACGCTCACAAACGACAGCTGACAAAATAATTGTAGGTCCGGTTCGCACCTCCGCGAATTCTAACTACAAAAATATCCGCAGTGTTGCCAACCTCTGCGCTGACTCGACCAATCCGAATTGGCATAGGTATATACATCGACACTAGACGTGGATCTCAAGGGGATGAGAGCTGGACGGGCCCGGGCCCCATAAAAATACATCTAGACGGAACATTCACCCCGAGGTTTGGGAGGCGTGATCGGTCCGAACGGATCAAGATAGATAAGCAGACATAAAACCCGGTGTAAGAGAGCGCAAATTTGCACTCCGAGGACGGACAATTAAAACACTCCGTATATTATCTCACCTGTTTCTGTCCTCAAAATGAAACTCCATCCAACGGAACGCGTTTTTATGCTGAATGTTTCATCAAGATGTATAAGTCTATATAACCCACCCGAAAGTTTCCATACGGATTCGTTTTTGACGGAACGCAATCGATCTGCAGCGGATACACGTTTAGCGGACGGTAGTACTAAAGTAAATTTAACACGATATTATATCGGTATTTACGAACAAGTGAAGACCGGGCGACACATGATATGTGTGTAGTTGTGACGTGCACTCAGAAATACGAAAATGGAATTGTATCGACGAATGATTACACATAGGTACTCACACGATATGGGACTAAGAAACGACGGACATATTTCGTACGTTTACGTAAACGACAGGAGTGCAATGAGGTCGGTACCCACTGGATATTCGGACCATGGAATAAAAGATAATATAATCAGTATAATATTGCGACGGCCAAACTTCTAGGAAAACCAATTATATATTGACTTTCCTATATATTGCTATATGCAAAAGTTTCCTGGAATTATACGGCTGTAGATAGTGCAGTGTACGACATTACTAATTTTACGTATCGCCGTTGATTATACAAATTTAAAATATCTATGTTGTGTAAAAATTAATACAACAAACGTGCCCTTTATAGTATTTGATAAAAATTTAATTAAAATTATTTTAATAAACACAATAAGCTCGGAAATGAAATTTATTTTTTATTCCGGCTTTTTAATTCTTCACAAATTGAGATTAAAAATCAATAAATTTAAAAATATTCAAAACGATCGGTATTGGCGGAAATCAAATGTGTCTTACCGGGTTTACAGTAAAGTGGGTTACCGCTGTGACTGAAATCATGCCTTATCGTGTATCTCAGATTGACAACGTTACTAACACGTCTTTATCAGTATGGTAACCTCAGTATACCTGATGTTTGATAAGACGCATTTGAATTCGTGCCAATACTGATTTTTTCAAACTAATGAAATTTTTAAATAATCATAAGTCCTGACATAATGGAAAAAAATAACTATAGAATTAGGAAAAAATGCATTTGAACAATTTTTACAACCCCCATTGTTTATGTACGCTAAAATTGTCACTGGAGAGATACCCACCGGGCAGTGTATCGCCATTGTAAGTTAAAATATAAGCCTGACATACCATGGATAGGCTTGAAAAGGTAGGTATAGGGGTGTCGCGTCATTTTGACGTGGTAATTTCGACGCGAGACAATTAGGCGCGTGGTACATTTCGACACACTTCATTTTGATGCGAAACAATTGGGTGCATGGCACATTTTAACGCACGACAATTCGACGTGTTTTTTTTTATTATTATTATTATTACTATTAAATAAAAAATAAATATAATACCTAATAAATGAACATGTATAATAAATAAATTAAATTTATTAAAAACCAATAAATCGTTCCCTTGCTGATTTTTTATAAATTCTAAAGGCATTTTAATAGCGATTATGTATCGCAAGTCTCGGCAAATACTGAACACATTTAGAATGCGTATATTTTATTATCAATTAAACTGACACAATTATACAGATAAGCATGATCAATTTTTCAATGTTAAATTGTTATATCTAATAATAAAATATAATATACCGAATTGTCGTACTTCAAAATGACCGCGTTCATTTGACGCGCGTCGTAATTACTGCGTCGAAATGACGTAGATTCAGGTATAGGATATACGGTGATTTAGTTTACATACCTACAGGCTACAGCTAGCTGATAAATCATTGCAGTCAAAAAGCGATTCTGAGCTAGCCGAGCTCGGTAAACTGGTAAGGTTATTAGTTATTGACCCGTTTTTTTCCGTCAAATTCGAGGTAAACCAGAAATCTAATTTTGAGACGATAAAAAAACACGGACAATTGTCATTTATTTGTAGTTAAAAAATAATTCAATTGCCAATTTTAAGTTTATCAAAATATATTTCTCTAAACTGTGCTTAGAATCATAATTCGTTAGCAATTCTTTATCGTTGCGTATAGATTACTCTATGTATCCTATCTTCTAAACTCTCCACCTACAACAGTGATACACCCATAAAACACTCTATGAAGCTATGTCGGCTTTTTTTAGGGACCGGGGGGAATTTGGTTAAAATATATTCAGTGATCTGGTATATTATGTTTATATAGGTAAAAACACCGCATAAATAAATTGCAATAATTATTCATTATGTAATTATTACTATTTTTTTTTTATTACAGTTATTCTCAACACGTGCCACCTCAAAAATAACAGTTTAAATTAATACATTAATGTAAAATAACAAAAATGTTATACCAAATGAAACGACGAAGACGGAGGAGGAAAAATGGTCATACCGTATTGTTCTATATAGATTGTTAAAATGCCACAAAAATAAATAGGGGAAATATAGACGGGGTAGGAGGACCGTAGAGCGAGTGAGACGGAATGAGAGCTTTCGAAGGGTTAATATTTAATGTTAGCAAGTCTACATTGAAAAGGCGGAAGCGGCACACGAAAATTAATTCCTTCGGGGCTAAGGGCTTTTTAACGTTTAATACGTTGTTATTCTTTTGTTGCACTACTCGGAAAAAGCTCTCGCTCTCACTCGACTATCGCCCTGTAGCGGCATGCTTTTTGCATATATATATAGATATATACACACATCACCCACCCCTGGAATAGTGGGTGTACGCGATTTTCTCTTAGGAAAGCCTGTAATAATATTTATGTTTGAAATATATTTATATATATTATACATATATATATATAAAAAAGGAAACCCTCCCAATGAAAAAATAAACTATTGAGATTGCGGAGGAAGGAGGACATGAGTAGGGTCTTTCCAGATTCAATTAGTAAAAAAAAAAAATAAATAATAAAAAAACAATATAGCTTTGTAAACAAGCAATGCTTTCCGCCTTTCCAGCAGTTTCCGGGGTAACCGGAAAAAACCGCTATGTATTTAATTTGTTTTTGACATACAGGTTTAAATGAAACGTACTGGTATTTTATTATTAT
This sequence comes from Cinara cedri, assembly GCA_902439185.1. Taxonomy (NCBI): domain Eukaryota; kingdom Metazoa; phylum Arthropoda; class Insecta; order Hemiptera; family Aphididae; genus Cinara; species Cinara cedri. The sequence continues at coordinate 354,288 of CABPRJ010000959.1, read as the reverse complement.
TATGTTTTTTTGACGATCGATATTTTTTTTTAGATTTATTTTCTTTTATCTACCGATAAAAAATATTAAAACGTCAATTTGTTTAATTATATAGGTAATTTCGTATATCAAAAATCTCATCTATTTAACATTATGATAATAAATAAAATACGTTTAAAAATAAAAAATAAAAAATAAAATAATCAAATTTCTATTTAAGCAGCTGATGTCAATTGTATAATAACAAACATCTACAATTTCAGAAAAATTATTTTACTTGCTGGATTCTAAGCGAAGTTCGATAAACTGCAGATAAGGTTAGGTATTATAGTATAATAAGTGATGTATTTCCTATTTAGCTAACATAGAAATTAACAAAAATAAAACCAATGTATTGGCATTTATTGTCGGTTTTTTTTTTTAAATTTTCAGAAGCAATTGTTGAAAAAAGTACCACTCTGCAAAAAATCTACTTCTTTAAAGATACAATGTGAACATATTAGAGCATTTTTACTATCTAACCAAAATAGTGTTTTCCGAAAAGAAAAAAAATACTTCTTATTGAATCTAATGGCTTCCTAACTAAACTCACTTTTATTGTAAAACAAAAATTTGTAAAAACTCCCGTATAATATTTAAGCAATTTTAATTTTAAGTTTCAAAAAAAATTTAATTTAAATACAAATATATTACATATTTATTATTATAAAGTTTAAAGACATCCATTACTGAGAACTTTTATTTATTATTATTATTATTTTTTTTTTTTTTTACAATTCTTCATCAAAAATAATATATTAATATTTTTTTCTCTGAGAAAATAAAATTACCTTTTTTGTATACATGTTATATAGCTACGAAATAAGGGGAATTTCTCATTTATATTATAAGGAATAAAAGTTAAAATGATCTAATTCTTCATTAACTCTACTTTTATCTTTTCACCTACAGCTATACCTTCTTTATACACAGCGTTTAATTTTGCAGTATTACGATGTTCCGATTGGCTCACGGAAAACTCATTCCCCTACGGGAGTTGCCAATTTGGTGTCTTGTTTTATACATAAAAAGCTTTAGGCTTTCAAATAATGCACTTTATTTTTTTTTTAAGGTCAAACACCTAATGTTATATATAGCTGATAGTGGTGTAAAAGGGTTCTTTGTCAGAGCCCACCGAGTTTAATGGGGACAACGATGGCGGCAAAATCTAATTTCGAAGGCGCGACTATAGACGTTTTTCACGCAGCTTCGTTTAGGAAATAAAATTGCGATATTTTCTAAAAGAGCGAGTATACTGCAGTGAAAGGAGAAAAACATAAAATAAAATGAATAACCGCGATTGAAGTGCTGTAGTAGTTATACAAACGTTTAAAAATTAAATACAGTTATAGGTAGGTACACAGAGAAAATAAAATAACATTCAAACCATTTGAATATTTGAAGGCTTTGACAAAAAATATTACATAAACGAATAAAATGAATTTCAATATTATCAAAAAATAAAATAAGTTTTCGATGAAATTGAACATTATGTATTATTATTGGTAGATTTATAGCATACTGTTATGTTCCTATAAATAAATGTTTAAATGTGAAATTATGTAACGATTAAAACAACTAATTTTAATACAACTTAAAATTATATAAACAAATATTTAAAAATTATTAATTAAATATCATGATTCAAATTTAATTATTATCTTACTAAAGTTTCTGTTGATTTATTTATGTGTTTTTATACATATATATTGTATTATATATAAGTGTCATAAAAATGTATACACCAGTATAGTGACCGAATCTATAATATCATATTTTTACAAAAATAAAATTATAAATTTTCTAAGGTATCGATAAAAAAAATATATGTATATATATATATATATATATTTCAAACCTAGTAACAAAGGGGGGGGGGTATATTATACGAGTAAATAAATAGAAGTGAAACATTACTAGTGATGAACTAATTATAGGTGAGTTTATGATTATAGTGTACCTTCTTTCAAGTATAGCATATAATATTACTTGTTATTTTTAAAAGGCCGTTGAAAAAAACATTATGCAAATTACCTGATGGTACATATATTTGACTAAACACATCGATCTATTAAATCTCTATGGTTTCGAGAATATAGTATTATAAATATAATTATAGTTACGTGCAGCCTTTATAATATTAGGTTTAATAAAGTATAAAAAATAAATCTAATTAATACTTCGCGAAGTTTATATGTTTTTTAAAAAAAAAAAAGTATTAAAGGGCAGCGCGGGGAGACAGAGTACTTTTTATTTTCTAGACAAATTTTAGCGAACTCTTTCAAATTTTTCATAATGAACACAAAACTCGATGAAAATGTGTGATTATGTAATGTATTAAGTGTTTAAGTTTACTTGTAATAAATAATCAAATGCGACAAAGATAATTATATTACTGATAAATTATCAGTTACATATACGATAGACGAACATTATTTTTCTCTAATCAATAATCGAGGCAAAACAAAATATTAAACGCATGATTAAATGGTTGGTCTTCACATGCCGGTGCTGCACTTGATTTGTCGTCTCAATTGGATGACTGTCGCTAGAGTGTAGATCACGGAAGCCATATAGGACCATGTCATTAGAAACTAGTTTATTTTTGCTGCTCACTGACTCCTACTTACCTAAAACTCTTACCAGCACATTCGTTGAAAAACTAAAGGCGGGTACTGTACATTAGTAATTCACAATCCTTATCACGCTTGTGCAATAGTTGCAGAATTAAAGGCGGGCTACTGTACATGGCAATCTTTTATTTTACTTTAAAACTGATCATTTCATTTTTGTCACTTTTCTTATTTCATAAATTAAAATGTGTTTATTTTTTTCAACAGCACACCCATAGTTACACATAAGGTCAACTATTCAATAACCTCACCTTCCGCAAATTGTGTTAAGTCTTCTCGAATTTCTCACAAAATAATTATTTAGAAATAATGATAATATTGCTTTAAGTTATAGCACTAAATAATCGAATTTGTATACATTAATACTTTAATATTATTTGATTTTTTTTTTTTTTATATTTTAACATTAATAAGAAAAATGTCTAAATTATTATTTTTTTTATATCGTATAGATTTAATCTAATAACAAATTCGTATTTATGAAAGTATATACTATGTTTGGACTTTTTGTACTTAACATTTATGTACTTTAATATTGATAAGAAAATGTTTAATCGGAATGGAAGTGGTATTTACCGTTTTTCACCTAGGACGGAATTAGTATAAAAAAAGATTATTGGAACGGAACTCGAATGCAACCCCGGGAAGGACACCTAGTATTATATTATATAATATTCTAAACTACCAACGATAAGTATAATATAATATAATGTATAGCTATCATAGTTTAGTTATAATATTAAATATAATATATAACATTTAACTGACATCAATAATATCACGATTAAATTTCAAAAGCATAAAATAAATGTAAACAGAATGATTCACTTAACGTGCTCACCCCATTTTTTTGGTTAAATTTCGCATATATTCAAATTCTTAAGTATAGTTAAAGCCAATATTTTCGAATACTTAGATTTTTCAAAACATTTTAGGGGTATCCTGTGACAATATCAACTTTAGTTTTTCATATGAGAACCTACATTAAAAATCCCACAAATAGATGAACTATTAGTTTAAATACATTTTGGAGTTAAAATTTTTAGTTTTCGTCAACCCGTTGATGAGATATTTCACTTTTAAGTTTAGGTAGGGGGAGAGTAGTGGAGCACTAATAAATGATACTCTACTACTCTATTTATGGCATTTTTAATATAGGTTCTCATTTGAAAAACCAAAGTTGGTATCGCCTTAGGATACTTCTTAAATATTGTGAACAATTTAAGTATTTGAAAATATCGACTTTAAATACACTTAAAAATTCCAAAAATCAGAATTTGAATATGTGCGAAATTTAATCAAAAAAATGAGGGTGTTCACTAAGTGAACACACTGGGATGAGCACACTTAGTGAACCACCTCATATATAGATTTCCGCATTTCACTGGAACATATTTTATTTGCTATAAACTAATTATATATTGCAGCGTGTGCTCTTCCACGTGTTTCGAAAGCTTGAGTTAGCTAATATAATAAATGTCATGTTAAAAATTTAATAAAATGCCTTAAAGCCAAGTTTTAGCGTAGGTAGTGGGTAAGTATATGCAGGTTAGGTTAGGTACGTGAGAAAATTGATTTATACTTATTCTGTAGAATACTTACTTTAGTATAGTAGTTATTTTATAAAGTAACGCATTAAATATACACAATGCACATACCTACTTCCATTATCGGTAAAATAGTATACAATATATTATACACAGTGTATTTAAATTGGATGTATGATTGTGTTAAGTATACAAAATACTTTGAAAATGTTGAGAATTATGAAAATAACGCCAATACATTTGATTTTAAATTTGAAAAAATACGAATCAATCAATTTGGGAAACAATATCGTCCTGTAGTAATTCATAATATAGTATTGATACTGCATCGTGGTATGATGCTTTCATTTTCTGAAAAATAAATTCCCTTAACTAGGATATCATGGTTTATGAACCTCGTACACAATGTAAAACCCATTTTCAGGTTTGCGGATTTGAATAAATAATAATTTTGTCCGTTTCACCGTTTCGCGAAATTGATAAAATTACTATATTTGCGAACACGACACTCCTGAGTCCAGAGATCAAGGCCGTAACTAGATACGAATTTCGGAGGAGAGAATCCGGGCCCCTAGACCTCCCCCAGTTACACTCTTGTCAGAGGTGTTTTATGAATGATCAGTATCTAAGCATTAATTATTTACACACTAAAACATTTCTAAATAAAATAAAGTAAGTAAAATAAAAACTCTATAATATATTCAACATATAAAGGTTATATACCTATACATAATAATATTACGTTTTAAGCTAAAGATAAGTAAAACTGAACGTATTATACCCACCCATAATCCTTTTAACTTCTTTTTGACTGAGGAACACATTCAAATGACTTGTTGCACTCGACAAGTAATATAATAGTACCAGTAGAGTTGCTACGAACCCCATCTGTGATTCTACGATCTTGTCCTGTAGAAAAAAAAAGAACAATATTATACTCGTTTTTTTTTTATCACGTGTAAAATGTATTTAATTATGCAGTGAACCACATGGTAGTAATACGAACAGTACGAGTATAATATGATGTCATATTGTAATTGTGCAGTCGTTCACACGCCAACACGGAACACATAAAATAATATTCAGTAAAGAACTCGTTAAATTTTGTTACACATTAAATTATAAGAGATCATTCATGTTAATTAAGTGTGACTAATGACCGTAACCTTTAACATCACTATCGCCATGAATTTAAAGACGCTTATTTTTAATTACTTATGAATATTAAAATAATATTTTCACTAAATATATACTTTCAAATACGATATACATTATTATAAAATGACATGTTCCGATGGTCATACTAATTTAATTTAAATTAATTTAATCAAACAATTTACCCAGAAAAATATGTCTAAGGTAGATTGAGTTAGGTTTTACTGATTCTTTATAATGTCTATAAGCGTACGAACAGGGAGACAGAGTGGGCAAATCCTCCCTTCTGGGATGAATTTTTACAGTTTAAGCAGTTAAGATCATTGACCTTACGTATATTTATTATTTACTACGTAATTTAACATTAACTATCATATCTGTGATGTACGCCGTATTGATCTTAGTCAGCAATTATTTCATCATGTATTATCAATAAAAACCTAAAAATAGGGAAATACTTTGCACAACGTGTGGGCCACTGTTGTAGGTGGATAGTTAGGAAAGTAAGATATAGAGAGGAATTTAATATATATGTGTACGCAGCGATTAAACATCTCAAACGAAATATGTTTCTGAGCGGAGCTCGATTATATATATTTTAAAAGGCCGTAATATTTACGATTTTCGTTAAAATTGAATATAAAAATTCTTATAAAAATCAAAAAAAAATGATACATTACACTCAATTTTTTTTTCTACCACAAACAACTCTTAATGAACCTCCGTTAAATTTTCAACAATTTTAACTAACAAATTTATTCACAGAGTACCTTATCGAATAAAAATTAAATAAACAATTCGCAACATTAAAATATCTATAAATAGTTCAAATTTAAAAATTGCTAAAATATTTTCAAAATTGTAAAAACTGTATCACAACAACAAAAATGACGGACATACTTCGAATGAGTGAGCCACTGTTGTAGGTGCGAAGTTGGGAAGGTAGAGGGGAAATTCAATGTATACCTGTATGCGACTATTATTCATTGCTAACGATAACGATTTTTAGCGAAATTCGGTTAATAGGGTTTACTTCATCAACAATATATGTCTTATTATGGTAAAATAATTACATAAGCATTACATATTTTCTTTAATAATGTTGTTAAAATTAAAAAATGTTTTCTCATTTATTGGGAAAATTCCTGAGAAAATCAAAAAATAACCTCTTCGAAAAAGTGCAATAATTGAAAATCGGAGCAAAATCGCCGGTAAAAAAATGTTTGCAGGAAAAAAAAATAAACATTGTAAAACCAATATATTCCTCGCAGCTCGCTCCACTCAGAATCTAAAATACTTATAAATGTACATATCTATTGAACAACAATGCTACTGAAAAACTAACTACACTATCCCCTACCCCCACCCGAATTCAAGCACTGTAAAATATATTATCTATAGGTACACTATACACATATTATAAGTTGGTATAACAATAAAAAAAAAGGCTGATACTGCTGAATGCTGATGGATGTGCCACTGTTAGGAGGAAAGTTAGAAGGGAAGATATACATGAGTAATTTAATTTTTATCTATACGCAACGATCAACCATTGCTAACGAAAAACGATTCTGAGTAACGTATTATTAGTCGCATGTTTCCCATTGTTGCCAAGGCAATCTAGAAATAAAGAAAAATTATGTAGGTATACCAATATTGCCAGTTTTTCCGATTTTTATCAAAACACACTACAATGAAAATCAAAAAATAACCTCCCAATGCACCAACTATAGAATTTAAAGATTTTACAAGAAAGTACCTATGAAGTTTTTGATTGGAGCAATATTTCCGGTAGATAAAATTTGTTTACAAGAATAACATAATAAAACCAATACATTCTTCGTTTCGTTCAGAATCCATAATTTATTATTGTTAAATCGCTTAATCGCCAATACTATAAACGTATATTTTTGTTTTTTTACCTTTTATTTTTTCAAATAAAATCTACGACAGAACGGCGGCAGATTTCGCGAGACAATCCATTTTGTTCACTTCGATATTATTTTCGGCGGGCGTGAAAATTCGAAATAATATTACGCCCGTACGGACGTAAAACGATACGGACAACCGCAACACGCCAACACGGGGACACGCGTAGAACTGGTCGTCCACGTGGTGTCCCGGCGGCGGATAGCGGCGGCTCGAAGCGACGCCACGACAGCCCTGTCGTGCGTCGTCGCCGACGAGTCCGCCGCTACCGGCCCACTCGAGAATAACGTGCTAAACGTCGACGTGTACCCCGCACCACCGTCACACCGACAGATCGACCCCGTCCGTCCATCAAATATTCATCGCGGCCCCCGCGCGCGCTCGTAACGCACGACGACGACGACGACGTCGGTCTCTCGGGTTTTCGTCGTATATAATAATAGATAATAATAATGTACAAATAATGTTATTATTATTGTGTACATGTACGGACGACAAATCGACAACTCTATAATAATATTATAATATAAAATATACAGAGTGATTTATTTTTATCAAGTTTCGAACAAAATTGATTTCGGTTTTAGCCGAAGTTTATACGGGTGGGTCCCTTATATCCCCGTCGTGACTCTGTATAGCCTGCGCCTGCCAAGCAATTTAAAATTTCAATTTAATTTATAGGTATAATATACATATTGATGATACAATACCGAATTGGTTCCCGATCCTATTTTTTGATACCAAGTTGGTTCCCATCTGATTTTTGGATCAATCTCAATTTGCCTGTCGAATTGGTCCCGTAATCTTTAGATATATATATAAATCGTTGCAGTGTAGTGTTATTAATATTCTGTCTTTGTTTAGAAATTGGAAAATTAGCAACACATATTATTATAATGGACATAAATTTCATATAATTTTATCGTCGAGCAACGTTGCGATTTTTGGATCTCTAATATTTTATTCTAGTTACATCGATGACTGTTACAATCTATAATCTACAATTATTATTATTATTTTTGAAAATACTATGCATAGAAAATCAATAAACGACTTTTTATTCGCAATACAAGATTCAATACTAGATTCAAAATACAACAAAAAAAAAAAAGGTCTCTTGTCGTCATTTTTCAATAATCAAAACAAGTTTTCTGTTTGAAAAGTTGTTTACAGGCGGAAAAAAATACTCATGTCACAGTAAAATCAACAGATCCGTTGCTCCTAAGAATTTTAATAATGGTACGTGGGTTTTTACAAATTAAGATGTTTAATTTAATTAATTTACTATACATACAAACATGATATAGTAGCTACTAGGTTACCAAAGTTACCAAATCCATTTAAAATTTTAAATGGAGTTATAGTTATAATGTTTCAGTCGTTATAGAATAGTTTAGTTTTATCATATACATTTTATTTACAATATTTTCGAAATCATTCATCATAAACATCTTTCTTTCGTACGTTTATAAACTTATATTTTGATGTGCCTAACACAAATAAGGAGTGTCCAACGCAACTATAGGTGTGATTTCTCGGAAAGTATTAACTTTTTCGAATTTTTTTTGTTTTCACGGTTTAAGAAACAAGTAATTCAACACCATGCGCCTAGCTGTCACACAAATGGCATCCACTATTCTTTCTAAATATTCCAAATATTAAAATGGAATAATATCTCGTCAATGGGTTGAAGGAAATCAAAAAGTTCAGCACCAAAATGTATTTAAATTAATACTTCATCTATTTATGGGATTTTCAACACTAATTGCCATTTGAAAATCAAAAATAGTTTATCGTTTCAACCCCAAAAAGAATGGCAATATAAGATTTTAGAATTGATTGTTTATTGAATATATCTGGGACACTCGTGGGGCACTTTGAATAATATTAGATTTACCTCGTACGAGTCGTAACAATTTAAAATTTAAAATGGAGGATATGAAATCCTCTGCCTTTCATTTTAAGGAGTAAGATTAAAATTTAAGGAAAATAATGTTAAAATAAAACTCAAACAATATTCCAAAATAATTGTAACGAAACATAAATTGAACTTCATTCAAATCTCTCAAGAAAGTCTCTGGTTCGTGATAAAAAAAAATCACTCTGTATACTGTGTATAGACGTCGAAAAATAATATCGTAGGATTAACTTAAACCGTTTCCGGGAAAAAATATGCTCTCGGGCCATGTCCAACGATGACAACGCCACGAACGAGAACCGCACTGCAAACGCAATAATGTATTGTAATTTATAAAAGAAAATTCACGACCTTACATAGGTAAGTACGAATGTTGAGCGGTTTTACTGGGACAGCGGTGGTGTTTTCCGCAGTGTAATCGCCAACAACAAACGTCGTTTGGTTTTTTATCGTCTGCTAGTAAATGCGGATAAAACGAGACACCTGTTGTAGATTTCAAGACCCATAAAATCCGAAAACGTACATACCTGCCTATACCTACACCTAGATATTTTTTTTTCGCTTTTTATAGGCAATTTTATGCCGCCACCGGTGCAACAGGTTTCGACGTTTGAAAATATTTCAGTTCGTATATTATTACATTAATAATATTAATGTTATATTATTATTAAACGATGAGTGTAATATTTTGAAATTTGTATTTGTTACCTTCGAAAATAGAATTTGAGAAATAGTTTCAATTAATAGTGACAACTCACAGGTAGTGACAGATAATTATTTGTTCAATAATTTGTTTATTTAGTCAATAAATATAAATATATATATATATATCGATTTTTTTTAAAAAAAAACGACAACAATTAAATTGTTCACCAGTATTGTAGGTTGTTGGCCTCTGAATGTACCCTCACAGATTGTTAATGTTTCACAGAAGTTTTGTATTATTTTTAGATATGTTTGCTCACAGCGACCGTCATTCTAGAATCGATAGATAATACGTAATGTTGTATCATGGTATCGACGATATATTCAAAGGCGCAACTAAAGTAAAGATTTTTTTTGGGGGGGTTGGCTTTAGCGTCAAACAAATTTATTTGCTTAAATTTGAAAATATAATATTGTACTACATTTGTTGTAGTCATAAAAACAAATACAAATAATTATTATAAAATATTAATAAATCTAACTATATTCGTCATAACTGGGGGGGAGCTAGTTGGAAAACTAGAGGGGCTTAGTTCCTCCAAACCCCTAGTTGCGCCTGTGGAGATTATCGGTGAGCAATACAATATGTTGTTTACGTCAAATTGAAATAATGAAAGTGAAGAAATGCATTTTGAATAATATCCAAAAACAAAAACAAAACAAACAAACGGACATAATTCACACGATGGGTGGGCCACTGTTATAGGTTAGAAATTTAGGAGGTAGAGTGGAAATTTAATGTATATCTGTAAGCTACGATTAATTGTTACTAACGAAGTAAGCGTTATACTCCGAGTGGAATTCAGCTATACATATTTTGAAAGGCCGATACGATTTGAAAATAATACATTTTGTAAATTTTCCTGTTTTCCTACATTTTTTTTTCACATTTATTATGAAAACCCCCTAGGGAAAATAAAAAAATTTCTAGTAGAAAAGTTGTTTATAAAAAAAATAAACAGCGTTGTAAAAATAATACAATTAAATAATAAGTACCAAAAAATATTCAACTATTAGAGATATAAAAATAATAACATGTGTTTTAATACAGGAATCATCATACTTCATACAAGACTGAATAGAAGGACAATATTTTATTGTTGTTTATCTATACATAGTCATATAGTTGATAAGCTATAGATAATAATATGAAATGGGAAAACGCCAAGAACAGAACTTGAAACTGTCGAAACACTAAAAGCATCTAATGTGAATCGCCCAATACACTATCCGTAGCCCCTGTTATAAATAATAAAATGTTATCGTACGAAGAAAGATACCCAAAAGATTTACTGACAGAACAAATACTAAAGTTATACAAAAGTCGGTTGAGCGAAACAAGTGCGTAACAACCGTTTTTTGGGGAGGGTTTATTTTAGATTTATTTTTACTGAAATTATAGCATTTTGAACTTGCAATATTAGTATATTCAAAAACATTTTCTTTTTTTAATGTAGTATTTTATTTATTCCCGATTTTATAATTACGAATACAATTACAATGAACCAATAAATAATATTATAGATATTATGATATAGGTGGACATATTTTCTGTTTGAATATAATAATATATCATTATAATATCATAGTATTTATCTGTAGATGCTTACCAAAAATGTATACAAAAATATGCATATAGGTGCAAGTTTATGTACAAAAAAGTCTTTAAAAATTAATGATGGCATGCATTATAAACAAACAAAAATAATAATGACGAACTCGTTGGTTATACTTATAACATTAATGGTGATGGGTATAATATAGGTCATCCGAAAATTCTTTCTAAATTTACCAACAAGTTTAATAAAAACGTTCGCTTGTCTATAATACTATTATTTCTTTAATAATGTATATATTTATCGATTCATATAAGTCGATAGATTTTTAATACAAGCGTGCGTGTTCATTTTTATAGACACAAAAATAAAAAATCGTTTCAAAAAATGTTACATGCCACTGCACTAATAAAACAACTATGTTGTATAGATATTTAAAATCTGAAAACCTGTTTAACGTTTTTGGATGTTCATTTACAAACACTTTGTTAATTTATTAACTTATAGGCTATAGGTGCTTTATACGAGTATATTATTCAAATATTATATCGGTTTGTTTTAAAATTCTATAAATTATTTAGAACAAATAGGATTTAATACCATGTAAATTGTATTTCCTTGAATATAAAGGACCCGAACAACCGTAAGGTACTATAGGTAGTTACGAAATTTATTTTGGAAAAATATATATTTTTACTACGTTTACTTTTATACTTTTATAACTTAATCCAATTATTAATTATATTCGTTGAACCCCGAAACAATTTATTCATGTACCTATTGAATGGTTTTATTAACACGTCGACATACAACATTATATATTAATATAATATTTTCTTCGCTTTTATAATAAACTCATAGTGTTTCTCAACTATTATAATATATATTTTTTATTATTCGTCCGTAAAATAATACAATAATTCATTCGTCAAACCCCTGTGGTCTAGTCCAATATACTTGTGTAGGGTTTTTCCCTTGTAGAAAAATACACAATTGTATGCATTTCCGCGCCCCAGTTATCGTGTATAACGTCATCCAGATGATTTAGCAAATTCCTCATTTCCAGCCCCATTCGATAGTCAATAACGAAGGGTCATTAACAACGTAGGGGCAAAACTGTACAATCATTTTCTGAACAGCATAAAGATTGTTAACATTTCCTCTGAAAAGTTATAATCTACAGTATATTATGTTTATACGTTAAACACATAACCCTCCAAAGTCACGGAAAAATTACGTAAAGCGACTTTATTTATTTTAGATTCTGTTCTGATTGAAGCCAGAAATGTATTTGTTTTATTATGATGTGTGAATATTTTAATTTAATTTTCTTTGTGTCTGTGTACATTTTTTCTATCAGAAATCTTGCATTAATCAAACAATTTTAAAATAATTAAAACTACCTACTTAGTTACATTTTGGATCTAGATGATGAATTGAGAAGGAAATTTTTTTTTTTCCAAGTGGTTTTTATAACAATTGGGAATCAAATATTTATGACATTAACGATTTCATTATTTTGAATCTCAAGTCTCTACAGATGAAACCAAATGAAAAGAAAAACAACAAAATCAAAAATAATGAAACTGTTAATGCCGTAAACTTTCCTTTTTTCCCCTCCTGTTTTCCCCAACTTTTATGAAAACTACAATAATCAAAAAATAATAACTTCAATACACTAACAAATATAAATTTATATTTGTTTTCATTAAGTTTTATATAAAAGGAATTATTTTGGACTAGCAGAAATATTTGAAAATTGTATACGACATTCATAATATATTGCACTTTGTGTCTAAAAAAAATTAATTAAAACGTAATGGAAATATTATTTTTATAATAATAGTATTATAATAGTAATAGTATTTTATTTTTCTCACTACGCTCCAAATCTATTGGTTTTACTATGATGTGTACTATTTTTTGTATTTTTTTTTTGTGTCTGTAAGTAATTTTTCTACCAGAAATCTTGCTACAATGTATCAAGTGTAGTACTTTTTCTGATGGAAATTTTTGTTTAGTTGGGAGATAGAAAGAGTTATTTTTTGATTTTCCAAGGGGGTTTCATAATAATTAGGATAAAATGGAAAACATATATTAGAAAAATGACAAATATTTTCGGCATGCCGCGGCATTACCGATTTCATTATTTTAAATTTGTACAAACTATATTTTCTACCAGAAATATTGCTCTAACCAAAAAATACCAAATGACCTTATTTGTTGAATTTCGGATTTTGTTGGTGGTCGTTTTTTGATTTTCTTTGTATTTTTTAAATAATTGAGCAAAACCGAAAAATATGTAGAAAGTACGGGAAAGTTTACGAAAATAATTCTGTTATTATTTTTAATTTTTTTTTTTATATATTATTAAGTCGAACATATTCGTAGAGACTTGAAATTTAGACAGAAACTTTATGTTTGCTTTTTATAGACGTGATAAAATTTTTCAAATCATATCGACTATTTTTAAGCTATTCATAGACATATTTTTAATTTTGTGAGTTTTTTACATAATTTTTATTCGGTAGATATTCTGTGGATAATATTATTAGACCAAACAGAAAATTGAACAGGAGATTTATTATAGGTTTTATTTAGTGGTAAACAAAAAAAGTTGAGTTTATGTAGTATTTTTTTTTTATAAAAATTTGAATATCCAATTTTGACAAAAATCGTAAATATTACGGTCTTTTAAAACACATATAACTGAATTCCACTCAGAATCGCTTTTCGTTAGCAATGATTAATCGTTACATATAGATGTAAATTAAATTCCCCTATATATTCTACTCTTCCAACTTCACACCTAAAACAGTGGCCCACCCATCGTGTGAAGTATGTCAATCTTTTTTATTAATGTGTCTACTAAGAGGAATTGGTTAGAAATTACCATTGCTTTGTTAGTATTTGCTTATTGAACGTAGGCATTAATTTTACTGTAATACTCATACAGTATAATAAGTAGGTTAATTTCAAATTTCATAACAAAGAACTGTCTACTCTCAATGCGTCACTTTCTAACTGTTTCTATAATCTTGCCAAGTATTATTAATAATTATATATGATGTATTTCCCATTTCCAAGTATGTATCATAACTTTAAGTGTTGTTATATACTAAATTTAATAAGTCAATTTATATAAAATCTCTTGGGTTTCAACTTTCAAATTAATATATTATTAGTTGAAAATTATACACAATTATATTATGCTGGTTCTATAAATAAATTCAAAATCAGAAGCTATTAGATTGTTCTTTAAAAAACACTGTAAGAAGACTATAGTCCTCCTTTTATTCCATAAAGTAAAAAATTGGTATACCTATAAAAATATTCTTCTTGTTAGTCTTCATTTTATTATCCTCATGTCTATTATTAATACAGAGTGTTATTCCACTTTTAAGATTTGGCGGGGGGAGAGTGGTGAAACAATATTAAAACACCTCGCACCGTGCCACTACACAAACGATGCACCGATACTCATCTCCCACCGAAATATAAAAGTAGAATTTTATATTTAATATCACTCTGTATACCTAACTATATTTTGCGTTGAACTATCGAATACTTGTTAATTATTATTACCGATATCTGTATATTCATGTATTGTATGATATCATGTATGCATTTAAATTTATGCAATTTATATATATTGTGCGTATTTTACAGTCATTCTAACGTTTATATTGATAATACTCCATACAAGTACGCAACGATAAATCCTTACTGACGAAATACGACTCTGAGCAAAGTCTGATTAAACATGATTTTTAATAAAGTAATTAGGTATTACGATTGTTATCAAATTTTATTTCCACACTAGCTAGACAAAATTTTCTTTCGGAAAAGATGCTACACTTAAAATTTGGAATACAATTTATAGTAGACATATTAAAAAGAAACAATTTTAAATAATGAAAACGTTAACGCTATTAATTTATTCATTTTTCTTTTAACTTTTTTTCCGAGTTTTCCGAACTGTTATGAAAACCACTTGATACTTGAAACAACAAAAAATAAACACCTCTAGATCCAATCTAATAGATCCAAAATCTATTGTTATTTTTTGATGGGAACAAGATTTCTGAAAGAAAAGTTGTACGCAGAAGCAAAATATAAAAGCGCATATAAATAACCTATGATTGCTATGCTCAGATTCTGAAAAATTTTACGTAATAATAAAATCAATACATTCCCTGTTAAGTTTAAAATTTAAAAAAAAATAGACATATGTTTCGCACTATGGGCGTGAGAAATTGGGAAGGTAGATGGAAATTCAATATATATCTGTAATCAACGATTAATTATTGCTTACGAAAAACGATTCTGAGTGGAGTTCGTTTATACATATTTTGAAAGGCTGTAATACCTATTTAGGATTTGAATATTTATTTAGTAAATTTTCCCGGTTTCCCCATTTATTATGAAAACTCCTGGAAAAATCAAAAAATAACATCCCTAAAGTACCACTTCAGTCAGATTTCCTTTCAGAAAAAAAACTTAACTTGAAATTTGAAGCGAAATTTCTTGTATACAAGTTGTTCATAAAAAAAAATAAACATCATTGTAAAACCATTGCATTCCTCGTCAGCGAATGATTAAATAATATTTTATTATTGTCTGCGATTATTTTTATTGGACCTTTTTGATTATAATTTTAAAATATGCGTCTTTTTTAAACTAAATTGCCACTGCTTAACTCTATATAGAATAACTTTTTTATGCGAGAATAATTTCTTAAATTAATTAAATTAAACTTTTGAAACAATATTGACATACTATATTCTACTTCATATTTTAATGTAACTATATTACTTTTTAAAAGATGATCAAGTAATATTTTTTCTTGGTAAATGTTTATCGTTTATATATATTATTTTATGAACATAAATAAAATATATATTTATACAGAAAAATACGAGTATAAATATAAATTATACTATAGACAAAAGTCAAAGTAAATAGTGTTTTATTTTATTTTTTGAACAAAATATTATAAACAAACCTAGGCATTTGTCTCATTTGTTATATCTGAAAAGTGAAAAATAATATATCTTTCGTTTACTCATATAGGCACCCGAAGGGTGAACAAGATCCTTCTCCTAGCTTCCCAGAAAATACACTAAATAAGTTCATTTTAAATATATTTATTTATCTATTTTATCTGTTATATTTATATAAATATGATGTATTATATAAAACTTGCCCAGTGCTCACCCTAGACAAATTTCTATGGGTACCTAATTTTCCTTGCAAGTTATTATGTTGAATTGCCTATATTTAATGTTATTTACATGATACAAAATGTATAACTGCTGTTGATTATTTTTATTTTTTTGTAAACATAATATCATTTTTATCAACGACTAGGTGATTATAAAATTATAATTATAACCCCCTCCCTCTTTAAAATAACCCCGACGATCCGTGTATTCTCGATAACCTTGATTGTTAATCAGATGAAACACCCGATTGTTCATCTGATTAAATGTTGAAGAACATCGATTTATAAATTAAAATGCAGAATGCTCTATCACGTGATCTAAACAATTATTTGATAATAGATGTTAACCTAATAATATATAAATATATTATATTATATTAAATCAGATTATAATATAAATATTAAAAAAATTTAATATTAGTATTCAATTTAATGAACATATTAAAATGTAAAACGGAAAAAAAAAGTTATGGCTAAATGTTGATAACACCACATAATTTTGATAACACATTTCCATCGTTTAGCAAACCAACTATTTTGTTGATTGATGATCCGATGCACCGAGAAGCAATCTGAGTAGTAATCAAATTAATCGAATTTGATGAGTAACATTGAAATCCATTGGATTGCGCATCTGATTGATAATCTATAGCTTTTCGAGAAACAAATGGAATAACTTTTGAAGTTTTAAAAAGTCTAGGTATATTGTTATATTTTCTTCTATACAATAATAGGTTGTTCATAATTCGTTTTATTATAGAGAGGCATCACCAGGGACGGCTCCAAGAGAGGCCTAGTGGCCGTCCCCCAACTCCATATTTTTTTAAAAAACAACTGTACAAAAAAATAAATTGTAAACTATCAACTATTGCAGACACATACAAGTGTGCAGTTAGAGTTATCTACCTACAATCTATATACTACGAAGTATAAATTAATTTATACAATATGTCTGAAAAATATAACTTGGATTCTCCTCAACCAAGTCTCTGGTGCCTGGACATCACATTTACAAACAACTAGGTAGAAATACCTATATTCGCTATATGAACATATAATAACAATACAATTACCCATATTATCACATCCACGAAACGAGATATAACTATTTTAGTAATAAAATTAGCATACACCTTATATACCATATTAGGATAGATATAAAATATATAGTCTATTAAAACCACAAATACTGTTCATCATTTCATCACTTTATGACGATTCTTGAACTATTTCTACCACAACCTACCATGAATATTAGAGTATTCACTCTAGTGTTCGTGTTACCTTTTATAATAATTTATTATTGTTATTTATTGCTTTTATAAAATTATATTATCGACTGTTATTAAACGTATAAGCAGTATAAAACTTTAAAAGGTCAAATGTATTTGTTTTGAGAGGAAAATTACAAGTTGTAGGTAGGTATTTACTTGAAGTAGGTACTTCGCTATATGGGTACCTGTACGTAAAGACAAAAGTTGTAAAGCATTAGTCATTTTATATTACAAGTTTATCAGTGGTTTATATCTTTAAACTATAGCAGCTATAACACTGTAATTTACAAAAAATAAAAAATGACCGTGTCCAGCCGTTTCAATGGACCGTAAACACAATAATATTACTATTATCGTGTGTAACCTAACCGTGTGTATATTTTCCAAGGGCGTAAATGAGAATTATTTTCGAGAAGAAGGATTATAATATTATACTATATTTTAAAATATGGAAAATGGAAACAGCGCATTATATTCAAATGTATGATTTATTTATATTAAAAAAAAATGAGTTATATTACAAATACCAGGCGTTATTATAACGAGCCATAGGACTCAAATTGGATAGTAGGAGATGTCAAAAGTGCAGTAGGTTCCACGAATTTTAAGTATCTAACACATCACGTAATGTGTTCAAAAATTAATAAATAAATATACAATTAAGTCATACAATAGTTATTAGTTGCATTACTTTGTTTTTAATAAAAAAAAAATTCTATAAATATTAGTTGTGACTTGTTGTTGATTCGTGTTTAATCGAATCGTTTTAGAATTTTTATAATCACTGAACTTTGTATCCACTACTTATGACTATTTTAAGAATGGGCTTTTGAGTTTGATCAGTATTAAAGGGAATAATCAACCGTCGTAAATGCGTAAATATAGTTGAATAATTATAATTATTGTATATTGCAATTTCAGACTTTTTCTTAATTTAATCTGCAGAGATGGACAAGATACACGATTCTCACATTTTGTCTATTGATATACTGGATATTCGATACATTAAAACTAAAATATTAATTATATTTTTCACACTTGTGGTATCTTAAATGATTTGGTAGTGATTTCTTAATTATTTGAAATATTTTCCAAAAGTCCTAAAGATCCCATAATAATGTCATGGTAATTGATTAAACAATAATGAAATCCATCGTCCGAAAAAATGTACCCTGCAAGTTGCGCCACTGCAGTTAATTATTATTATTATTATTATTATTAAGTAAATAACAAAGTGACCGGTATTATATAATTATTATATCTACTGACCGTATTGCTACAGCAGTCCCCTGCAATAGTTATCACGTGCACCGATGTACGACACATGTGTACAATATGCGCACCAGCAATAACAATCCACTTGGGGGGGGGCGTTATTTTATACGATCGAAAATTTTTTTTTTTTACGTTATTTTATGGCGAATTATTTTTCAATCCTTATAATTATTAATTCACTCTTATTATAATATTATAATATTATCCTCGGCATCGCTTTACTACGTCATCGTCAACACCCCCGCGGCGCGTAAATATATTGTATATAATAATAGCATATATAGTCGCGCATATATATAAATATATATCTATATTTCTACGGGACCGATAAATTTATGACAAACCTCCGAACTGCGGCGGCGAATGTGTGTAAAGGGTGCGATACAGCCGGGCGATAAATCAGCTCGCGGAACGCTTGTTTGTGTTAAAATCCGATACACGCTGCGGCACAAAGGCCACGGGAACGGGGCCACGGGCGGCCGCGCGACGAAGGGTCTCGGGGGCCGGATGAAGGATTGCGACGGCGGTTCCGCGGTGACGTTGACGAATATCGTCTCCACCTCTCCGACAGAGCCACGCGCGTCCGCGACGGCAGCCCAGCGCGCAGTGGCGGTTTAAACCATTCCTTTTTATGCGCAGTGGCAATTTTTCTTCTCTGTCCTTTTTTTCCCGCTGTTCCTTCTCCGTTCTATATACGTAGGTATAAAAACTAAAATACCATCTTTAAGCATATATATATATATATAGTGTGTATTGTATAGTGATAGTGTGTCGTGTACGAGGGCAAAAAGCGTTTTGTTTCATCGCCAAACGCGTCCGCAATATATTACTTCATTATTTCGCCAGATGTTATTATTTTTTCCCTGGTCCCGCAGATTTATGCAAAATAAAATATGTTTGTCGTAATTTCGGTCGATATAATGCAGGTGTTAGAAACGTATACGAACAGTCCGTTCTGTCTGTCGCCTAGTGTCAATCAAGTAGGTACCAATGTGTTAGGTATATATTATTAACACATTTGCATAATACTCGACATTTACATCCGAACGAATAACGACGTAGAATAGAATGCAGCAAACTGCGGAAAATAATTTGAAATTTTACCGCAGTGCATTATGCGCTAATATGGGTATAAGAATATTCTGTGGACACGTTTTTGGTACAATGACGTGAGAACGCTACTCTGCAAATATAACTGATTTCATTCTATGTCAGTTATTGGATATGTCAATTGTCAGTTATATAATATTAATATAATAATAGCACTATCTGTATATTATAAAATTTAAAACATAAGCTCTTATTACTATAGTATCGTTGTCAGAATAATCTATGTCTATAATATATAGTAAAGTACTAAGCACTGAAATAGATAACAATATACAATATATACCTTCAAAATTACCCGATAATTTCAGCAATTTTTTTTTTTATAAATTAGCATTTTTTCCATTGTTACTTTTGTCTGGAAACCTGCAATATAATGAAACCGGTGGTCTTAGTAGTCTTCAACCAGTGGGTCTTTTGATTTACCTAACGTATACCTATGATTACAGACACGTTTGTGTATACGCTGCAAGAAATTATAAATTAATCGCCAATAATCTGAGAAAATTTGTATTGCTAGGGCTAGGATTTGTATGCAATAAAACATTGTAAAATATGCATTTTGTTTGCTAAAATATGCAAAAATATGTATTTAAATTTTTATAAGATAAACACAAAAATATAGTTACAAAAAAAAATGTATTTATTGAAATACATTACTGATTGGCTATTTGTCTTAATATAATATTATTGAGAAATAAAATAAAATAAAATTTATAATTCACATTCACTAGTGAAAATACGTATGTTACATGCTACGACAACATATTTTTTTAAATTTTCGAATATAAATGATCGGCGATTGGATCGTAGTATTGATTTATATTGACTGAAGCTCCGTTCAACGTCACATGATGTAGTTAGCGCATATTTAAATAAAGAAATTTGCCCTGGTGTTAAATTACAACTGAAATTGTCTTCGTCCGATTCGCTATTTAATATTTTATTTATTGATTGTAGAGTTTTAAATCCTTTATTTTTTTGTAAAACCAGAGATATTTTGTTTTTAACTTTATCTGCGACTCTTCCGTTGCACTCAAGAAGTCGATTCCTAGCATTTTTTATAATCTATAGACTTGCATGAAGTCTTTCTCCGTCAAACTATTCAGTCTTTTATCACATACCTATTGTACCATAGAATCGTATTTATATAAATAAAATTTATGTTTGACAAAAAATCAAGTTTTATACTTTAATCAACAGGGCTAGAATTAACTACGAAATATTAATATTGAATCATAAATATTAATTACGAAATATACTGTGAAACAAGCATTTTTCACATTCTTATAATCGAAATATGCAATAATATTCGTTTTATTTAATATATGCAATAATATGCATTTCATCCAAAATATGCAAAAACATACAAAATAAAAACACCGCCGCTTATTTCATCATGAGGTGATTCGTGGAAATTACTGACAAAATCAATAATCAGATGTCGCAAAAAAAAACATGCTGTTGCGTATAAATCCTAGCCTTGGTTATTACTAATATTATAGAATTTATATTTATTAGTTTTTTTTTTTTCTAATAAGGATTTCAAAGACATATTTATATCTAGTTACAATATTATTTTTTAATATTTTCAAACACTATTCAAAAATAATTTAAAGGAAAATAGGTAGGTATGGTTACTGAAAAAATGTCATTATTATATATAATATTTATATGATTTCCCAGTAGTATAATAACTACATGAACACAATAAAACGCCCTTGTTACAAACACACATGTTACTTTCGAACCCTATCGACTATCGAGGGGTCATACGTAAATACAATATTATAATTTAAAAAAAGAAACCAACAGAGATCTTCGATTTTAGTTAACCTAACCTAACATATTATTATATAGTATCCGTTTTATAAAGTTTATAAAATGTGTCTTCGATTAAACTTCAAAAAAATGCACTTTTATTATTCGGTTGATTAATTTTTACTTTATTATACAATATTATATTAATTTCATGTACCGTGAAATTAAATTGAATTAATGCGTTTTATCATATTTATGTTTAAGAAAATTGCAATGTATACTGTATATTTTCTTTCTTATTTAAATTTATACCTACCTATATGTATATTTAATCTAGAATAATAATAAAGTTAAGTAATTTATTCGAATAAAAAACTTTACTTATTCTATCCCATAAAAATAATAAACTTTAACAAGACCTCTCTGATGCACTGCACTGATAATAAAATTAAACGTTTCTATACTTCGGGTTCTAAAATTTTATAAAAGTAAAAAAAAACTTTCCAAAATAATTTAGAAATCTCGCATTAAATTAATTTACAAAAATTCGATGAAAAGTTGTCTACGAAATGGTCACATTTTTCATGAAATACTTTATGCACGGTTAATACATTATTTCATTGCACAAAGTGAACGACCATATCGCGAAAAAATTACATGATGTCAAATTCGTATTACCATTTAGTGTATTATTTAAATAGGTACCTATAATATATAGGTACTGAGTTTTTGTCGAATATATTAATTATATAATATACACTTTGATACGTGTATCGTTTTAATTACTCGCGTTTGTTTTTTCGCCATTTGGAATGCATGCTGCAGCTTATACAATCATGTTTGCTATATGAAAACAAAATCACAAAAGGTTTAAGCACGTCGTCTTGTTTGAAGAAAAAACCCCCTTGGCTCTCGATAAGACAGCTTTACGCACTGCTAGGCACGCACAAGCATTATATACGTATGACCGATTGTATATATACGATATATATAGTTACTCAAAAGGAGCGGGTTTAATCGAAAAACACTTTTGAACATGAAATGAGAAAATCCAACAGATATATTATAATATACTCCTACGTCTTTGCGTTATTGAGCGCAAAAATACATACAAAACGAAATAATAGAACTTGCTATAAACTTATGTGTGAGGTTAAGCAATTAATCATCAAACATATAAATAAATAGAATGCATCAAAGTATTTTAATAATACAGGTATCATTAAAAAATAATACTTTGGTTGCATAATATTGAATACAATTTTTTAGACTTGAGTATATAATATACAATATATTATTATGTTCAAATACATTTTATACAAAAATATTTTATTTAAAATATATATATAACTCCGCTAAGAATCGTTTTTTCGTTACTTACAGATATACGATAAATTCCCCTCTACTATCTTCTCAAATTCTCTCCCACAACAGTAGCCCACCCACGTGCGAAGTATGTCCTACTTTAAAATACAAATTTAAAAATTTGAATTAGTTGTATTAAAAATCGATTCTTTAATATTTATTGGATTTTACGTAATTAGATTGCTTTACTTTATTTTTACTGGACAGGTATATGTGTATAGGAATCATAGAATAATATTTGGGGGGAGGGTGTAGTGTATTTTCAAACCATATTAATACAACATTTTTATGAACAAATGTGTATGAGAGAAAAATATTTTGCGAATTCTGTCTTTATGATTGTTTTTCTGAAAGTTTGGTTAGGTTTAGTTAGTTCTCGGAAATGCCTCTCAATTTTCACTAAATATAGACTCCCTTTGAAGTTTTTCCAACTTCGACCACTGCCCACAGCAATGATAATAACAACGCTTAAAATGCATTAAATATTAAAATGTATTAGTAATTTAATACTCAAAAAACATTGAACGATATTAAAATAAATAAAACATTTTAATTTAAATTAAATTTTAAAATTGTATTTCTGAGATTTAATTTTTAATGCAATACCTACATTTTTGCTTTGAATCTTTAAAATAGTTGGTAAATAGAAAATAATAAAATAATGGATTTCGCACTTGTCGCTCATTTAGACAATGAGTGACAAACAATGATACGGTTAAACAACCTACCGAATCGCAATATATAGACATCAGCTAAAACAGTATTTCCCAACTTTTTGACACTATGAACTATTTAAAAAACTCACGTTACGTCACGGACCATCTAATAGATGTAATATATCGAAATAAACCGTTTAATAACACTAACAAGGTATAACTATAAGATATAAATCCGCTATGTCAAAAGTGAAGATCTCGTAAAACGGAGAAAAATATTACATAAACTCGTTATAGACCAATGTCAATGTTTTGACGCCCACGAACCACGGGTTGGGAACCACTGAGCTAAGGGCTTATTTTGTGCTAGCAAGAAAATGGTGTATTGTGCGAAATATTACAAAAAATAGTTCTTGCTAGTGAAAATTTAAATAAGATTCTACAAATCATGTAAAGAAATGTGTATAAACATTAATAATATACAGTGCGATTACGTTTCTAAGTAACACTAAATAATTCGGCCTGATAACTTTGGATTTGAATTTTATTTTTGAAAAATAATAGGGAATACTGCAATGTACACTTTAGGATAAATTATGTTTCTTAGTACTTTCTATGCGGGTATAGGTATACGAAATATAAATACCTTATTTTGAATAACAACACTTATTTTGATACTTGTGTCAAAAATTTAAAACATATTTTTTTTTCATAAACTAGTAGTAAATAAAATTTCTTCATTTTTAAAATCATCCATTTTAAATGTTTTGAAAAATATAAAAAAAATATATTTTTTAATATTATTTTTCAAACATATTTTCTGTATCTATTGATAAGTATTTTTGAGATTAAAAATTGAAATGATCAAAGATTTTTGAAAAAATAGGGTTATCCGAATCTAATGTCAAAAATAGATATTTCTAAAAATAATAATAATTTGTAACTACTATCACCTAAAACTGAAATTTATCCTAAGGTATATATTTCAGTACTCATTATCACTCTCCAAAAACAGAATTTAAATCTAAGGTCATCCGCCCGAAATATTTATCGTTAACTGGAAACTTAATCATGCAGTATAGTAATTTAAACTTTTATTATAGGTATATACAATATATTAGTAGTAAGTAGTAAGTACACACACACTATAATATTATATTTTCTGATCATATATATCGTAATAACAGTGGGCTGTTTTGTTCAAATCTTTGCGCTACTAACCCCTGCATGCGTGTGTAATCGCCACGAACAGGGGTTGAGAAAACCATTACCAATGTGATCGTCGTCGGTTATTTTTGGTTACTTACAAGTAAACCCCAGCAAATAATATTATCATGTACACACATCTCGTGCACGACCCTTACGCATTAATCGTGAAAAAGGGGTTTTTATCTCGAATAAAATCAAAACAGATGTATCTGCTGCTCGTTACGCGTACGCTATACGGACACACGATGACGCCTCATGACATGTCAAACAGACGTGTTGACAAATTATCTGTGATCTCGTTATTTGATAAACAAACCTTACAAACCTTCCAAACGTGCAGTGGTTGGCAATGGCGTATAGAATTCAAAATGATAATGTAGGTATACCTATAACTATACACAATTTGCACACACCATATGCCTTGAGTAAAATAAACTTGAATAATTTTTGGTGAATATCAATGTTGTTAAATATAACTCCGTATATTATGGTTTAGACTATGAACGAAACGATAAATGTATTGATTTTACTAAAATGTATGCATTTTTTTGTAACTTTTAAAATTCGAAATTCTCTAATTTATCTATTTTTTTAGCTTTTATTTGGGTTTTATGAGTGTTTTAGTTGTTTATTGCAAATTAAAAATACGAAAATATGATAATAAGATTCATCAAGAATTATTCTTATGGCACTATTTATACATCGGAAATCTGTAGTAATGAATTATTTTTATTTTTAATGGACATTTAAAGTTTAAATTTTTATGAAAATCATAAAGCGATATTTTGAAACATGTTTTTTTATCTGGTAAATTACCTGGCATACCTACTACCAGATTCAGTTGTATCGTTTTATGTTTGTTAGTCAGCCTATAGATAAGAAAAATTTTATTTGAACCTACTATTTAAGTAAGAAATGATTAACATGAAGTATTCAAGATTTAAAAATTGTAATAGAGTGTTATTATTTTTTCATGTAACACTAAATATTTTAAATTTTAAATTAAATTTGCCTCTTTTAGACGTGGCAAAAATATGTTCAAAACGTTTTGGCAGTTTTTGAGCTATTTATAGATATTTTATGTTTACAAAGTTTTTACTTAATTTTTATTTGGCAAGTACTATATGGATATCATTGTTTGTCCAAACTGAGTTTAGAGTTAGTTAAAGTTAACAAGTTTAATATAAATTGTACTTAGTGGTAAAAAAAAGTAGTGTAATATAGTAATTTTTATAATAATTTTAAAATCAAACTTCCATAAAAATCGAAAATAAGATGGTTTTTCCAAACATATATAAACGAACTTCGCTCAGAATTGTTTTTCGCTAGTTTTTTTCGATGGTTTATCATTGATTACAGATATAAATTAAATAACTTTATGAGTCCTACTTTCCCAAATTTCCACCTAAAATAATAATGCACTAGCAGTATCAGATTTTTTTTAAAAAAAAAATACTTACAAATAAAATATTGATTTTTATATTTCATTTGATATAAAATAAATTGGGTTCACGTAACTATTTTCAGTTTGTTTCTTAGAGGAAGGGAGATAAGCACGCATTTTGTTTATACATTTTGTTTCAATAGAATTGAAAAACCGCTTCCAACGGTTTTCAGTAAAAAAAACTATAGTCTACACCGTATAATAAATAATCATTTATTCATAGATACAATTTGACCTGTGCCTCACACTTTTATAGATTTATTTATTTATTCCCCACACGCGGACGAATGAAAATACTTTTTTTGGTTTAGTATTTTGGCTATGCATAACGACGCATATTTCGTTTTTAGAATAATAATTGTTGTATTTTATTGTTTAGGAAAAAATCATGATTTATGTATAAATGTTTCGTTAACAATAAAAATACATAATAATACATAATTAAATATTAAACATGACTTGAATAAGAATGATATCAACGACATTTCCGGCATGATATAGCATTCAGGACGATCTCGGAAAATAAACCGTTTAAATAGAATTATTAAATCAGTGTGGTTCTGACACATCAATAGCCCCTAGAGCATTTATGTTAAGTGGCTCTATACAGATGAAAAATTTAAAGACCGTAAAAATCAATGTTATATTGGGTCAGAACTCAGAAGTAGGAGTTATAATATTTATTTAAAATAACAATGAATTTCGTGACAAGGTATATAAATTATTAATATAATAATAATATATTCGCGAAAATGATTTTCAGAGATATTTGAGTTTTCAATAATTTGCGTACACATTTATTCGCTCACGCAATTATTAATAATAAGTTATTATGTTTTATTATTTGACTACGGTCTGTAATAATCAACTAAAGTCTAAAAAATACTATGTATATTTAATATGTGCACACAAGACGGTCAGTTGTTCAAAATAACGATATTTTATAAATCCAAAATTACATGTTAACGTTAGAAAATTAATAATTGTATAGGTATAGGATACCCCCATATCCCTATATAGTGGTCAAAATATTAAAGTACCTAGTAAAAATATAATTAACGATTCCGTGTTAACGATCAACAGGAAAAAAAATTATTATTTTTTTGGACACCGCAAGTCGTGCGTTAATATCCTTCGACTTGACCATCGTGATTATCGCGAACGATAATTTCATAATTAATGCTTTGTAGGGGTGGGGAAGGGTTGGTTAGGCACGGGTTTATTAGTTTTAAAATATTCCATTGCACCGGGTCGTTATAATATCGCCATCAATGTCGATTATGTGCAAAACCGTTATAATATTATACACCGGTGTATGTATTACAATATATAGGGGCGCATGGTAGCGGTGTAAGTCGAACAGGGTAGGGGCAGGAGAGCGGTTATGCACGCATCGCCGCCGCCGCCGCCGGCATCCGTCCCGTTTTCAATTAATTATACTCGAGGGGGGAGCCAATTGTCGGTGGAGTCCCGTGCACCTGTACACACGCGTGTCCATCGCATTGTTTCCCTGCAGCCGCCGTCGGCCGTGCATTGTGCAACAACGTCCGAACCGTACGTAGAGATTGACACCTATAATAATACGCGTCGTCGTCGTCGTCGTATTTTGTCGTAGGCACACTTATCGGTGCGGGTTCAAGCCCCTCAAAATGACATTAAGCAACCTCCTCCCCCACCAAAAAAAATATAAATAAAACTTATGACTCACGAGTACTCCATTGTATAGAAAAAAAAAACCGTACAGTGTATTAGTGCACAGTATCAGACCATTATAATAGCCGAAAAGTTCGGAAGGTATAGGATATAATATACGAGATAATATAAAATGTATATACTGAAAGCCAATGATGAATCATTGCAATCGAAAACCGATATTGAACGGTACTCGATAAATCGGTAATATTATTATAGTACTAGTCGTGGTTTTTAACGATTTCAACTGTTATATCGGTCACTTGTGTGATAATTTAATGTATGATTAATAATTATAGAGTACATTGTGAGGTCCAAGGTATATTAATCAATCCATCTTGATGGAGGCTACTTTAGAGTACTCCATGGTAAAAATCATAGATATTTTAACAGTTATCACAATATAAAATAAGTAGATACATGGGACTAAGATCCATAGGTCTCATCGCCTTAAACTAAATGACTGACATCCGTTTCGTAGTGAGCAATCTAGTTATATTATATATATTCTCACCCCGACGGGAAAAAATTGCACAACTATAAATTCAGTACTTGATAAATTGTGACATTGTTCCTGTCAGTTTTAAATGTGAACTTTTAGTCTGAACATAAAACTGAAAACAGCTTTCTGGCTGATAATTTGCACGATATTTATTTTTTACTGAAATAACCTCAAAATTCCGATTTTAAGTTGCATAATTTTTCTCACCGGGATTAAATATATTATTATATACATATAATAATATGTATTCAGAATGATCTATTTTCAATATGACATTCATTACCTATTTCGGAAAATATTAACTTTTTTTGACAATTTAAGAAACAAGGAACTCTAAATGGTAAATTGCCATTATTTTTAAAAAGTTAAACCGCTGTTTTTGTTTTGATTTTTAAATTGCAACTTTTTCTTCTTTTTCACATCAGCCAGCTGTGTCAAATTCCTTTTTTGAGCCGATAGTTAATTAGTTAGATATTAGTTCGTTAGTTGATTCTTGAAAACGGTCGTTTCATTAATATTTTGTGTTGGCCATTCCACATTATAGTAGCTGTTGGTCGTCTTGTACATTTTCACATTCACATTCTGCGTTCAACTTCTCACCTACAATATTAGCCCACCCATATTGTGAAGTATAGTAGTCTTTTTTTCTTCTTCTGCTATTACTTGTCATCTAATATCTAGTGATACTATACCATAGAATGCATATAATTTGTTAGTGTTTGTTGGTTTCTGGCAATTAGTGATGATTACATAAGTTTCATTAATTGACACATATACTTTCTTAGCATAGACCGATAACATGCAAACTGAGCATAGCTAGTAGCTGAGAAGTTAAGCGCTATGGTCGTAGTTCTGAGGATTGTGGGGTCTATGCCCCATTTTGTATGAACTAGTTTTTTAACAGGTTGTTCATAGTATTTACTTTTGCTTTTGTGTTATTGCGATCAAGAGTAACTCCAAAGTATTACTCCAAGGTAATAACAACAGCAACTTATATTTATAATTCCATAAATAAATGAAGTTTTAATTTTAATGCATTTTAGTGTTAAAATTATAATTATTAATTTCCGTCAACCTGTTGACGAGCTTTCTACTTACAAGTTTGGGTAAGTGGAGAGTAGTTGAGTATCATTTGTGTGGCAGCACAACGTGTGGCAGTGAAGCATTGGAATAGTACTTCACTATCCTCCCCCTATACCGGAACTTAAAAGTGGAATACATGGTATAATACAAGTACAATAATAAATGAATTGACACAAAATTAACAATATCAACATCAAAATGTATTAAAACTAAAACTTCGTCTATTTATCGAATTGTTAATCTATACATATAAAATCCAAATACCACTGACTGACTGATCGCTGTATCTCAAAAACTACGTAACGTACGGACTTGAAATTTGGAATATAGGTTCTTCTCATATTTTCACCGTGCAATAAGGAAGGATTTTCAAAAATGTTGCGTTTTAGTGGAGTATTTAACAATTATAATTATTCACCGCCAATACGTATTGTGCGGCACGGCGGCCCGCGGGTCTCCAGCTACCTGCAACCTATCCTTTTTGTTCGTCGTCGTCGTCGTGTAGATAAGAATAATGATTCCGAGAATAAAATTGTTCCGAGAAGTTTATCGATAAAAATAAATATTTAGATATTAGGTTATTATGTATATTATCGATAATTATGAATTTAAGACGGTAAATGGTAATACATGGCGTTATCTAATTTGTTTCCGGGCAACGCCGGGTAATTCAGCCAGTATATCTATATAGGTTACTATTTGAAAATTAAAAGTAATTTCACCCCCAAAAATAATAGTGACAAAAAATAATGGCAATGTAAAATTTTAGAGCAGCTTCCAAAAACAAAACATATTTCTCACAAAAAGTTAACATTTTCCGAGATCGATCATCCTATATTTCAGTGTTTCCCAACTTTTTAAAAGTTATCGTCTACTTGAGGAGCAATTAAGATTATAAAACGTCCCCAAGATGAAAATCCCGTTAACAAGAACATGAAAAACATGGGAGCCGGCTGCTAAATATTGTAAAATTAAAATAAAAATGTAAATGACCCATACAAAATTAGATATGTTTCTCGCTGTGCTCAAAATCTTAAATGTAAAATTGAAGGAATAACCAAAAAAGAACTTATAATTTCGTTGCACGAATGAAGCACATACGCATATAAAGCAAACATACGTTCGTAGCCCCTTATCGCCCGAAACGAAGTTACTACCCAACAGTACCTATCCAACGCCCCCGTTGAGAACGACACTGTTCACACGACGTTTTTCCCGTATACCGTATACGGGATTTTATCGAACAGAACAGTGGCAGCGAGTGTTATATTTGTACGTTCACGCGAAGCCCATGCGGGAAAACCTCGTATTCGTGACATTCTTTTTCCCGTATTCCAGACAAACTGTTCACTGCGATTCGATAAATCTCGAATGTATTTTAACGAGCACGTGATTAAGTAGCGCTTATCTTTATATTGTGTCGTTCACACGAACAAAAGTCCATCGAATTCGTTTGGTACGTTGTTGGCCGTGTAGCACTGTAGCCGTGTGTCCGACGCGTATTATCATTATTTTTAAGCTATTCAAAATGGAGGACGATAGTATTTCAACAGAATTATTTATTTCATTAATTGAAGAACGTCCTAATTTGTGGGATAAGTCGTTGGACATGTATAAAAATAAAGGCGCCACACAAAATTCGTGGAGAGAAATTTTAATAAATTATCAAATAATAGATCATCAAAACTCTAGCCATCGTAATACGAAAATAATTTAAAAACGTCTGTTCGTCATTTCTCAGGTTTAGGTACAATTTTTCAAAACGTTTTTCACGTCGTGGACCGTTTTCTAAAACAGAATGTGCCCAGAATCTTCGACGTACCAAACGTTTCTTATACACGTTTATTTACCAATAAAAAATCAGTGAAATGCGTGGATCCATGATGGCGATTGTGTGTTGACTGCCGACAGCGCTGTGTCTCGTATTGTCAGGGCTCAAAATCCGCACGTGAATCGTACGCACGGGCCCGAATAGTGATCCCGTGTGAAACGCTGTCGTCTCGTATTCGATCAAACCGTATACGCGAAAAAAATCGAATCGAATAGTCGCCGTCTGAACGTAGCCGTACATAATATTATTATACTATTTATGGTTACGGCGAACGTACGTAACATTGTAATATTGAAATTTTGACTCGATAGACCTTAACTTATACGGTGTACACGGTCTACGGTTTTCGACTGCGGCGTTATATTAAATATTAACAATATAGACAATATTATATACACTCGTATAATATAATAATATGACAATGACAATATGATGATACGATAATAATAACAATATTATACGACGACGGTTGTGCGCGACACGGGGACTGTCGGTCGGGGGCGATATAACGTAGCGCGTTACGCAGTATAATAATATGGTGTAGGTGTCGGGCGGACAGTTTAATTTCGACATTGATTCCTCTCGGGCGAGCGGCGTGTGTGTGAAGTGGTAGGTACCGATAATACTGAGCGAGCGTATAATATTGTAGTAATAATAATAATATTATTATTATTATTATTATTATTATTGTTATTGTTATTACTATTAATAATAATATTATTATTATTATTATTATTATTATTATTATTATTATGCGAGGGAAACGGATCGCGCGGTCTCCGTGTGCCGCCGCCGCCTACGCCGCCTGACGGTGCTCCTACCTCCTCCCCCGGCACACCTACGGCGGCGGGTGAATAACAAACAACGTCGCGCGCCGCGCGTAAAACGTTTCGGTTGAAAACACACGGAAAGCGGACGGCGTCCCGGCAAAGTCTCCATGGCAACCTGCCGCCGCAGCCGCCGCCGTCGACGACGAGACGGGCCAATCTCTGTCTCGCGCACATTATATAACAGTAGTAATAGTAATAATATTGCCGCGTATACGTATACGCGCACACGTTCGCATGAGACGCGTTTACGTCCGCTCCGAAAGATTCCGGGAAACGACGACGGTGTCTCCCAATTATAACGGCTCGGTGGACCCGCCAAACCGTTTTTATTATTATTATTATTATTATTATTTCTCTTCTATAAAGACTTTAAATATTATTAAGTACACAAAATATTCTCAACACCTCTCTCGATAAACACGTTATTCATTTTTATTTTTCGCTTCGCCTTCGAAGCTTTTTTACGTACCTTTATGTGCGACGCGCATTAACAATGTCCCGCGTGCAAACCTATCCCCGTTTATAATAGGTATATTACACAGAGTGTATTTTCGCTGATGACAAACGCATTCGTTAAAGGCTTGACGAAATTATCCGTTAACAAAACCGGATTTGTTTTTGTTTTTATATATACTTATATACATATATTTTCGTAAGTTTTTTTTAAAAAAAAAAAGAGCTGATACTTGGTGGGACGGGTGCGACCGCTGTTGTAGGTGGGTAGTTATGAAGGTGGGATACATCAAGTTATTTAATTTATAATTTTAACATTTCTGTTTAGCCAAAAAATTTTACCCGCGGAGTACCTACCAAATAAAAATCATGTAAAATACTCGCAAAGTTAAAATGTCTATAAATAGCTAAAAAATAAATCAAAAATGTTTAAAGTTTTATCACGTCTAGAAAAGTCAAACATAATTTTTCTGTCAAAATGTCAAGTCTCTATGAATATTTTTAACTGAATAACAACAGCAAAAAACAAAATTCAAAATAATAATAATGCTTATATCATAAACAATGAATTTGTATTTTTGATCAATATTTTATTTTTTTCATATCTATGTATACAACAAATTAGTAGTAAACAATTTTATAAAACAAATCACATTTGTTTTATTATACATGCGGAATGAAATGAGCTGAAAATGTAAAAAGACCGAAAATGTCACCTGCCGAACAAGACGATGGATGTGCTAGTGTTGTTACTAATTTTAAAACCTTGTATTATGTACATTATTATGTATTATGTAACACGAGTTTGAATATAAGAATTCTTGTAGTAGGCCTGGTTTTATATTATAATATTAAAACAATTATTACGATTCTAACGGATATGATAATAATAATATCGTAGTCGTCGTGGCGAGGAAACGACATCCAAACCCTCGAACAACACTTCAAACTGATGTGTATAAAATATTATATCTCGTGTCGCACACTCACTATGTATTTGTCAAAAAAAAAAAATATATATATATATATAATAATATCTTTCAGTCTACCTCATACATAATATACGAATTTCGTGTTTATTGAGATTTATATTCTATTACTGCCAACGTAACTTGTTGAAAATATTGAACGTATAATATATTTTTTATTATCTCATGAAATACACATCTCCGGTAAAAGCCTAACCGTATAAAAAGACCAAGTCCCAAAACCTCTTTGAAAAAAGTCAGCCTATCAGAGTAGTGATTGTACTACTTTAATAAGCAGACTTTTTAGGAGGGAATCTAGACATTTTTTTTTCTTCTGAATTCTCTCCTTTTTATCAGCCTCGTAACTCCTGAATTTTAATTAATACAAATAAAAGAACAATATTAGTAAAGTAAGGTTATAGGCTAAAGAAAAAGTAAACTTAGCCACAATATAAATATCACTATACTTTAGTAAACTGATTGAGAGAGGATCTGAGACTGAAAGAGATATCATTTTAGGCTTTAACAGGGACATTATTGAAAAAATGTCGAATTTTTTATAGGCCACCTAGTTAAATTAGCTCACTTTTGTTAATTTCGGGATATTTTATCAATAAATAAGTAAACGAATAGGTCAAATAATTGACTGTCGTCGCACATAATATAGCTAATAGTTTAAACCACTGAATTAATATTATAATTAACAATAATGCTCCTATTAGGTAGCCATAAACAAGAGAATTTTTCGATGAATTTGATTCGTCTAAATTCGGACTAGGTCTTAAGTTGTGCCCACTAATGTGAAAATAAAATTCCGCTACTTTTCACGGAGCGATTCCACCAGCGGACTTGGTTTGGTGATTAATGCAAGAATTCTGTTGAATTTTATGCTGAAAACAAGATCTCCGGTCTTTCAAAACGACCTGAGGATCTGCGGATTTATACGGCGGATTACAGCTGGTTTATCAATTATTGTTGTTATGTTATGAATTTGTATTAAGTAGTTTAGGTTAGGTTAATAGTTTCGATTTAATCTTTTTTAGAGTAACACTAGTCAATCATTTAGTTTCTAGGAATTCAATCAGTTCGTTATAAGCAATAGACTTCAAATATGTGTTCTTATATTCTAAAGAACTTATTTTCCATAAACATTGTTTAGATTGATACAACTCGATGAACTTTGTTGTTATTAACCTACTCCACTCCATGATTTATACACAATTAAAAGAAATAATTATTAAAAAAAACAAAATTCAATCAAAGGACACGTTAAAAAATGATGGTTAATTTTGATACTTATAAAAAAAAAAACCGTAAACAAATCATTGATAAGTAAACAGATGATATTGTATGATAATAATTAATAATACGAGTAATAATGATAAAAAAAAAAATAAAAATGTCTCCGCCGGACCCGGTCATTTTAATTAGTGAAGAAACCAAAGACTTGATCCGTTGAACTAAATCTGCCAGATTTTCAATTGGAAGAATTGAATCCTTAAAGCACCACACACAGTAGGACTTTTTAGGGGATTTAATCCGGCACAGACCAAATCCGTCAAAAAATCCTCTCGTGTATACCTATTGCATCACTGTTATCGATAAACTGCAGTTTCTTTGGAAAAAAAAACAATATAATTTTACTAAAAATAAAGCAGAAACCAAATCTACTATTTGAAAGAGGACATTTTGTTTCGACAATAACAAAAATACTTTGAAATTCTGCCCTTTTGAAAAGACTTAATATTATCGGTTTGATTTTTTACAATGTCTGTTTAATCTATATTTAAAATTTTAAAAGCCCATATTTTAAGATAAAACAGAGGTGGTGAATTGGTATCTTTCCATGAACTACTGACATGCTTGCTGGAACTACAATTTATATTGTTTTTATTTTTTACACGGTGTTTTCTACCAGATATATTGCTCCAATCCAAAAATTACTAAATATCGATTTGGTGCCTTTTACATAGCCTATATATAATCACTGACGAAGAAAGTTGTTTTTTGATATCTAAAGTATTTTTCATAATAATTTGGAAAAAACCAAAAAAGACGAAATATACGGATTTTTTTTTTAAATTACGGCACAACGATTTCATTATTTTATGCTTGTAAGACTAATGTTTTAAACAGAAAAATCACCCTAATAAAAAACGACAAGAGATCATTCTTGAATTTTTAATCTAGCTGGTGACCAAGAAAGAGGGTTTTTGATTTTCTTTGTAGTTTTTTTAATAATTTAGCAGAATCGAAAAATACGTAGAAAGAACTGAAAAAATTACGTTTTCTTTTATTATTTTAAATTTTGTTTTTTTTATGTAATTCAGTTTAAAATATTCGTAGGAACTTAAAATGTTGACAGAAAACTCATGTTTGCTTTTTCTAAACTTGAACCAATTTTCAAAACATATGAGCTATTTATAGGCATTTTAATTTTATGAACTTTAAAAGTAATTGTTATTTGGTATAAGTACTCTAGGATAAAATTGTAAGACTAAACAAGAATACTTGAAAATTCGATAGGAGGTTCATTATACACTTAAATTGTACTTAATGGTTACAAAAAAAAATTGTATGTTATTATGTGTTAAATTTTTTTTTTTATAAGAGTTTTAAAATCAAATTTTGACGAAAGTCGTAAGTATTACAACCTTTCAAAACCGAACTTCGCTCCGAATTGTTTTTCATTATCAATGGTGTATCGTTGGTTACAGCCTTACAGGTTTAAATTAAATAACTTTATGTATTTCACCTATCCCACTACCCAGCTATAACAGTGCCAACACCCATTCACAGTATCAACTCTCTTTTTTAGCGAAAGAGCTATTGGTTTTACAATGTTGTTTATATCTTTCTTTTTTTTTTCTTCTTCTTCTTCTAGTTTGTGGACACGTTCTTCCTAGTAAACTTACTTCGATGTATAAGAGTTGCACTTTTTCGGAAAGATTAAGTTGTTTCTATTGAACTTAAAAAGATCATTTTTTTGATTTTCGACGTCATTTTTTAAAATAAAAGTACGTAAGTGCGTGAAAACGTAGGAAAACGTACAATTTCATTACATTATTTTATAAAAACACGGACGACGTTTTCTACCAGAAAAAATGGTTTAATCAAAAAATCACAAAATATAATTTTTCTTTTCGTTTTGATTTACTTTCTTACGGTATCATTGCTAAAACTTTTTAACCACTTTTGAGCTTTTAAGGAATTTTAATTTTTGGGTGTTTTTTTGCTGTAGTTCGGTTATAAATACACATAGAGATTTGAAACTTGGCATTAATACTTATATTAGACTTACCTAGAAGTAGTAAAATTTCCAAAATCATCGGACGACTTTTTTTTTTAATAAAAATAATTATTTAATGATAAGCGTTTTGAAATCAAATTTAAACGAAAATCGCAAAAACATAATAGGGCACTTCAAATTATGTATTACCGAACTGTATTCTGAATCGTCTTTCATCAAGCAATGGTTTATTGTTGCTTACAAATATAAATGAAATAACCTTATGTATCCTACATTTCTAACTTCTCACCTACAACACTGGCCGCTCCCATCCTCAGTACCAGCTCTTTTTCTTTTTTACCTGGTAAAAGAAATTGGAAGTGAATTTTTATGGGAGAATGATGGGAGAGGGATTGATTTAAAACTTATTTAGGTAAAAATATACTGTGACATTATACCAAACGTTATGTTGTTGCATACAAATTCTGTTAGTGTAATAAATAATGCACACGGAATTGATTTTTAATTCCGAAACAAATATAGATAATTAATAGTCAACCCCGTCATACACTGCAGCTAATTAGATATTGCAAACGAAAATCGATAGGGTATGTATTCATAAAAACATCTAACATCTATATTCTATACTATATTTTATAATTTATAATAATGTAAAGTGTAAAAATTATTTTTTTGTTACTGCAACATACCTAGTATTATTTGACAAAACTAACATCTCAGATAGATGAACGTTTTATAGTTTATAGGAATCATTTAAATTAAAATTAAATTTCATTTGAAATTGCCATGTACATAATATCGACAAGATATAATTCATTTAAAAAAAGAAGGAATAATAGGTATAGACTCCTATTATTTTGTATATTACGAAAATCCTTAAGTCGACGTCATTATATATGTATATGTACGTATACAAACTGGGATTTCAAAACATTTCAAATACAACGTAAAATATTCACTTACGTGAAACTCATTTCCGGCTGTATACCGGAAGTTTGATTCCACCTACCACACCGTGGAACGTCTACGGGATATTGGGAAGGAAAATTGGATAACATCCAGACGGCATAGTTGGTTGTAGGTCGTGATGTTGAGACTTTCAAGATGCTATAAAATGCAATAAATTAAACGTGGAAAAGTTTTGTTATTCTCCTTCTTTAACAGTCCGGAACCAAAAAATAAAACAGATTTATTAATAGCTGCAGCATAACAAAAAACAAATAAAATGCCGTACTTATATTTCATTTTTTTTTTTTTTTTTTTCATTATTCAATTAACTTATTCCGAGTAAAAATGTATAAATACATTTTATAAACTTTAATGTTCAAAATTCTCCATGATTTTTTCCATGTTACTATAAAGCACAACTTATACTATAATATGTATACCAGCATGCACGTATTGGTTAGTGGTATTTAGTTATGATTGCAGAGGCGGGGAGGTTAAAGCTTTAAGGGCCATATCCCCTTATTAGTTTAAAAATACAACGAATATGAGTGTTTATTTAGGTATTTTATCTTTAAGCTGCAATGTACCTATATTAATGATTGTATAAAATTCTTTAACCAAATAACAAGGAAATAAGAAAAAGCTTGATTTATTGTGTAGTAATTAGGTTTTTTTTAGATCGGGCTTTTAAATTCTAACTGTCGGATTTACGTTTAAGTATAACGGACAACTATTCTACGATATCTAAGATTTATTCATGAATCACGATAACTATTATTATTATATTTATTTACTACATCTTCTCCAATCAACAATTTCTGGATATATTACTGCACACTGATAGTAATAATGATAATAATAATTTATCAACTTTAGGGAAAATTTTAGTTAAAATTTGTATAGTTAATTTAAATGTTTCTATATTTTACATTTTGCTTATTAATATTTGCTGATTATAATTGTAAAATGAAACCGTAAAATTATATTTTTTATATATAAGATTGTTAATTTTAAAAAAAACGGAAAATGATTGATACTTCACACTAAGGATGCCCCATTGTTGTAAATTAAATTGTTGTATCTTTCTTTTTGAGTAATAAATAATTTTCAATTTTTCTGCAATTTGTCTTCCCCCATTGTTGAATCTTTTTTATTACCTAAAAAATAATTTGCAATTTTTCTTGATTATGATGAATTTGGATCACAAAATATTCGAACTGACTCACTTACTAACTATTTACTATCAAACTAATGACGAACTTTCATTCAAATTATCGAGCTTTTATACCAAACTAAAAAAACTATATTCACACCAATTTAAAAATGATACGCAAATTACATAATATTCTAGTAAAAAATTTTACTTATTTTATTCATATTGTTCCACGGGTAATAGTTATTTTTTTTTTTTTTTTTTGTTCAAATGAATAAACTGTGGAAATATATTATCGAATTTGTACTTATTTTAAATCTTTAAATGGTTTAATTTATAACATGTATGCATATTATATAGCATTTGTGCCATTTAGTTCTACAGTCCTCGTGCTAATGTAACGTTTTTAATCCCAATCAATCGATTGTAAATCACTTATTTACAATATGGGCGTTAGCAAAATTGTTAAATAGTAACTATTTTAAACCAATTGCCCAAAAAGCTTAATATACTGTAGCATATGAAATAAAAATGTACCTATTATATTATACACACTTAAGTATACTCTAGTATAGGTACTTACTCTAATATACATATCTAACAAGTATGCTTATTATTTGAATTATGTGGGTATTTATTATGTTTCATTTTGAACCAGTCCTGTACAACGATTTGACGGGTCTTTCCAAGTACATCGGCGTTCCTACACTGCATTTCTCCATCAATTTTTATTTTTATCTAATTTCCGCTATACATTTCCCATGTGTGCGCTTCCCTTCATTATCGCCGTCATTTTATACGCATACATGCGGGTAAGTGAACTCAAAAGGGACTTATCCCCTAGTTTGCATTCAACCCTTCATTAAGTAAACCTCGATGGCTTTAATACCTTTCAACGAAAGTATACTTCACTGGTGACAGAGTAAAACTTTGAATTTTTCTACTGGAAATGAACTTATATGATGCATATAATTTTTTCTGCACAGAGATTTTTCAAATGCTGCATTTTTAATGAGAGCTTGTAAAAGGTACGCAACAAAACCTTTCCCCGTCTTTTAAATCCTTAATAACTACTTATTGTATGTTTATACAAATTCTAGTAGAAAAGGCTAAACTAGATTATATCAGTATAAAATATGAAGATAATACAATTTTAATTAGTTTTTGGCTAATAATAATAATAATGATAAGTCGTTCAGAGGAAATATTAGTAGAAATATACTTTATTAATTACTGAAATAATAATATTTATTATTAGTGTTGTTATTTCAGTAGAATATTTCTTTCAAATAATTAAACAACAAATTAAAACTGTTTAATAAATATTGTATTATAAAATGAATAAAAAATAAAATTATGTGATAGTGAATCACAACACTTTTTTGGGGTGTTTTCGTAAACACTAAAAAGCTTGACAACTGCTCATTTATAAATAACATAATTTTGCATAAATTTTACTAAATATTATAAAAGTTCCTTGGAATACATTTTTTTTACTGTTATCATTGTTGAAATTTACAAACCAAAAACAGTATTTGTAATTAGGTAGTTTATAATATAGTTCGGTAACTTATGTATATATTATGAAAATAATATATATAGGTAAATTATATAAAATATTATATTATATTATGATTATATAATTATATAGGTAAATATATAGGTCAATAGGTAAATTAAATATTATTGTGTAAAGGTACCTATTTATCAACTTTATATTTTTTATTGTTGATTAAAATAAAATATAAATCATAAAACACAAAAAAGTTGTTAATTTAAAATTCTTATGTCTTATAAGGAAAAAGCACGTATTACATTATTATTTAACAATACACATCAACATCAAAATAAATAAAATATATCATTTTAATTTGATAACATTAAGACGGAACATAGTATATATCTACTTATTATAAATATTATTTTATAGTCAAAAACACTAAAATTGAAAATTCGTGAAGTTTCTCTCAAATAAGATTTTACTGTTATGAGCCCATTTTATTAAAGTTATATAACGACTTAAGGGCGTATTCGTATGCTGCAAAAGGAAAGAACCACCGTCAAAGTGCTTCCTGAATAGCTGTGGCCGTTTTAAACAGGAAAAGATATCAAATTTGTTTTTCTTTTTTTTTCATTTCATGATTTATAGTAACTTCCTGATCCTGAACTCCTTATATAGTACTTACTTCCGGAATGAAAAAGCGCCTCTAGGAACTTAACCTACCATCATCGGCATTCCACCCTATATAATAAATATATGTACTAAACTACCTTGTATACTTTTCGTGTACTTCCTACGCAATTTCCAATACGTAATTCATCCTATACGTTAAAAGATCTGACACAATTAAGACGAGTTCCTGTGAGTCATAACCATGTACATTATACATGTTGCGTGTGTGTGGAAAGGGGAAAATCGCTTTTTGAACGTTCGACTGGATTTTTGTTCCCTGGGGCTTCAGTAGACGGAAGACGAAAACTTTGTTAGGTACACCTTGTTGGGGACAGAAAATCATTTTAAACAGCGAATATTCGTTGAGGCGTGGCGAGGGTATTATTCAACAGGGCGACGTTTTTCCCAGAGGGTCTCGGTGTTCATGATTCGATATTTTCCCTCGTTTTCACTATTGTGATCGTATTCTCCGAAGTACACTTTGCAAAAACCTGGCATCTACCCCATTTTTCACAACACCATTGCCTCCCTCGAATGGGGTGCCTGCCACAAAGAAATGTCGGTGATAATCGCCCGCGGACAAGAAAAAAATACACTGAACCAATTAGAGTAAAGTTTTTATCATTTTTCCCCTTCAGATGTTTTATTAGTGTTTTCAGTAAAAAAAAATGTTTACTAAGTTTTCTTACTGTCGAGCCGTGAAACAATCGAAATTACTTTAATTTATTAATATTAAAAATAATATCACTATGTCAACAAATTTTAAGGTCATAGATATATAAGTACACCCACACACAATTTCAATTTTTAGAATACAAAATATTGTAGTTATTTGATAAATAATATAAATATTATATAAATTATTTAAGGACAGCTATTTAAAATATTTATTACATAAATAACGATAAAGTATATATTCCTTTATGTCACATAAACGACTCGATAGTTAACTTAATATTTTAGAAAAATAATTTATTTTTTATTATTTAATTTTATGAATTCTTACTTCAATACAAAAACATATGAAATTCAATTAAATACGTAATACAAAACATACATCATAGGTATATTATTGATATCTATTTTAAAATTGACAGAAAATACAAGTGAAATACAATATGAAATCGTATACACTGTACAATTTTATTTGCTCTTTATTGATTATACTCTTAGATATTATTGTTCGGAATTTAATTGGAAAACTTGAGATATTCTTTAGCAGTTATTTGGAAAGCAAAATTAATAACGACTTTAAATCTTCAAAGGAGTATATCTCCTGGAAATGCGACACGAAGTCTGGAAAAGAGATTTTTTTCAACCCTTCACGTAAACAAAAGGGTACAAATTGAAAACGAAAATGACACCATGGTGGCAGTATGTAGGGGTGGATAATAATAAACACCCGACTGACAGATCGAAGAAACACGAAACCCTTATTCAGCCATGGATTCAACAGTATATAGATAAATATAATCCTTGACGAAAATATTCCTTCTTTATATTCAAATAAAAAAACTTCTTGTCCTTTAGTTCCCCATCTATCGATTCACTTGGTTTCATATTAAGCAGAAAATAATAAATAAAATGAAAATAGGGAGGAAAAATATACTATAAACAGCGCTCAAAAAGTACATGAATAATACATGATTTCCGTTGTTATAATGTTTCTTTTAGGAACATTGACTAATATTTGATTTTCCATGAAATTCCCCCTTAGCCAAGTTAACGTGGCTATATAAAGTTTAATTGAAAATCACCATAGCTGCTTGTGACAGATCCTTATAAAGTTATAACTATTACTTTCGTTTTATAAATTCAAAAGTAAATAAAACAATGAAAGTACCTAGTCTAAAGGTCAGTGACGGATTCAGGGAAGGAACGATAGGGGCGATCGATCCTACCCGTTTTATTGTCCTGGATCCACTCCTAAGGAAGATAAAAGGTGTTTTAGTATTAAGGAAACTTTTATGAGATATAATGTATACTGTATGTAAATATTTTAATATTTTATTAAAAATTAATTTAGAAAAAAAAACCATACATTAAAGTATTAAGTGTCGTAATTCAATGAACAGTAAAAATTTAGTATCCATCAAAGAAATGTAATCAATTTCATTTGCTATATTTGATGAAGTATTAAAAATATAATTTAACTTTAAATTAATTTTCAAATTCAACAAGTTTCAAGAAAGTACTATAAAATGTCTAATTGCATTATATTTATATTAGCGTCAGAATTGAAAAGTACAAAATTAGATTTTGAAAGTATACACATTTTGCTTTGTTAAATTACTGGTATTTCATTATGCTATATAGTAACTAAAATTTTAAAGTAAACGACATATTT
Source organism: Cinara cedri (assembly GCA_902439185.1). Classification (NCBI taxonomy): domain Eukaryota; kingdom Metazoa; phylum Arthropoda; class Insecta; order Hemiptera; family Aphididae; genus Cinara; species Cinara cedri. The sequence continues at coordinate 310,282 of CABPRJ010000959.1, read as the reverse complement.
TTTATTTTGTTAAACTAATTTCATTTCATTTTTAATTAATCTACGTTTAAAACTTCAAAAAAAAAATTTTAAAAATGCTTTATTTAGAATATAGGATTATTTAAATATTTATAATATGTCCTTGCATTTACTAATCAAATTAAATACATTAACAATGATGGATATTTTATACTCCGAAAGAATAAAAACAATCGATGTTAATGTACAAGATCAAATAATGTTTTTTTTGTAAAATTTGTACAAATTACAAAGGTCATAAAATCGTAAAAAAAAAAAAAAATATAAAATGTTAGAAAATATTACATTGTGAATTACAGGTTAAATTAAAAATGTACCTATATGATAAATAACTTCTAATTAAAGCTATCTGCAGCGTACAATGTCTAAAGTAACCATAATAATCATAATAACATTATAATTAATAAACTATGATTACACAATATCGGACTGATTTACCCTATAACCAGTAGTAAATCGGTTTTTTTTTTTTATATATTTTACATATTTTATTATCTGAAAGCCCGTGTTTTTATCAATAGTTAATATTATTGTCTACAATAACAATTGCAGTATCGTCCCATTGTGTTCTTCAAATATAAATTATTTGCATTCGGACGTCATTAATCACGTCCGGATACAAATCCATATACCTATATATATATATATTATACTGTTAATGGTTGTTCAATCCCCTTCACCGAATTTCCGAGCAAAACAAACAGACGACTCAATCAGAAATACGGTATGACGTCACCGACACAAAAGAATAATAATGCGCATTATTATCGGAGATTTTTATTATTATACTTTTTTTTTTTTTTTACGCCAGTTAACGCATGGGGCGAGGATATGCTATGTAATTCCAAAATTACATTGCGATTTTACACCCCAAATGTCACCTTCACTGTGCTGTTGTTATATGCCTATAAAGTATGTAGTATAATAAATATGGTATAGCTGAAGAGGAGGTGAACTACACAAATCTAAAATCGTTTATAAAGCGTAAAAATTTCATGTTGAAAACGTGTTGAAAAACTTATTTTTTTTTATTTATCAAAGTATTATTTACATTCAAATAGTTTCGCTGGATCAAAATGTATTTTTTATTCGCATTTCGAACTAACGATCCCCAACAGAAATTTTTATGGTAGATAAGGCTGGGGTCGACTAGTTACTTTTAGGTTTCCGTTAACATAACTACTAACTTAACATAATAAACGTAAAATCAATCAACTAAATTTTCATTTCATTTTCATGTTGAAAAATATTTCGGTTAATATTATAATACAGTAATAAAATCATAGTCGATATATAGTCGATTGACTGTCGTCTTTTACACACACATGCATGCACATCAATAGTATCTGTATGGTGGTATATGTCGTAGGCCGTTTGGAAACATAATCAGTCTTTCGCAAAAAACTAATTTTTCATATGGCCTACGATATATAAGATTTAAATAAATAAAACAACGTATGTACTTTTAACTTTTAAGTATTAATGCATTATTATTTATTACTTATTAGATAGGTATAACAATTATATTTATTTTATTTAAGAGGACGCCACACACTCATTTTTGAGTATGGTAAAACATACTCACTATAATTGCAAATAAGTAGGTCTGAAGTGATTTTAGGAAAAACATACCTATTATGAAAATCAATGAAGTAAAAGTAACGAAAACCTTTATCACTGTATAAAAGTAATGTGTGTAAATACTGTACTTATAAAAACTAAACACTAAACACTATATAGTTTTAACTTTAAAGTTGGTAAATAATAAAGAAAACTAATGATATAAAAAAAATTGTGTGTTAATCTTTAATTTAATAAAGTAAAAATTAAAATTAATAAAATAAACGTTTATAACTTTCAACTTTTAACTTGTTCTCATTAATGCATATCAATTTAACTGAATCAAAAAAAAAAAAAATTAATTTGATGTTAGATAACTTTCCAAGGATGATTAGAAAGTCAATGATAGATAAATTATTGACTCGACTAATTTTAATTAACTAAATAAAAAAATTAAAAATTAAAAATAATTAAATCTAACTAACTAAAAATAGTTTAACATTTAATAATAATATTAGGAATCATAAAAATAAACTTAGAATATCAAATATATTTTAAATGATATCATCTAGAAACCATTGATAATACCTACTTATTCTATCGTGGTATAATCGATTGAATTTAAATGCATATTCAAACTTTGAAAAAAGGAAACTACTCGTCAGCAAAATTTATCTTCTCCCCGTTAACTAAATATCTATAGAAATTAATTGTAAACAGCTAAATTTATACCAAAGTTTTCACAATAAATACTTAACTATTTTAATTAAATTTAATATTAATCAACGAAAAAAATAATGGACTAGTGATGTTAAACAATTTCTAAAAAATTATTTTTTAATTTAACTATAAAAAGTTCCCGTAATTGTCAAAAATAATATGTCCTATTACAAAATAATAAAATAATAAATTATTATTCTTTACGGTACAGAATAATATATTTTATTATAAACTCGTTTCAATTATCATTTGTTATTCACCATATTAATGTACCTATCCACTCCGTATAACTTATACTTACAATTATCACTTTATAGTCAGTAGTCACTTCTATAGTCACTACCTCAACAGACGCCGTGCATATTAATTATTCGAGTATATAGCCAGTATAAGTATTATAAATTTAAATACGGCCAGCGATTTTACTTTTTTGACCCAACTCAGTGACATCACTAACACAACACTGAATTATTTTTCAATCAGATAATATAGTATTAATAACAAAGGAATTTATAAAAAAAAAAATATTTTGAAAAAAAATTTTACCCACCGCCTCTTACCAACCTAACTTATTTTAAATATAACTAATTACAAACATTATCATATTATTCGTAGTTCGTACCTATATGCTCAAAAATATTTTCGATTAATTTGCATCTCTGTATTCATTGGAAATTGTATCTTTTTTATAACAAAATATGAACAAAAAAAAATTATCATCAGTAAAAAATAATATGTATTTTATTCTATGACGGATTTATAATTGAGCATTAAATTTTAACACTATAAAATATTTAATTTTCGATTAGATTATAATTTGAATTTTAATCAGTATTTTCATTTTTCTCGAATTCGCATTATATATAAAAGGGTAGTTTTATTTGTTTACTCGTGGTCGCGGTTGTTGGTTATTTCGAGGTATCCAACTATCGATTGGTAGCGTATATACATTAGTGATTTAGGGCTAGTACTCATGAGCCTTTCAAGGTTTAACCTCCCGTGATGTTGTAAATTAGACAGCGTGTAATAATGATTGTTCTTCTGCAACACGATTGTTCCCCTTCTCCAAAAGCCCTTATTCATTTTCTCGATAACTCGCACCGACCGAATTTAATCACCAAAATTGTTTCAATATTATTCTGTACTTAATTACAGAATATTTTTCTTATAATTACACAATAAGACGCGTACAGAATATTATAATGCGTATACTGTATACAAATTTTGTAATCTGTAGTTTGGAATAGTCCATTAATTATTTTTAAAATTCATCCCAGCCCCTAGGAATTCATTGAGATTAGATTTTGTTTCCATTATATATCTAAATTTCAACCTATACAGACTATGTTTAAGTAATATCATGTATACCTTTATAAATATTTTTATTTCGTAATATGTTTCTATTAAACCCCGTTTACTTCATTCAAAATGCAATAACAATGTTTTTGTAAACTCAAAATTTAAAAAAGTTCGATTTTCAACAACATAAAATTCTTTATTTCATTTTGATTGATCCTCCAGCTATCATCACATATAAAATGCAAAAGTCAGAATCAGCATAGGTTTTTTATTCGGATTCGATTTCCATTTCTCATACCGATGACTCCTCTTTGTCAACATCTGGAAAATTGTTTTTTTATTTAGTCTGTTATAGAAAAAAAAAATCCAATATAATAAATAAATATATATGCGTATATATAGTTTTTTTTTGAATCGATAGCGTTTGGTCATTTGAATGGATTACAACCCGATACCAGTACAGTTCCAGTTTCATTTTTTTTCACCCAAAACACATTTTCTATTTATCCTTTATTGTACACTTTTGCCTACATATTTTTCATAATATTTTTACCCTAAAATGTGGTTATTGTACAATAAAAAACAATTTTAACAAAAGGAAAGGTCTAAAATCAAAAGAGTACATCGAAACAGAGCTTAGTTATACAATGGTTAAAATAAAAATAAAAATTTCTTTACGAATCAAATATTTATATAGAATGAAATAAAATAATATAATTTGACACGTTGTGAAATACTAGTACTTCTAAAATCATTTCAGAATAAAAATTAAATTAAAAATATATATAATGTACTTATATTAATAATTGTATACAATTATTAAATAAATGTCAATTTTTTTTAAAACATTTGATAGATTTATATATTTACTGATCAATGAAAAGGAAATAAAAACAATATAGTGCTGACATACTTCTTAATTTTATCATGATTGGATTGATAACGTATATTATAATAATATAAGGTATAAATTAAATTCTGATTTGAATTCGGTCACAGAGTTTTAAATTTTAGATATTCGGATGTTTGAAACTTTGAACTATAAATAAACATTTTCAAATGAACTACAGCAGAAATTTGGCAATTATAAAATATTTACTTGACCGTAAGAACCAAAATTTTAAGTAAATAGTATAGTATTCTTGATCTTATATTGTTTTATTTGACTACATATTTACTAATAATAAAAGTAAAATATCTTTTTTAGATTCGTAGCGTACGAAGTTATCAATTGGTTTTACTATGATATGTGTTTTTGTTATTATTTTTTTTTTTTTTATGTCAGTCAACAACTTTCCTACCAGAAATCTTACTCCAATTTATATAACAGTGGTTTTCAAACTGGGTGCCACGAGCATTCACTAGATGTGCCGTGGTCTTTTGAAATTTGTTTTACTGAAATTGTAACGGACCTCTGGTTACGGTGATCCGCTCGTTAAGTATGAAGTTATAACTCTTTTGATTATGATTCATTTGAGTATGACTCATCAATTTCGTTATTAGTTTCATGCAAAAAATTAAACAATGACAAAAAAAAGTTCACAGTGTAAGTAATAATAGGGAAGTCACACTTATATTAAGTTTAACATAAATTAAATTAGGGTTTATTTTTTGATATCTAAAGTAGTTTGAATAAAGTTTTAATAGATAAGTTTAGGAAAAAACTAAAAAAGACGAAAATACTTGAAAAACCATTTTTCAAATAATAGCACAATTATTTCATTATTTGAAATGTTGAAGACTTTATTTTTCTACCAGAAATCCTTATAATCAAATTTAAAGAAAAGCATATTTTCTGAAAGCAAATTTTGTCTATAGTTTGTGAGTAAGAAAGTTGTTTAATTTTTCATATAGTTTTCCTAATAATTACAAAAACCGAAAAAATATGGTATTTGGGTTTTTTGTAGTTATTTGGTTAAAAATGATTGTAGAAACCTGTAGTTTTTAGAAAATACTTATGTTAGTCTTTTATACACGTGGTAAAATTTTTACTATTTTAACTGCTATCTTAACTATTTTTAGGCTATTTTAAGGTACCTATTTAGTATTATCATGTTTTTATATGTATTTTTATTTGGTAGGTATCTGTTATTAAACTTAAATTACTTAAGAGAAATGTTAGAAAATTTAATAAAAAGGTATATTGTAAATTGTACTTATTTCGTGTAAAAAACAAATTTGAGTTTATTCATTAATTAATTTTTTTTCAGCAGCAGCATTTTTGAATTTTTGGAAATTTGCGTTGTCGACAAAAATTCTTAGAATATACCCTGAATTATATACACTTACATTTATCAGTATAAACACTGTTTAACTGTATTAATTAATAAACTAACAACAAAATAGTGATTAAAACAAAAATTATTAGCAATTGTAAAAAAAAATTAATTCTTACAAAGGGAAGTCGACAGTGAATACGTCCACGATCTACCGCTATCGACCGTTTAGCCGTCCCTGATATACGTCATACTCATACTATTTTACACAATAACTAATCTGTAGGTTAGAAAAAAAAGCCATTCGCCATCATTAATTGTGACACATAAATAGTGAATTTCCAGAGTGAAGGTTCATTACATTGTATACTGTATTTTTATTGATTTTAAATTAATTTTTTAAGGTTCCTAGTAATCAAAATACCATCGCTTGTACATAATATGGAGGATGGAAGTCGATACATAAAGTTTAAAGGGTCGTCTATCCCACGTATGAGCAATACTCTTGTTATTTTTTCGGCAGTTATTGCCAAGGGGGTGGTTAATGGTATGTCTAAGTCAGATATTTTATATCGTAACTTAAAAATCACTTCAGTGGCACTGACTAGTCATAAAAACTGAACGATAAACGCTTCCGATGTGAACGTTAAACGCCATTTGTATAAGAGTACCACATGGAAAGATATAATACGGCTATTATTTATATATAACTACAATAGCACGAATATAATATTATATTCTACTTTTATTGCTACATAAGCGGCAATTGTAAATAGATACCAGTATATAAGTGAGGTAACTATTTAAAATAGTCGTTTCTTTAAAAGACAATTAACGCCTACCCTGGCATATCAATCTAGACTTTCGTAAATGTTCATCAATAAAATAAAATAGTTTTCAAACACAAGAGTCTCAACGATCCAATGTTTAACAATGTTAATACATTATTTATGGGGTTCTACCAAAATGTTCGAAGATGAAATTTCCCAAAATAATGTCCGAAGGTGAAAATATCCGAAGGCAAAAACGTCCGAAGGTAAAAAAATATAATACCTATATAATTATAATTTATAAATATAAATAATAAATTAAATACAATTTGAATACGTAATAAAAATATAAATAGTCATAATAATCGTCATAATTTTGGTAATAAAAATGGCAATGATAAAATCGACTAAAAAATATATTATTCTACTCTATATACAGAGGTGGCCAAAAGTCGCGCAACGCCTACCGTCATATATAGCATCTGTTCTTACACTATAATCGGTCCTTACTTTCACGACAGCACGGTAAACGGTCCCAAATACCTCGAAATGCTTGAAGAAGTCAAGATCGAACTCGACAACGATATCTTCCGTGGTATGCGAATTATCTGGCAAATTTTTTTCGTGACTTTTGGCCACCTCTGTAGTATACAATATATAATTACATTTAAAAATATACATTTCAAAAAGTTTTCATAGATTTTTTTTTCTTTTAGTGGTTTAGTATTTTCCCTTTGACCTATTTTGCACTAGTCAACCCCCAACTCCAACCGCATTTTTCAATTAATAGCTGGGAGTGAATGTGGAAATAATTTAGAAAACCTAAGATTCCCCATCCTTCAGTTTCGTTATTAGTTATCTAGCTACCTACAGTGTACGAACCGGATATTTTTACCTCCGGACATATTTTCATTGGACATTTTTTTCCGGACATTTATACCTACAACCTTTATTTATTATAACTACGCAAGTCCGTATTAAGGCGTAAGCAATGTAGGCTGCAGCCTACACAACCACGGATTTAAGGGTACCGTATAGTGCATACTGTCTTGATGTTATTTTAACTAAAATATCTGAAATCTGAAATAGTAAATTAAACCCAATTTACCTTCTCAACAAAAAATACTTATTTTTCTACAATGTACATGGTTTTGTTTAGTTGCTAGATACAATAATATATTATTGTGATTCAAAGAAAAGGAGAAAAATTCGGAAAACTGTTCTGTCTAATATATTTTGTTTTGTTAGTTATTTTGTTTTGACTCGAATACACAGCAGGTACCTACACAAAACCTGTCAAGTGTTAAAATGACCGATGAGTTTTTGAACTATACATTGACGTTCAGAACATGTGCAGTATAGTTTTTATTCAAAAACCACATTGATATCATTTCCATTCCTCTCACACTCATCTAACCTAAAGTTAGTATTCTGACATATGGCAATTCACAATATTCTGGTAAAATAGATACGAAAATAATATTATGTTAAATATTTCTGAATTCTCAAAGTAAAATTATGTTACACACAAATACTAAATAAATACCTATATAAAGTTATTTAATTAGCTACTAAATTTAAATAGGAAATTTTAAACATCAACTTGTATACCGTACAAATTATGATAATATCGTGTGAATATATAGGAATGAAATATTTGTTTATTCTATTCGTTTTACTTCTTTATTATATTTACTTATAGAATATAAGATTTTATTAAAAAACAGTAAAACTGTAGATATGCCAATTTAATTTTAGATTGCAAGTGAAACGAGAAATCTTTTTGGTTTTTTTGATGGCATTGATTTTTTTTTTATTACTGCGTTATCATTTTTATAAATAGAAAAATAAACGAAAATTTTTATGAAATCTCATTTATACTCTTCTTCTTTTCCTTTCCCTTCATTCCAACTATTTGGGGTAAACCACCGTTGCTGGTGCTTACATACACCAGCTATTATCATATCATTATTGATTGTATCCAATCACCTCTTTTCGGTCTTCCTTTCCCCCTTTTCTTGCTACATTTATTTTCATCACAACTCTTACTATTTAAAATTTTTCTCTCTTCATAAAGTGCCTAAATCATGGTAGTCATTTTCTCTCATTTTGTCTACTATCGAAGTCACACCTAAACTACCCTTTTTGGGTCTCATGTACTCATTCCTTACCCTGTCTACTCTCATCACTCTGCTCATTCACTAAATTATTCTTATTTCTGCTACACTCATACTCTGTTTTATGTTTCTGTCTACTACCTTACATTCTTAACTATACAACATATAGTCAGTCTCGCCATACTTTTATAGAATATACCTTTAAGTCTCAGTGAAATTCTCTTGTTACATAAAACACCCGATGCTTCTCTCCATATAATCCTATATTTCACATCCTCGTTAAATCACCGTTATTTTGTACAAAAGATCCTAGGTACCTATACCTACTTAAAACTCTCAACCTCGCATATTACCTATACGTCACCGCTTATTTGCATTAGCTGTCTTTAAACATCAAAATTTCACTCCTACTTTTCAGAATTTCAAAGTGAGGATATAAATTCTTTTTTAAATTTAATTCTACTTATACCTTTCACTACGCTTAAAAATTCCAAATATCAGAATTTGAATTTATGCATAATTTAAAAATTAAAACAAGGTACGTACTGAGCATATTTAAAATATCACTGTATAGCTTTATAAATATCTATTTAAGAAAATTAACTTAATGAAGGGGATATAACCCATCACCCCCCTCGTTTAACCGCCCCTGAACAATAATGTATTGACAACATATAATTTATCAGAAAGAAATCAAAATAATTCAACTATATTAATTTCGTCTTTTTTAAAAGTTTGGGCCTCTTTCAAGTACTGATATGAAGAGTATAAAAGTTAATGGTTTAGGTGATGCAGACATAAGTAACTTGCCTAAGCAGCCTGATAAAAATTTTTATAGCGGTAGACAGAGAAATCCAAAATTTATCTTAGAAAAGCTCTTGACGTACTGGCTCAAAAATCAAAAAAAAATTGATATCACTTTGTAAATTCGAAATTTTAATCTTAAATATACTATGTTACAATTAAATGTATGTTGTTTTATATAAGAAAGGGGGTGGGGGAGCTTAGCTCCCACTACTCACTTTTTAATACATTTTCATATCCCCCTCCCAATAAAAATCCTGAGAACGCCTCTTATAAGGGTGACCGACCACAAATAACTGGGATAAAGGTGAAGAAGGAAAAGATTCATTTTACGAATTATCTGATTTGAACTTGGTAGGTATTTTTATTACTATAGTCATACAAAAATATAATAAAATATTCCCCTAATCCCGATTTCCCGGTAGTCCTATCCGCCCATGCCAGAACAGCTGATTGCAATATAGTATTGATAACGGTGCTATCGTCAAATCACGGAACTACTGTAATCGTAATTCGTACCGAAATGTTATCAGTACATTACTCCCCGTGGCCCGTTTCCGTAGTCATTTATACATTATTTCTTCTGTTTGTGTGTGTGTGTGTACCTACGCTGTGTAGGAAATATTTTTTGAACATTTTCTAAGACTATTAACTGAATTAACACATTTTATCAAACATAAAACATTATGAACTTCGAACCTGATCTAAAACAGTATACCATGTGCTCAGTATTGGGTTCGTGTTTCTCGGACCGAGCTATTGTACTCCTAGGAAAACATAACAAAAGCGGAAATTTGGTCGCCATGAAAAACTTCAACTTGGATAGTATGTCAAAAACCGATTGTCAACTTATACAGGACGAAATCTACAATACGAGACAACTAATGCACCCAAACCTTATACCATATGTCACGTCTTTCTTGGATAATAGTCAGTTGTACGTGGTGTTTCCTTTAATGGGATATGGGTCATGTCGAGATTTATTAAGAAACCATTTTTTAGAAGGACTACCAGAGACAGTGATAGCTTTCATACTCAAAGATGTTCTTCTAGGACTCGAGTACATACACCACAAAGGACTTATACACAGGTTTGTAATGTTTTGAAACTTTGATCAAATACAATTTTGTTTTATAATTTTTGTTTCTTGAATAGGGCTATAAAGGCAGGCCATATATTGATCCGTGCAGATGGACATGCATGTTTGTCGGGCTTACGTAGTATGTGTCCAATTGATAAGCGATACAATTTACATTCCTTACCACTACAATCTGCTAACAATTTAAACTGGTCCAGTCCGGAAATGCTTGAACAAAATTTGCTTGGATATAATGAAAAGACTGACATCTATAGTATAGGCATAACTTTATGTGAACTGGCTAATGGTTTTGTTCCTTTTGCTGAAACTGATACCACAGTAATGCTTACACAAAAAGTCAAAGGTCTAATTCCACACTTATTGGATTGCAATACTTGTTATCCATTTGAAGACAATGCAGCCGATAATGGTTACCAATCTGAAGAAACTATTGGCATGAATGCAGCACCTGTAAGCAATGTTTATACAAGAATGTTTACTGAATCCTTTCATAATCTAGTTGAATTATGTTGTCAACGAGATCCAGAAAATAGACCTTCTGCACCAGACTTATTGGCTCACAACTTTACAAAACAAGTGTGTTACTTAAAAAAATATATATATATATATATGTACAACTATTTAGTACTTTTCGTTTCTTCTTAAAACTAAATTTTAAAACAATTAGTTGTAGGTACCTATATTATTAATTAAATTAAATTCTTACATCTTATCTAAGCTATTAATTTGTATATACTTAGATCAGTGACAAATCCAGAAGGAGTAATTGCACTCACTTACCTTCATTCCCTCTGATATATTCTTAACTTGATTTTCGTCAAAACTGTTTGCTTTACATGAATTTTAAAAATCACCATTTCCCCCTTTTATCTTGTCATACCTTCTGATTCATTTCTATTTTTAAAAAATAGTTAATTTTTCTTTATAAAGAATTCTACTTAATTCAACATTTTTACAGAATATAATACTATTTAATAGTTAAATATATCTCCAAATATAAATTAAAAGGTATAACTTTCTAATGTAACTGGCAAATGAATTCACCGAGGCCTAGTTCATGGCACTAGAATGATTTGTTACTTCTAAATCTGTGAATTATTCAATCAAACAAATTTAATGTATTATTAAAACAAGTAATGTATTCCAGTCGAGTGTCCAATGTATGCCACATTGAACATTAGTAATAGATAAATAACCATACGGGCAGAACTAGTAATATATTTGTCATCAATTTGATGTGATCAAATGGTTTTCTAAATATTTCACCCAGAAATAAATAGGTACGTTAATATTTTTTTTTTATTATTGATTTAGGAAAATTATAGTCAAAATAAATAATATTGCATTTGAAAATGTTTAAAAATCAGTACTTTATACAAATTAATCTACTAACCATAAAGTAAAAGATGCTATGTATATTATGTGAAAATATATAATCTTATTTATTAATGATTTCTTTATTTAAAAATGAAATAAGTATTAATTATAAAATGTATTGTTATTTGATTCATGAATTTATTAAAGATATTTTTGTTCTATTTCAATATTAAAGACAAATTATAGGTACTGTTTGAATATATAAGATATATTTATTTTATTTGACTTTGTATTTAATTCATATTTAATATATCTATACCAAATAAGTATGTATGAAAAAATGTATTGATAGTTGTTGAATAATGAATCTATATAAAAACATTTATATTTATAAAATATTAAGCAAAAAGTTATTTATTAAATTAAATTATAATTATGTATTACTGAATATTATTTTTACAGGTGAAAAGAGTTAGTGTGAAAGTTACTGATCTTTTACGGCCAGCTGTACCACTTTTGAAGACTAATGTTGCAGAAATAAGTGATGATCTTGCTTCTATTGGGGGTATGTCTCAACAATTGAGCGATATTGACCTTTTGGCATACGCATGGGATTTTGATCTTAATGACATAGATTTACAAACACTATGAACACTTATTGCCAGTATTAGTATTAATTAGTAAGTGCTTCTCCTTATTGATAATATATGCAACACTTCAATAATATATGAAACTATAAACATACACATAACGTTACGATCTACATAGTATCCCACAAATGATATTTTATCTAATATTGATAATTCATTAAAAAGGTATTGTTACCCTATTTCCCCAACCTCAATGCTACTACCACTTTTATTTTTGTTTTGTTTTTTCTTTATTGTGTGTTTTTAACCTAAAATAAATCTTTAAGAAACTGTATATATTAATATTTTAAGTTCATGTTATATTACTATTTCTAAAAAACTTAATATTTGTTAGTTATAGACATTTTACTAATCATGGATATTCAAGTTCTACCTTAATTTTTTATGATTAGTCAAGAAACTTTTGTAGGAAGATGTAATACTTGGTATTTAATATTAGTTTTAATATTAATCATAATTACTCTAATTACTTTAATTAAATAACCTCATAAGAATTATGAAATGGTACTAAAACAAAGTGTTATTTTTATTTGGTGCTTTTCTAGGTTTAATTTTTATTTTTTTGTGCCAAAAAAATTGATCTCTTATCATTTTATTTCCAATGCTTTCAAAACTCATACATGATCATTATTTTAATTTTGTTTTTTTATAAAATCAATCATTGATGTGTAATTTAGCAATGTAAAAATTGTCGTAGTTATGGTTTTTGAATTAGTTATATAACTAATTTATTTGTATATTTCTATCTTATATAAAACAAAACAAATAATACGACATTCTCAACATTGCTCAATTTTAAAGCATTATACTTATTTTTATTTAATTTGAGTTTACATAAATAACACAATTATTAATTTACATAGTGTTGTGCACTATATTTTGTATTCCTTGTTCTAAATTTAAATATGGTATTTGATATTCAAACATTTTAAAAACCATACATATTTTATAACTAAAATACAAATTTTCAATCATGTGTTTTTTTATTCTTCATATTGATTATGTTCTATATTTAATAAATTACATTTTTATTTTCTAGTTTATCATTCTATTATTATTATGACTATTATTTTATACTTTTGTTGTTTATTATAGATGAAATGTATTATTACTAATTTGTTCTTCTAAAGCTTACCTATTAAGTTAAACATTTTGCACAAACATTGAATAACTGTATTAATAAATCTTTATATTATATTATGTATGAAATTACATTTTAAAAGCTAAATGTAAACCCTATTTATTGGATTTGTTATTATTACCACCTTTTCTCAATAAAAATAATTGTTTAACTAGAAGTATTGTTTTAAAATGTGATAACAATGAAATAAAATTAAAAACTAGAATAATTTCAAGTTGGAATATATTATAAATGTCAATGCTTACTATAATTTATACAAATGAACAATTAATCAGTTATATACACTAGCAAAAAAGTAATTTAGTATTACAAATAATAATAGATAACTAAGAGTTTAGAGAAATGACACCTAATTATGTAAGTATATTACCCTGTAATTGGAATACAATTTAATTTAGTAGAGAACTTAAAAAAAAACCTCATGTATAAAAAATATTTATTAGATGTGAAAATTCTCAAATAGGTATCAATACCAAATTTTGAATGTGAACTGACTGACAAATAAAATGTATATTTCTGAATTAGTATTTTTAGGTATTTATCTACTATGTAGTTTAAAATCTAAAATTCCTTAATATTTTAAAATATACACTCTGGTGAAAAACTTGAGTACAATATTTGTTTTATTGTATAAATAATTAATTTTATTCCTTAGATTTTAAAATTAACTGTTAGAAATTATACTTTTTTAGTGGTTGACTTCTGTTCGATTATATTTACAATTAATTAAATATTATTATCAGAAAGAGAATAAAAGATAGGTACTTTCCCAATATTACAAATTCAAAATCTATTTTTTTGAAAAAGTATTGTTTAAAAATTATTTGTTGTTAGTGTAAATAGAAACAGGCTATAAAGTATTTAAAAGTTTTAAGGGGCCTAGTAATTATATTGGTTTTTTCTGTCTGACGTCTGTAACAAAGGCATTCCACACGACCCCACTTAACCTAGAAAGTTAAAACCATGAAGACTAGAATAAGGAGACCAAACCATACACGGACATCTGCATGAAATATCATCCCAATATGAGTAGCCCAATTAAATGACCACAGGCTGCACTGTGTACACACTAGGGTTGCTACTTTAACCCGTGTAGTATTGGGGTTATTCATGAGGTTTTTTGGAAAATATATGCATTATTTCGAACTATGACCCATAATAATTTTTTTTAGCTCGTAAAATGACGCATTCATACATGTGCATGTGTGTATATTTCATAAACATACCCTACAATGCAATGACAACAATTGTTATAAATTACCCATCTACGTGAGATAGTAATTGTATTAATTAACTGTAATGGAACATGAATATGATAATATATTAAATGATTTAAATTATTAATGTACAGACAAAAACATACATTTTTGAAAAATGAGTTTAGGTCATAAACTAGATTTGTTTCAAATACGTCTAGTATTTTAGTTAAACTCAACCAAAAAGTGGCATTCGAATTCGTAATAAATTTAAAACCGGTTGACAGTTTTTAAAAATTCAATGTTCATGGAATAGAAGGACTTATGTGTTATCAAGTATTATCAGTGTTATCGTATACATTTTTATTGACTATCGAGTGTCATGAATACAATTTAAAATATTTCAAATCGTAGTCATGCATATACCTACACTTTCAAAGTTTAACTGAACACATGTTTAATACATTAAGTAGTTGCATTTAATACAGTTATTTTACTATGGATTCGGAACAATTGCTGAAATATTTGGACATTAAAGAAACCATAGACACGTTCGACCTATCTAAAGAAATCAATGTGGACCATCAAAAAGTAATTGGTACTGTTAAAAGTATACTAGCATTAGGAAATATTATTACGGCTGATCCAATAACTAGCAAACATTGGGAACTTACTGAAGAAGGAGAATCAGTATTATTGAATGGTAGTCATGAGGTTAACTTATATAATGCTATTCCGTCTGATGGAATAGTCCAGAAAGAATTAATGTCACTTATTCCAAATGCCAAAATTGGATTCAGTCAAGCTATGGCAAAAGGTTGGATAGTTATTGATCGAACAGCAAATAAGGTTATGAGAAAAGTTGATTCAGTTGTTGATAAGGTCAAGCAAGATTTATCAGAATTGAAAGCTTTAAATGATGAAATTTCTGAATCTAACAAAAATGACTATAAAAAGAGGAAATTAATCAGAGAAGTAGTCATTAAAAGTTTTAAATTAGGTATATACATTTTAACATTTTCAAACATTATTTTTTCATTTTTATCATTAATTTATTAATATTATTTATAGGCAAGGGTACAGAATTTACTACTTCTATTATCAAGCTTGAAACTGAACTTACTCCAGAAATGATATCATCTGGTTCGTGGAAGACAACATCATTTAAACCTTACAATTTCGAAGCTTTAGGGCAACCACTATTGACAGGTTGTTTACATCCTTTATTGAAAGTACGCACAGACATTCGGCAAATATTTCTTGAAATGGGTTTTACTGAAATGCCCACAAACAATTTTGTTGAAAGCTCATTTTGGAATTTCGATTCATTATTCCAACCTCAACAACACCCAGCAAGAGACTCGCATGATACTTTTTTTCTGGATGACCCCAAAACTTGTGAAAATTTTCCTCAAAAATATCTTAATATGGTAAAAGCTGTACATTCTGAAGGTGGCTATGGTTCTCAAGGATATGGTTATGATTGGTCTTTGGATGAAGCTAAAAAAAATGTTTTAAGAACTCATACTACTGCTGTAAGTGCTCGTATGTTATATGGTTTGGCCAAAGATTTCAAACCAACCAAATACTTTAGTATTGATAGAGTATTCCGAAATGAAACTTTGGATGCTACACATTTGGCAGAGTTTCACCAGGTTGAAGGAGTAATAGCTGATAACAATCTAACCTTAGGAGATTTAATTGGAGTTCTTCATACCTTCTTTGAGCGATTAGGAATGAATGAAATAAAGTTTAAACCGGCATATAATCCATATACAGAACCAAGCATGGAAATATTTTGTTTTCATCAAGGACTAAATAAATGGATTGAAATCGGCAACTCTGGAATGTTTCGACCTGAAATGCTCTTACCAATGGGTTTACCAGAAAAAGTTAATGTTATTGCGTGGGGGCTATCTCTAGAGAGACCCACAATGATTAAATATGGCATTAATAATATTAGAGATCTAGTTGGACCTAGGGTTGATTTACAAATGGTACAAAATAATCCAATTTGTAGATTAGACAAATAAATAATGTTATTTACTTATACGATACAATATATAATATGATATAATTAATTAATCTATAATACTTCTTATTTCGCTATTGTATTAAAAAATCCTTAAAAATCTACATCTTCTCCAAAAAATGCTTTCCAAGATTCTGTTAATGCTTTTTCAGCAGCATCTTTTCTTTCTTCGTCGGGCATTGCAGATATTTTTTCTTTTAATTTTCTTACCTTGTCAATAGTTTTGAAAAAGTCATTATCTACTTCAAACATTTCACCTAAAGTGTAAATAATTCATAATATCAATCAATGTTTTTTTTTTTATATATAAATAGGTTTTAACATATTTTAATTACTAAATAAATCAGTATCCTGTTCTGTATCCATTTTTAGATCTGATAATTCTCCACTTAGTTGGCTATTTATTACAGTATCTTCAATAACTGCTTTTGTACTAGGATGAGTTATTTGACCTTAAAATAATGATCTTCAAAATTAAAATGGTACAATAAGATTTATTTATATTCAGATTACATACATTTGGCTTTGAGATTAGGCCAATGATGTGCATAAAGAGCTTGTCGCACACGTTCAATTCCAGTTGTATCCATTTCATCAGCAATTTCATCCAGCACGATTAATTCAAAATTATTTTTTCGACACCATTCAAATACTTAAAAAAAAGTAACAAATAATGTTAGATGATTAAATTGTACTTATATAATAAAAATAAGTTTTACTTGTGTTAGAATTGACATTCGTGGACATTTCATCTATTTTTTTTTCACTCAATAGTATCAAAACTTCTGCCTGACTTTGTTTAACTACAGGTAAACATTTATCCATGATTTCAATCATATTACTCTGAATAAATAAATTATTATTTATTTTGTACTCCATCAAATTATTACTTTATTATTCATTATGAATATTTACTTTTTCAATATTGAAAAGAATAATTATAGCATTAACATTATGTATAAATTGTTCAGATAACTCGTTTAAATTATTAGAGGTACACAAATTGATATCAGCAGTATAGTATTTACAATCAATTGTCCAACAGTTTGATAAAATATTCCCTTCGTAGTTAGATACTTGGATATTCTCTTCATCTCTTATTACTATAAACATAAATTGTGTTGAAAAACAATGTTAATGAATACAGAATACAAAATAGATAACTTATAAAATTCTTTAAAAATAATAGAGAAGTAGTTTAATAACTAAGTGTTTATTAAACAAACATGCAGTAAATCACCAGAAATATTTTAGAAATTGTTTATAATGGCATTTAAGAAATTGTAAAGTTATTTTATTTTATGTTAATGATTGCTAACAACTTAATTTCACAAAAACCTGAAAAATCAGTCTAAATAATTGATGTGTCAATAATTATTAAATACAATTAATAATATTTTTATTGACATTTTCTTACAGTTAGATTATTTAAAAAAATTAGTTATGGAAAATAAACAAAACATTATGTAATGGCCCTAAAATATTAAAATTTATTATGGTTTCATTTTAGAGCAACCCAACACAATTTAAAATCTATGCAGATATACTCAGTTAGTTTAAATAAATTATATTTCATTAATCTTACGTTTTATTGTTTTCAAAGGATCGTCATCACTACAACTATATATGAGAACACACGGGAATTTATTCATTGACATGTTTAAAAAGTGCTACGTTATTTAAGCAGATAGTTTAACATTTAAATATTTTCAAAAGTTTAACTAAGGTTAATTGATGTTTTTAAATTTGTGGAATAATTCAAATATAAAATTAAATATATCATAAAGATTTGGACGTTGAAATAAGTCATTATTTAATAATAATACATATACATACATATAAATATTATTGCATAAAGATAACTTAATCAATATAACAATATGTTGTGATAGAAATCCAGAAATAATCAGCTGGTGATAAGAAATTGGCTTTTTTTTTATAATATAAATAATGCCAATAATATAGGCAAGTTTTATCTGTATTAATTTATAGTTTCATAGTATTATTAAAGATTTGTGTAACCTGTAGGTTACTGAGATCATTTTTATACTACTTGATATCGACTTATAACAATTAGTAGATACTATTATATACTTTAGAAAATTTAAAATTTTTATAAGTGAATTCTATCATTATATAAGGAATTTTAAATAACCAAACAATGAATCCTTGTACAATTCCTGAAGTTCCCATTGATATACAAGGTGACAACAGATGGATGAGCCAGGTATATTATATTATAATTTGTTATTGTTAATTGGTAAATAATATGTAAAGTAATTAATATATTTACAGCATGAACGTCATGTGTCTGAAGCCAAAGAACGTGAGCCAGATGTTATTATGATTGGTGACTCAATTATACAGAAGTTACAGACTTGTCCCATATGGAATGATTTATTTGAGCCTCTCCATTGTTTAAATTTTGGTATTGGAGGTGATCTTGCCCAAGGAGTATTGTGGAGAATCCAAAATGGCATTCTTGACAATATTAAACCTAAAGTAAGTTATACTAAGTTGTAAAATTTTAATATGTACATGTTACAATGAAAACTTAAATATCAGTCTAATCTAGTATATACACTTCCACTTTTAGTTTGTTGTGTCTGAAAGTTTTGTACTTATTTTATTATATTAATTTCTTTACAACACCTTTAACTGAGTAAAATTTGTTATTTATTGCTGATCAGTGGCGCAACCAAGATTCATTGTCAGAGAAGAAGGAGGTTATGAATTTTAAATAAATTTCTAAACAAGTTTTTGGGATAGTAAAATATAAATTTCTACATAGGTGACATGCACAATATATACGTATTTAAAATTACAAGGAAATATCCATAATTGTAAAACAAATTATGTAGCTATATGTTTTAGATAGAATTTGTATAAATCTCAAATTTTGAGAGGGATTGTAAAACTCAAATCCTCCCTTTGGTTGTGACACTGCTAACTATTAAATTTTATTTATTTTCAGTACAAACTTTTTAATTGCCTACTTGGCTGAATATCGTTGATTTTAATTATTGTTAATCAATCTGTTCATTTAACACTCACACAATTAAACTTTAATATCAAAGAGTTTATTGGTGGGAGGATCATGGAATAATGTAAACAAATTGTTGAGTCTAAAAATAAAAATATTTGTACTTAAAAAAAATTACATTAAATAAAACATACCAAAATGTAAAATATTTTAATATAAGTATCTAGAAAAATATTGTGAAATAATATTAAGTCAAATTTAAATTCTCCTTTTTAATTTCTTTCTTTTTTTTTTTTTAATGGTTTATTGTTTTTTGCTAAATAGTCATTTGATTTACTAGTATTTTTCTAAAAAAAGCAACTTTAAGTCATTAATTAGTCAATAGTAGAACAAATTTCATTTTATTAAAAATAATAGTTAATTGACTTGAATACAATTTTACAAAAAAAATGGCAATTGATTAATAAATCCTAATCCTAATTCATATAAAAATGTTTTTTATTTATCATAATACTATAATTTTAAATTTGAAAACTTTCAAAAATACCCTAAAAAACATTTGATTTAAAGCACTAGTATAAAGTTATCAAGTGCTGATAATTATAAATCTTGAACTATTATTTACTAATTTTCTTTTTGTTGATTTTATAATGTCTTAAAAATGTACAAAATCCTAAATTGTCATAATGTATACAGGTCATAAAACACATTTTCTTATTAACTAGCTATTTGTTGTTTTACCAATCATGAAATTATCAGAACATTGATTGTATTTTTATTTTTCATTTAAATTGTTCAGGCATGTGTTCTTCATGTTGGTACCAACAATTTTGGCAACACTCCTGAAGAAATATCTGAAGGTATTTTAACCATCATCAATGAAATCAGATCCAAACTGCCCGAATGCTACATTATTTTGTTGGTAATTAATTATATGTTGTTATTTATAATTCTTAGTATATTATAAATGTATTATTTAACTATAGATAAAGTACAGAAATTTGTTAATTGACACTTTTCTAATTTGAATACAGTATAGTGTTATTTTCTTCTTAAGCACTTAATTTTTACTAGATTTGAATGTCTCATTATTGCTACCAATATCCCTTTCCATTAGTCTTTTGCAGATGATTCTTCTTTTAATACTTGTTTGGTTTTCCATCTGCCCTCTTAACATGACAAAACCATTATGCTATAAGAGAATATCAAGTCAATATAGTGTTAAATTATAAACAAATAATAAATGATTATTTAATAATAATAGAGATGTGACGAACTGTTCGATTTTCAAACCGAACTAAAAATTTCAAATAATCAAACTCAACCATATAACTAATAGTTCGATTTGAAAATCATTTGATGCCAATTTTGCAGTCAGTGATCATCAATACGATATTCTGTGGTGGGATAAAGCAGCATTATTAATAACTTATCCCAGATAAATAATAATTTGTCTAATAACTGATATTATTTATTGTTTAACTAATTTATTATATAACATATAGAAATCATTATTTTTATATAAAACACAAACAAAAACCTTAATTGTAATTTTGTTTCTAGGATTTATTACCTCGTGGTGCAAAGCCAAATCCATTACGTGTTCGTAACTCTAAAGTTAATGAAATAATTCATGAAAAAGTGAAATCAATTTCCCGACTGGAAGTGATTACAGTTAATACTGGTTTGTTGCAGTCAGATGACACTCTTAGTGCTCAAGATATGCTTGATTACTTACATCCGACTGATTCGTGTTATCGTAAAATATTTGAACCGGTACATGAACTACTATTACACATTCTTGGAGAAGCCAAAGATGTTGACAAAGAATTAATTGGCACTCAATAATATTTATATGTTCTTTATACGCACAAAGGAAAAAATCTAATTTTGTATTGTGATTTAAATTCATATTTTCTTAATAATTAATTTATGCTTTCTTATAATTATTGTGGGGCCTTTATGCATACAAATTTTGTTCCTAATTGTAATAGACTGTTCTTTTGGGTTAAGAATTAAGTTTATCTTTAATTATTAAAGTAAAGCAATATTCAATATTGCTTCTAAGCTTTTACTATTACTTATTAATAAAATTGGGCAATTCATAATTCATAAGTTTTAATTTTTAATTTTTTTTTAAATTTAATTTAATTTTGTAAAATTTAATTTAAGTACTTTTTATGCATTAATATATTACAAACAAATAATTTGTTGACTTTAATACTAAAACTTAATTTGTATTTAATATTAATGTTTTTATAAAGATAAACTTAATATAAACTTATATGTTTATAATTTCAGATCAAATTTATATTTATGCGTTGCACAAATTTTCAAAAAAGAGTTGCATTTTTCTTAATAATTAGATAAATATTTTATCTGCACAAAATAATAAATGATTTATACAATTTAACATAATATTTTTAAAGAATGTATGAAATTGTTGAGGTTAAAAATTTGATTTTAAATTTTGAAGACCTTCAAAATTAAGATAAACTGATAGTTTTCAAAAATTTAACAAATCAAAGTGATTTGTGACTAACTGGTTTAGTCATCCAAAGTTGCAAATCCCCATTTGTCCTCACTAAAACCTACCTATTTACCTTATTCATTATTAACAGTATCTTTAATGTATTTGTTTTCAATCTATACAAATTATGCTATTTGATCTATTCTTCACTGTTTTACTTGTTGATTTACGACAATGGCATATTTATGGTGAAGCAAAGTAGTAGCATAGTGAACATTTATGAACAATGATTCATACAACATAATATGTCCTTAATCAATTTACAAGTAAAACAAATAAGTTGAGATACCTATAATTAACTATATTTGATAGTTTCAATTTGTCATGTGCTTCAACTTAATTCTTCACCCTCTTTATATTCGTTACTTCACGTCTAATGGTATAGAAAATTTGGACACCAAATTTTAATTTCAATGGCATGACTACTAATGAACAATCTATGGTCTTCTCATAGAAAACTCTGTACACATTTATCTACATAATATTTAATAGTTAACCAAAACTGGTTATTGAATGGCGGTTGATAAATTCCATACACATATACACATATTTAACTAATCGTCAATTCCGAGTCATACATGAAGAAGCGATAACTGAATGAAAAGATATATTAGCTTAGTACCACAAGATAGTGTCTAAGGATCTATCCTGTACCTACTCTACACAGTTGATATACCAAACGATGACAACACAACGATAGCTATGTTTGCCAATAATACGGCAATTTTGTCGACAAGTAAAAATCAATTAACTGCAATTGATAACTTACAAGAATCAATAGACAATATCTTTGCCTGGACGAGACGTTGGAAAATTAAGATAAATGGTGATAAATCAGTACATGTCAACTATACGTTACGTAAAACAAAAGAAATCTAAATTATGTTGAATCAAATATTAATCCCACAAAAAGATTCAGAAAAATACCTTGGAATGCACTTAGATTCCCGTTTAAACTGAAAACACTATGTCCGTTAAGAAAAAAATAAAGATTAAAGAAAAAATGTGAAAGCTATATTGGTTAGTTATACTGCACTCCGAGTTAACTATAGAAAACACACTGCACAGTTCAATACTAAATATGTAATTTTTTTTTATTTGACATAAACAATCTATACAATAATTTAGCACAATAAGTTTATATGATAAGAGTAGTAAAAAAAAAAAATAATATGAAAGGTGGGATTAAGCAGCCATCCATTAGTGACTCTTGGCTATTGGTTAGTTAGATTTTTTTCCCCCTTTCCTTTTCTTTTATTTTTTTTGTTCCACTAAGAGTTGTTAGACATTGAAGTTTTGTAAAAGGTCACGGCACCATTTCCTTTTTAATCTGCAATTAGGGTTTCCTGGGAGAGTAGGGATGGAGAGATCTTTTATGAGAGGGTTAGAATGGGTTTGGAGTCGTTTATGAAAGTGTGTGTAGAAAATGTGTGCTTCCTCATCTATTGTTCTCATATGGAGATCATTATGAAGAGTTTGGTTAGAAATATAGGGCGGAGTATTAGATAAACGTCGGAGTGACATATTTTGGAACGTTTGGATTCTATTAGTGTTAGATTTTTTTGCCGCACCCCACAGCTAGAGTCCATACGTCCAGACCGGTTTCAGTAGAACTTTGTAGACCAGTAGTTTGGTGTTTAGGGTGGAGCACTTATTTCTAATTAGCAGAGATCTGAGCATACGCATACGATTGTTTAAGGTTAGACGTTTGGGTTGAAGGTGTTTGTTCCATGTTAATCTTTTGTCAAGGAAAAGTCCTAAATATTTAACTGTGTCGGATGTGGGAATTGGAACATTGTGGAGAGTAATGTTTGGACATATTCCTTGTTTGAGAGTGAACGTTGTGTGTATAGATTTGTTTTGATTAATTTTGACTCGCCATTTTTCATACCATTGGGACAAGTAGTTAAGATGTACTTGTAAGTTAGATGAGGCAATTTAAAGGATCATCATTGATAGATAAAATAACTTTATCATCGGCATAATCCGCTACAATAGTTAGTTGCAAGGTGGGTTGATCTGCTACGTAGATGTTGAACAGAAAGGAGAAAGTATACCACCTTGTGGTACAACCACTTTAATTGGTGCTATTCCCGATGTCGACGAATGAAATTTGACTTGAAAGTGTCTATCAGTTAAATAAGATTTAATTAATAGGTATAATGAGGAGGGGGACATTTTTTTAGTTTAAATTGTAGGCCTTCATGCCAAACTCAGTAGAAGGCTTGAGCAACATCTAGAAAAACACAAGAGCAATAAAGCTTTTTTTTCAAGGGATGTAGAAATAACATCAACCACTCGATGTAATTGATGTATCGTACTATATGAGTTGCGGAACCCGAACTGGGTATTTGGAAGTATGTTGTTAGTGATAATATGTGGTATTAAGCGTTTTGAAATAAGTCTTTCCAAGACTTGAGAGGAATGGTAAGAGACTTATTGGTCTGAATGAGGTTGGAGTATCGAGTGGTTTGTTCAGGCTTAGGAAAAAGAACTATTTTAGAGAATTTCCATAACATCGGAAAATATGACAGTCTGAGAATAGCGTTAAATATATATGTTATTAATACTATGGCTTTTTTGGGAAGGCACTTAGCTACTTCAGCCGTAATCAGATCAAAGCCGGGTGACTTTTATTGTATACTTTCCGATGGTTGTTGGTGGTGTTTAGGGTGTTTGACATAGAAGCTGCTGATTGAATAAGCGTTGTTAAATTATTAACTGCATCGTCAATTTCTTGAACAGATTTAAAACTTATATTTAGGTTAATTTCTTCGGCTATGATGTTATGAAATTTAAGGCGATTAGTTGATGCCGTAAAAAGTTTGGGAGCGACCGTTCGTGTTTGCGGAGTGGCAACAATATTGAGAATAACAGATGAATAGTCGGAGTTTAGATCCAGAATATTATTAATCGAATAGTATAAGTTGCTAGGAATTTTTGTAACGAAGATGTTTAGAATGTCAGGTTTTTTTCTAATTGAGGTTGGCCAATACGTTGGCCCAGGAATAGATAAGTAAGACTGCTTTGTGAAACGGGTTTCGGAAATTAGAGCGATGTCTATGCGTTTATCAAATAATACACTCTGCAGTTGATTGACGTGATTTTTTAGACCGTTTGCATTAAATAATATAATTGATAAGGAGTTATTAGTGTATGAATTATTCAATTTTTTTATTAAAAAGAGAAGTAATTACTTGGGTTAGGAGAGCGATCAGCGGATTGATGAGTGACTTGAGTTCATCCACAAAGAAAGACATGGTTGCAGTTAGATCAGTGGGGGGAGTTTGAGGAGAGGATTGGGATGGTTGACTAGAAGTGGCCTGGGCATAAGTTTTAGAGGGGTCAGCTGCATTTTTTCCAGGTGAGGTTGTTAATGAGTGGTCTGCTTTTACATTAAAATTGTTTACATTGTGCTTAATATTATCACGCAAGAAGTTACTTTTTGTGGTTGGTAATAAAATAAAATGTAATGGGTAATAAATAATTATAATGACTACGAATATCCTGATATGAGAGCCTTATCGACGGGGCACTCTCTGTATTTATAATATTAAAATAAAGATTAATATTCTTAGGCCCGTTCTCACTAAAAACCGATAAATTCAGTTTACGAGAAATTACGGTTATCGTAATCGAAAGATTAATCTCGATTTATAAACGAGTGCATTTCACAACGATAACTGCGTTTTTAATAAACACATTTTCGATAAGCCTAGGATATATACGATTATTATAACGAACTTATAATAACTGATAATTTAATAACGAGTCATGTTGATTAATTTATGGTCTCGTTTTGATAAATATACAATTTAAAAATTAAAATGGATAATTTTTAAAAAAGAAACAAAGAAAATCCATCTATCAATTATTTATTCCAATTTTGATGACAGATTTTAACATTAGTAACTAGGTTATTTTAGGTTATAATATTGGAATTATTTTTTTTGAATTTTAACTATCTTTATCATAGGTAAAAGTATATTTTCAAAAATACAATCAATGTATTTTTTACTATTTCCAGTAAAGAATCTAAACGAATCATTATATGTTTTAAAAATTAAAATTTGATAACCACAAGTCCTACAATTTTCTCTAGCTTTTATGTCTACTTCGACCAATCCCCTTAAATACATTTTCAATTTAATATAAATTTCAACATCATTAATCTCTAGTATTGAACAAAATTTGGGGTGATTTGCAACAAAAATATAAATAGTAGGTACCTACCAAAAATTTGTCGTACTGAAAAAATTGTATTGAAAAATGAACTCGTACTCAAACACCATCAACGACTATCCATCGGTTGTCGACGGCCAACTAATCTAGACATTTTAATAATAGGTATGAACTATCGAAAACTGTGTTGTAATATTGACAATATTGTCCCCCATAGAAATAATGGAAAAATAAGTAGATAAACTTACTATTGCAAGATAACCGAATATCAGGAATTATTCTTGATAATCAACCTGCTTATATTTGAAATAAATAAATATTAAACATATAAATATATTATCTCTTATGTCCTTAAATTATTATTTAATAATTATCACGGTTAAACATATTTATAGGTAGAAATCGACAAATTTCCAGCGTCGCTGAAATAAAATAATTTACCGTTAGGTAATACGACATGGCAAAAAAGTGTACCAAGTACAGAGAAACCTTCCAAAATCAATAATTCCAAATAGCTTAAATAATTACGTAAGTCGAACACGCATCCCAAAATTTGTATGTACCTCAAGGTTTTACGGTGATATTTTTTTTTTCTGTGAACGACTTTTTGTACCAGAAATCTTGTTACATTTATCAAGTGTAGCACATAATTATGGTTGCACGAAAATATGCTCGGCCATAAACATCCGAATTCTAGTCACGAGGTAGCTGATTAAATAATAACCCCATCACGCACGCGTGCGACAAGTTATAGATACTTATGCTTGGAACCAAACTATAACAAACTATAACACAAATAGGCTTGCTATTAATTTATTTGACTACGTTTTTAATGAATCTTACGAACTAATGTAGAATATATCTACAGGTTTTTTTAATGAGTTAACACAACTATTTAATTATCACTGAACGTAACGTTGGGAAACAATAAATTACCAAAGTATCAACTGCTCATTAATTAATCGAACTGACATATACTACCCCGGCCCAGTCAAACGTGAAATTTAGTTTTCTCAAAATCGGGACTCAGCACAAACGCGAGACCAAATAACACAAATGACACTAACGTAGCACAATCGAAAGGAAAAAAAAAATGTCAAATTGCCAATACGGCGGTGCTGAGGAAATGTACCTTCTTAAAGCCACTAGATAACAAAGATCCATTCGACAAAACCATACCATAGACTTATTAATATTTATATCAAGAAACCCATTGGTACAAACCGGTGTAAATTTGAGAAAATTTTTGTTGTAACCGATGTTAAAATTAACAACACCGGTTTAATAATTCTGCGCCACCACATGCATATGGTGCAAACTATTTACACCGGCTTCATCCCCTCTCATTTCCCCCTCGAAATAATAAACGAACAGATAAATGATAATAATAATAATAATTTAATTGTTATTATGTACTTATTAGCGGGACATGGGAAGTATAGTATAGGTAATACACTAATAATTTAAATAATTGATTAATATTAAATTGATATATTTCGTTAGTATTATCATTGTTAATTTTAGATAATGGTGGGAATACACCGGTTTGTACCGACGAATTTCTAGTGTGCTATGCTTGATACCGATTATTTTACACCGGTCATGTAAATCGATGTATCCCCACCATTGTCCAAAATTAACAATGATAATACTATCAATTAAATATTAATCAATTGTTTAAATTATTACCTATACTTTCCATTTCCTGCTTATTTACTACAAAAACAAGGAGTAATTAGTTTCAATATTAATTGTTATCAATTATTATTATAATTATCATTTATCTGTTCGTTTATTACCTAGATCATAAACTATGGATATTAAAGAGCTATTGACTATATATTTGGAGCAAACCAAGGGGAGTTGGGACAAATGCCCAAAATGTATATCACGCACGATCAAATTTATGTAATCACGTGTGACGTACCTAACATCACTTCCTGGTGATATTATGACTATACGATAAATATGCGACGACTACTGATACGCATGCGCAATAGACATCAATCCTGTTAGCACTCGTTAATAATGATGTCTTCAACAACTCGTAGTACGCGTTCATCATGCAGTAGCCTTAGTAACATACTATTCATAGCATTACTACTAGTAGTACTATTCATAGTATATTATCTAAGGTTTATTATGAAATGAGAAGAGATGAAACCGGTTTCAATAGTTAACACAATACGCACGTGATGCTGCATACAAATTAAACCAGTATTGTTAATTTTAACACCGGTTATTTCGAACAGTTCCTCAAATTCACACAGTTTTGATTTTCAAGGGGAAATTTACACCTATTTATACTAACGAATTTCTTGAAACAAGATTATCATTTGTGATACCAAATTTCTTGAATAGCAGTCATCGCCCGCAGTCTGCGTGTTAGACGCAACAGGTTTTGACTGTAATTTGTTGATTGTTGTACAGATTATCATAATTATATCTTGATCATAAGTTATTTTTAATTATATATACCAATAATAATTTGTAATCGAAGTTTTAGTCTAGAATCCTGAAATATTTGTTTTATTTAAAATTATATTTCTAAAAATGGGTGAAAATAAGTGAGTTAAAATAAAATTATTTTTTCATAATAATATTATAGAACAAATTATGGACATCCAAAAAAAAGTACCAGGTTTCATTTATAAATTGTAGAGACTCCAATTTTCAATTGCATACCTGGTTCATTCTTATAAATGTATTGTATGCACCTAAGAATCAATGGAAATGTATTAAAGATAATATTTTCGTAATATACTTTGTATACAAAAATAGTCATTCCATAATGATACCTGGTACTTTTTAATTGGCGCTACACTTCAGTAGTTTACCAGACACCTTTTCTTTCTTTTTGAATCTATATTAAAATTTCAATACTTTTAAGATTGTTATTAAACCTAAACTGATTATTATTAATTTTTAATTTTTAGTGGTTACAATAATGCAATTTGTTTGGTTGATTCACTCAAAATATTAACAAAGGTAGGTTCTGTGGGCAATCAGTTTAACGATTTAGACAATTTTTAATAAAATGTGGCCAGTGAATAGCTTAGTAATAGCTGAGTAATTCTAGAAAGTTTCTGGTTCAAAAATATTTTTAAAACTTTCCAGGGAGTAACACAGATGTAAACACAAATTTATATGTAACACAGATTTATTATTAATTTTAATTTTAGGGCGGCTATACAAATTTATGCGGAAAATATGGTAAAATAAAACAAATTACTATACAAAAATATGATAAAGAACATAGAGCATATATTAAGTTTGAAGATGATAAGTAAGTAATTTATTTCTTCTATCTTTTTATACATTTTTTACTATTCATTTTGGATTTAGCAATATTTTTTAACTGGGTGTTGAAACATTGAATTTCTTTTACATAGTTCTTATCTTAATTCAAACTTGTATAATATTTTTCAAGAAGCCCAGATATACAGGTATACTTATTATATATGCTAAATAAAATTAATTTTAAATTTTAAAATGTATGTATATATATATTTATTTTAAGTTTTCCTTTTGATCTTGTTAATTGGGCAAATATTTTATTATCATTCAAAAAAATTAGTTAGTACATAGCTCAAAAGCGGGACTGTCTTGGCCAAAAACCGGACGAATGGTCACTAAGTATAATTGACTTACTGTAGTATTATACTAGGTTTTTAGTAAACAAAACTCATAAAAATTTGCTTAAGTATATTATATAGGTACCTAAGTTTAGAATTTTAAATAATATTTTGTTTAAACTCTAAAATATCAATTCCAATGAAAAACATTTAGTTTATTTAACAATAATACATACAAATAATAAATATTAAGTTATAATTATGTTTCTACGTAGGTAAGTATTATCTATTATATGGTGACCATAAAAATACAGGAAACTTAAAAAGACAAATTAAATGTGATGTTTAATAAGTAAACTTAATTATAAAATATAATATAAAAAGCTAAATAAATGTGTGCTGCATAAATATTTTTAAATACAAATAAAATATGTATACACAAAAAAAATTGTATTTTTGTAATAACGGTTGATCAATTTTGTGTAGTTTTTTGCTGAACTAAATAATGTCATAGATATCAAATACATTTCAAAAGTTATACATTAAAAATAAAGGATGGGATTAATATGGAATACATTTGAAAAAAGTGAACAAAATGTGTCCTGTATAATTTCGATTGGGATTACAGGACACAAAGTTAAAATACAGGACAATCTAGTATAATATGGAACGTATGATCACCCTTATCTAGTACCTACAATTGTACTTAAAACTAATTAATTAAATTACTATAGCTAGTGTGTAAATTGTTAATTATTAATTTATAGTTTAACGTTCTGATTAACACAATTCATTTTTTTTAATATATCAATTTTTTAAAACATTCATAATATATGGGGTAAAATTAATGTTAATTTGGAGTTTTTTAATTTTATATTTAAAAGTATTTTATACTTTAACGGAAATTAAATATATTTAGAATTTTAGGTCTATAATTAAATAATATAAATTATTAATTATAGAATTGTATTCTATGAAATAACTAGTTCAAATATAATAAATAGCTATATATTATAATCATTGACATTTGAAAGTCATTCATAAACTGCATATTTTGTTATTTAACAATATTTATTATTTTCTAATTGCTAATTATTTTCTATATTATTTTTTGAATTATTTATTTAAATATAATCTATAGTTATTAGTGTTGAGTCAATATATTTTTTTTTTCTAGTATCTGAAATTCTGATATTTGCTACCAATATGAAGAGTCTTTCTATATTTGATATGGTTAACCATAACTGTTCTGAATTAAATACCCCTATAATTTTTAAACACTTATACATCTCTTTTATCCGTTTACAGCTGGCATTTTTCTCATTGATCTGGGTAAATATTAACATAGAACATAGTAATAAAATCGAAGGATTTCGAAACAAAAGCTAGAAAGACCCAACATGAGTAGGTCAGGGGAATAATCATTTGGGTTGCAGTAAATATAACCATCCAGAAAAACTCCCTCTGGATATATTACTATACTTTGTTCACCATAAGTTGACCCGCTCCTGCACATGTATACTAAGCCGCCATGGTTTGTGATTAGTCGGTGGTGTTCGGCGTTAGTTATTAATTGTTGTAGTAGGCAACAGGCTGCCACCGCGACCGTGCATACAGAAGGGTTTTCATCGAACAAGCGGGTCAACTTACAATGAATAGAGTATAGATACAGTTGTGCTTAGAATTCACAGGATTCCGAATTGGGAAGAAAAGATCTAAGCTTATTCAAACAGAAAATATTTAGTCATAGTTTTGTTTTTGATACAAAATAATGTTTCAACGAGCAAGCGGGTCAACTTACAATGAATAGAGTATAGATACAGTTGTGCTTAGAATTCACAGGATTCCGAATTGGGGAGAAAAGATCTAAGCTTACTCAAACAGAAAATATTTAGTCATAGGTTTGTTTTTGATACAAAATAATGTTTCATTCACATATGATTAGGTATATAGGACATTATATTTTTATTCTCATATGGATAAACTCTCTCTTTTTTTTTCTTGTTAATTTATTAAATTAGTTTCATTAATTCTCTATACTGCACCCTAGTTCACTCTATTTTAAAATAATATAGAATATTGTTGGATCTGCATACCATTAGTTTTAGTTAATTTTTGGAGAGAATGTAGCATAAATTCTTGTCCTTTGCTGGATTTAAGTTAAAAATAGATCACATATCTCATGATTATTCCCCTGTTCTTGCTTCCCTACAATTGCCTTTGCTAGCTGACAAAAGAATTCAAGCAAATGTATGTTTTCAAAGCTAGCTACTTTCTAGTCCCAAGTCTAGTATGCTTTCCACTCATTCTTTGATGTGTACATTTTAAAGTACTATATTTTTCTTATCGTAATAAATATTCTTTTTATGTCCGAGTATGTACAACAAATTTTGCTGCTAATGGAGGGGTGATGCGAATTGCCAATATTGGACCGTCATCTTCTTACTCTTAGAAATTCTTATTGTTATATTATTATAATAACATATTGTTATTTATATTGTTTAATTAGCTTCTGTTATCTAGTTATTATAATTGCAACCATAGGGCTACCAGATTACCAGATACTTTCCATAAATAAATAAATAAATAAATAATTGACGACTTTTATTCTTAGCCTTATTAATTTTAAAATCAACCCGTATAATATATGTTAAAAAGATCTATTTTATAATCTTTATCAAATAAAAGATTACTTGTTTTACTCTTTTATACATATTTTAATATCTACAGGTAATAACTTAAAAAAAATTTTTACAAACAAATAATAATTTAAATTTCTTAGTTCTTACAGTTTCCATAATAAACAATACATTTTATTTTAGTATTTCCAGGAAACCTACACAAACAGATGCTATTATGCCACATGATTCTAATCACTCTTGTTCTAAAAAATATCATGTTTCAATTTAATATTCTATAGGGTTGAATGTATTCCATTAAATAAACATAATTATCAAAACAAGCTCAATATTATCTATAATATAGTCCATAGAAATAATTTCAATTTAAATAATATTAAAAAATTTCATAAATGTATTAAACAAAAAATAATACACCACTCACCAAATAATGTTAATTATTATAGTATAAAATATTTAAATATGTCTAATGAATTCACTAAAATTCTGAACATTAATGTATAAACAATAGAACTTCCCAAAAAATCCCTCTTTTTTTTTGAAAATGCTGGTATATAGAAACTTAAATGGAACTGTAATAAATTGTGTATAGGTAAGACAAATAGAAATTTTAAAATAACATAACAAGGATACATTTCTGAAATAAAATTAAATAAGACTACCCCTAATTTAAATTTTCGGTAAACATGTTTTATAAAATAACCATAATATAAGTTTTGATATTAATACAGACTTTAAAATATTAAATACCCAAATAACATTTATATTAACTCAATTTTAGAAGAATTACATACACACAATTAAATAAAGAAAAATAATTTTTATAATATTTTAAATGTTCAAACCGATTTTAAAAATAATATCTTATATCAGTGATGGAACTACATATAGATAAAGGTGATTTCATACGGGCTCCAGCGTATAAGAGGTCTCCAATGATTTAACTTATAAAATAATGAATATTACAATTTACAATTAAACCAAAAACATCAAAAAGATTATATTTAGATTTTAGCTTTCTGTATGTTTTTGTAGGTTAACCATTGCATAATTAGTTATGGAAATTCAGAATAATAATAATCGAGTATGAACAATTAATTACTAGATCTTAACTTAGTATAATATGAAAGTAGGTAGGTATTATGCATTTATCGGTATTAAATAAAATATCCGATAAAAAAGGAAGTCTGTATAACTATACTAATGCAGAATAATTTTATCACGTAAATAAATTATCGGTTGTAACTTGTATTATTGGTGATTGCTGACATTTAAACCCAAAAATAAAACATCGCGATTCGTGTGATGGTTATGTTATCATACATCAACGTTATCTGAATTATAACATTTTTCGGAAACTGTATATTGCTAAGTTAAAAAAAGAAAGTGTTGAGATTAACAGGTCACCTTAACGATTATGTCCTACTCGATGGTCGTCTAGAATTGATTGTTTAACATCACTCCATCACTTGTATCCATGTATAATAAAGGTTTTAACTTACATAACATTTACTGGACGCACTAAAGCATAGATAAAAATAAAGCGCTCTAAAAATATATTTTGAATGTTATGAAACAGTTATTCTAGTTACAATGATGTATAAAATAATATCAAAAATCAATATAGCATCTAAAATACTACAGTCACCTGGAGCAGGTATTGGAAAGGCTGTTTATTTAATACAAATTTTCATTACGTGGTTATGATATCTATTGAAAACAAACGTGCAAAAATTGAATATGTAAGTATTGATCAATACTTTCGCACAAAACCAAAGCAAAAAAAAAAATATTTAGAACTTACTTATAAATATATGACAGTACCTATATTATATATGTGTTAAAGAATAAAGATATAACATGAGATTGACAAAATTCTAGAGTTCTTTTTAAAAATGCTGTCCTAATAGTAGGACCTTCATGAAAATTGTACACAGGCCTCCAAAAATCTAGTTCCGCCACTACTGTCTTATATCAATAAATTTTAGATAATAAATAATCAAATAATTTATATTTCTAAACATATCTATGTCTAACATTAACTAATTTTAAATATTCTATTAAAATAAATTATTTCTATATTCTATGTAAAACAAACAACCAATATGTATAATTTTTTTTTTTATTTATTTCTTCATTTAATTTTTTATATTCAGTCGTGTATTACATTTTGACTGTGATATATGATATATCTGCTGATGAATTTTTAATTCGAAACCGGTCGTATAATACACTTAAAATACTCCAGGCGACACATTCATTCTTTTATTTATTTATTTATTTATTTATTTTTTTATTTTTATATATACATTTTTTATTTATATATTTATTTACGAGTATTAACCATTTTAATAATTTTGTTTTTACTTTATTACTTTATGAAAAAAATGATATTTATTTAAATGTTTTTCTTGTTAATCATCTATTATGTATATAATTATATATATTGTATATGTATATTATGTTATATTGTATCTGAGTTATCTTGCTATTTGTGTTTACCCTGTTGTATATTTCATTGTTAATTGGCCATTTATCCATTGTTTTTCCAGATCCGAAAAAAAACTTTTACTGGACCAATCAATTTTTCCGTCATTTATAAAAGTTAAAATGTCAACTAAAATGGCGAAAAGGTACGAGGATAATAAATATATTAAAGAAAACATTAATGAAAATATAGAAAAATGTGAAGTTAAAGAAGAAATTCGGAAAACAATAAATAATGAGATCGCAATGGAGGATTTAACGTTAGTTTTATCAATATTCAACTTTTAATTTTAACACAATTTTAACCTTTCAAAAAATTAGACTATTTTTTTTAAAAAAAGAAACTTATATTTAATTTTTGGATAACTACAAAAAAAACATTTCATAAGGATGATTATCCTAATCTTCATATATAATACTTATATATACCAATACTTCTTATTAAAATTAATAAGAAACAGATTTCAGAACTGTATTTTGCTGTTGGGATATAATTCATAATTATATAAAAATGAGATGAACCTCATGTCTGTTCAACCTCAACCTATTGTTTTTATTAACAATCCAAATATAAACTTTGCACTTTAGTTTGAAATTATATACATTTTTCTTTTTAATATTAATAAATCCAACCTGGATTTTATTATTCAAATTAACCAGTGGCAGTAGTTTTAAAACACAAAACTTATATTGAAATCAGTTTGTTTAACTTTAATTATTTCCAACTAATATTTTTTTAATTTGAATGTTTGTTTTTTTTTTATATTTATACATACATATGCATATTATAATAAGTATTAAATTTATATTTGCATGCAGGCATTCCATTTATCTCGGACCCAATGTTTTACAATTTAATACAATAATACAAGAACCAATAAAACATAAAATATATAATCTTGAAAATGATGATCTTTTTGGAAAACCGCTTAATACTAAGTGGGAAAAAACTGAGGAGTAATTAAATAAATACTTATAATATAAAATTTAAATGTATGCATACCTAATTTAATAATATCATTAAATTATAGGCTTAAGTTTGAACTTCATAAAGTAGATTTCAATCTTTTTGAAAATTGTTTTGGTGGTGAAATTAAAGTTGAAAAACAATTGGGTCCAAACATGTTTACTGGTTGGCCTATACTTTTTGATGATTTTGAAAATGTTCAAGATAAATTAAAGAATATAAGCAATACTATTGAATGTTCTGAACTTCTAAATATGTAAGTAATTAACTTATATAGTTAAAATAATGAATAAATTAAAAAAAATAAAACACTACAATAACTACTTTAGAAATAACTTGAAACCTGGAATGTTAGTTGGCGCATTTGATATTGCTAATAATTTGTACGGTCGTGGTTATGTAATTTTAGTAGCTGGAAACAGTGTAAACGTAGCAATGAGTGATTATGGTAAAGTAATTAATACCGTACAAATTAGAGCACTACCAGAAAAATTAACTCAGTTGCCAGCGTATTCATTTAAATTATTCACTAAAGATAATTGTGTTTTGCAATTAAAGGTATGATTATAAGTTTTAATTATCTAAAATTTGTTCATATTTTATTTTTATATTTTTACATTTTTAGGAAAAACCTTATATTTTTAAAACACGTAAAGCAACTTCTGAAAAAATTGTTTTGATTATTTTTGATGAAAACAAAAAAATTAAAGTTTATTTAAAAAAATGGGTGCCTACTGTTGAAGAATATGGTGTTCCATATATTGAATTTAAAAATAATAGTATGGTCGAATTATTAAACATAAAAGATACAAATTCAGTGTACTTAAGATCAAAACAAAAGAACTGTTTTGATTTGTTATTTTCAATCTGGGATTCCATAAATTGCTGCCATTATAACTGTAATTATTTTTCAATTAAAATATATTTAGTTAAAACTTAAAACGTAAAATACAGAAATTAAGAAGTCTCATAAATTCAACTTATTGAACTCTGGCGACTATTATGATACAAGCCAAAAATTGGACTTTTTGAGATAATAACGCCTATGAAAATAATTTTTTTCTTTTCGTTTATATTTTAAACGGCCCAATTCGAAGCAGTATTTTTATATATGTTATGTGTACTTGTGTCGATATAGAATGTATTAAACCAAAAAAAAAATTTCATCAAGACTGACATAACTCCAATTTTGAACAATAATAATAATATAATTATTATTATATTATATTATATTATACCTGATTGGTTTTTTTTTTAATATAAATTGGCCGATACTTTATCATAGTTGATTAGTATTGAATGTTATCTACAATAACTTGAATTTATTGTGCTTTGTTCTATATAAGTTTTATTACGTACCAACAAATTTATTCAGTTTAGCTATCATGCTGCCATGCATTTTTTCCGATTTCATCATTACATCAGTATTAATAGTGGGTTAGTTTTGAATAGTTGTAGGTATACTCGTTGTATGTAGGTAATATATTATACGAAGATTTTCTTTGACACAGAAATGACATTTAATAGTGTGAATAAATATCTTTAAGAAACAAGTGATTATGAAATAGTGATTTCGAAGACAATGGTAGTTCTACTCATAAAAATACAAAATCTTTCAAAAGTGTATGAAGTTTGACCAGAAATTTCAAAATCTTAAAAAAATGACTTGTTAAAACTTTGTAGGTAAAATCTAATACCACCTTTGTATCAAAATTTTTATAAATATATGTATTTTTTTTTAATTATAATATAATAAATATTGTTTGACCCAAGTTGTAATTTATTTTCTAAACATACTATAAAAACTGACATAACTAAAATTTTTTGTTAAAAAAATTCGGGTTTTGAAATTTTCGAATATATCAATAATAGATAAAAAAAAATAATAATAATAAAATTTGGTACAATTTTAAAACGGATTGAACAAATAGTTGATTTTTTATTTAAATATTAAGTTATGAGCATATTTAAAATTCCGTTTCCTGAAAAAATTACCTTTTTTGACATGTATCATTATAGTTGCTGGTTATCGCACACCAGTGCTTGTACAAAAATATATCAGGAAATGTGTTTAACCTAACCCTGTTCAATTTAAATCATTTAATCATATAAGTATAAAACGTGCGTTTTCAACAAACAAATTTTTGAATACATATTATTTTTAACACTTTTTCAATAATGGACTTCTTAATAGACATTTTTTTTTAACCCCTTTGGATTTCTATTATTAGAATTTATCACTCAAATATTATAGCACAGATTACTGAACATGTTAAATAATTATTTGGTTGAATTACTGAAATTACTGTAGTTACAAATAATAGTATACAGATATTGCAGTGCTATTTATAAAATTGTATTAATTTAATAAGGCTGTATTTTGTTTTAGCTCAACCTTTAAAAAGAGAACCGTATTATGGAGAAATTGTAGGGTTCAAATCTGCTATTACGGGTAACTTTGAAAGAGCTAGAATTTATAAGTATCTTGGAGATAATATTTATTCTGTGAAGCATATGGATAATCCTATTAAAGAATATATACAATTGTCTGAAATGATAGAATTATCCTACGAAATTAAAAGTGTATGTATTTATATATACATAATATATGATGTTAATTTTATAACCTAGACCAAGGAAAGAAGATAATTAATATATGTTTATTATTTTAAAATTCCTGCAAATAATTAGTTGTAATAGTTTTAATTAATTATACATATTTTAACATAATATAAAACTTGTAAAACCTATTACATAGTAAAAATAACCGTTCAAAAAATAATTTTCTGTCATCAAATTAAAAAATATATATTTTAATTTTAATATTAAATAATAAAATCTAATAAACAAAACTTTTATAAAATTCAATCTGAAGTTTCCAATGTTTGCCATAATTTTGGTTAATACTAAGTTAAATATATATTTTGTCCATATAGCCCTGTCCATGACATGACTTGGGCTTAGAAAGATAGAACTATTAATATTAACCAATGTTTTTATTAGTGCATATTTATTATATAAATAGTTAATCATTTAAAAAGTTTAAAATGTCTAAATCATTAATTTTTACTTAAAATTGTTTTTATTGGATTTTTTTTTAATTTCTTTTTTAAATTGGCTATTTGTGCTGACAATAAATTTATATTTTTTGTAGATGCCTGTAAGTTTTATAATGGTTGGATTGAAAAATGTATTACCATATCCTATTCAGTTTCATGCTCTAGGTTTCATTGATACCATAAAGGATATGTGTTTAACTGTTGTAAGTTGTTAAATACTATAGCTATATATTTATTTTCACATATTAAAAAAAATACTTTAAAATTTGATAGCATTTTGATGAATCAAGTATGGAAGGCTGGAAATTTGTAGATCTAAACATTAAAAGTTTAAAGGAAAACGTTAATGCAATATTATGTGCTCTACTTGAACCTACTTGGTTTAAAAATACATCTACAAATTTATGTACGTAATAAATAATTTTTTTTTTAAAAAAAAAATACCCATGATTAGAATAGCTACACTATTGTTATAATTACTTATATAATTATGTACTTATTAAATCAAACATACATAAGAAATTAGGGTTTTACTATTTAGCTAAAATTGTTTATTAATTTATAATATAGAGAATACAAATACAAACAATTTTATACACTGGGTGATTTTTTTCCATCATGAAACAGTAATTTTCTTGTACGGATTTTAAGTGAATTTGTTTTCGGTTTTTTGTTTTTACCATTGTGGGATAGTTAAAGCTTTTTTTAAATTAATTTTTTAACTTTATACCACTACTTCAGTATATGAAGTTGTGGTATAAAGTTAACCCAGAAGAGTTGGTTAGTAGGGAGTAGTTATCAACTTATCATTTATAAATAGATATGCAATTTATTACCCTTCCCTACTCCTGTTTAAATTTTAAATGGTAAATCTGATATTAGTGGTATGCATTTCAAAGTGGAGGGGGTTTCACCTTTGAAAAACAAAAGTATATGCTTATTTAGAGTATATATTGTAGATGTATAAAATTAAAAATGAAGTTACTATGATTCCTTAATAATTAAAAAAAAAGAAACATCAAATTCACTTAATATCATCTAAGAAAATTGCTGATTCATAATAAAAAAAAAAATCACTCTATTAAATGATATTAAGTATGCAGGAGGCTGCTAGTCACCTTAATAACTGTAACTATACTACTATACTGTTCAACACTAACCTTATCACTACTGTCCACAATGAGTATTAACATTATATCAAGTCAAATTTTCCACCACCTATTTTTTAAAACAATAGATAACTAAATACTATAATAGTAAACACTGTGTATTTACAAAATGTTATTCCATGGCTTCATTTGGGGCTTCTCGTAGGGAATTCAGGCTAACTTTTATCACTTTCATCAATTCTAATTCCCTAATTTGAGTTCTTTATCCTGAAGGAGGTCCTTTTTAAACTATCTAAAAGTAGTAGAGAAAAGATAAATATATATGCAACAGGCATAATACAGTGCAATATTCTATATTTTCAAAGAAATATTATAATATATAAATGACATGTCACTTATTTTAATTTAATATGTACCTGTGATTTTAACTGTCATTATTTTAAATGTATATTAGTGGAAAATGAGGTGATTCTTAGTAACAACAATTTATTAAAGAAGAAATTAAAGGAAAAATCAGTTGTAGATATGACGTTTGTTATGTATCACAATGGCGTCTTTTATATGAGAGACAAATCATTTGGGAAGTCTTTTTCAATTCTAACTAAAATGATAAAAGAATATTGCAGCTTGAATTTACATCCTTATTTACCACATAATGGTGAAGTATGTCTAGGTCAATTTCCAGGTATTTACTGTTTTAATTAAATACATTTGATGTTGTGTTAAATTGAATATAATATTTTAACTGTAGATGGATTATGGTACAGAGTATTATGCAGTGAAGTGAAAGCTAGCCATTTAGCAGGTGTATATGCTGTAGATTTGGGTAATGTTGCCTTTTTGAATTCTCAAAATATGAAAAGGATGCCCGAAGAAATGCTATTTCACCGAATGCATGTTTATAAATGTCTTTTATGTAAATTATTTACTATTAAAATAACCTTATTGTGTTACAGTCTAATGTATAATCAGATTACATTTTGATTAATGTTTTTTAGCTTCACCTGTCGATATAGATGCGAAGAAATTAAAAATATTACAAAACTATGAAAATACAGATTGTAAATTGACTATTGTCAACAACTCATATAATCAAGACTATTACCAAATTGAATGTCCATTTATTGAACAAATTCTTCAGTAACTTTAAGATCATCACAGTAATTAAACCTTTTCCATGGATCGCCAAATAAAATAAAATATTCACCAAGACCTTTTTTTTATTTGTTTTGCACATAAACAAATTCTGTTTTAAAGTATCTTATATGCGGCACTCAGTAGAAACAATACAAAAATAACATACAATAAAACATTATTTTAAAACAAAACGTCTAGCACGGTGCTGAGCGAGTATTCACTTGCTTCTGTTTAATTATTTAAGTAAACATGTTCATATCTGAGTGCCAAAAAAAATGTGCCACAGATTAAACCCTATATTTTTAGATACATGATACATATTTTCCTATAGTAAATAATTGTGCAACTTCCTTTTGAATTTGTTTACCATAATAATAATAAAGTATTAAAACAAACTGACTGTCTACTTTTAATTAAAAATAACTGAGATTATAATTTTACTTTTTTAGTTTAAAATTTAAAACTATACTTTAGGATTGTCAAATGTTTAATCTAGTGTGGAGTTCCCCAAACTTTTTTCCCGTCAGACTCCCTACAGATAGAAAAAATTGATTGCGGACCCCCCTTTTATACATCAATTATTTTCGGTTTTGTATATACTATCTAGTATTTTCAATTTATGTTTTATTTAGTGTAAGTGTCTAAATTGTATTGAAAACTTGATTGTTTTATGCCATACAAATATATATATATATATATACATATACTTTAAACTTTTGGTTCAATTATTGTATTATTTATAATTTATCAATCAACAATGTATTTAATATCTAGTTAATTGACTCAAGTTTTAATTACACAAATTTCAAGTTAGTTATTTGTTTATTAAACAATATAATCAAATAAATTGTATTTTATTTAAGTATTAGAAATAAGTAACACATATCACATTTTTTAAATAAATAATTTGATAATTCAAGATAAATTATTGATGTTCAACTTTAATTTCAGTAACTTTTGCTGTTTCATCTTTTTTCTCAGGTTCAATAGCCTTAACCGCTGGTACTCCTGTTTGAATAATTGGTACACTACGTTCTCCTGAGAGCTGTGTTTCCTAAAAAAGGTTAATTTTAAATTAAACTGTGCTAGTACTTATAATCAATATTTTCCAGACTATTAAACAGGTTAAAAATTATTTATTAAAGAAGTTAATTAACTTAATAAAAATAATAAAATTGAAAGGTTAAATAATGAATTACCTACATACTTGTAAAATAAAATTGTTTCATTTGTTAATATACATTCGTAATTTGAATAAATTAATAAACTAAATGATTAAACAATTTATGTTTCACTGTATCTACTTGAAATTTTGTAAAATTGCCCACTTGGGGACGTTGAATTATATAAATAAATAAATTTGTGAGCTATAGTTACATAAATTATCATTTGTATATTATATTTTAATTTTAATTTTCATTACATTACTTATCTGACATAAATAGATATTAAGAAAATTATTACTTATAATAAAATATAAACAAAATTATTAAAATCGTTATTACTCGTAAAAAAAATAAAAAATAAATAAATGTGTCGTCTGGAGTATTATGTTAAGTATTATACGACCAGTTTCAAATTAAAAATGTATTAACACAGTCAAAACGT
Source organism: Cinara cedri (assembly GCA_902439185.1). Taxonomy (NCBI): domain Eukaryota; kingdom Metazoa; phylum Arthropoda; class Insecta; order Hemiptera; family Aphididae; genus Cinara; species Cinara cedri. The sequence goes on along the minus strand of CABPRJ010000959.1, from coordinate 267,067 downwards.
AAAACTTTACTGCAATCTTATAATACATTTATCATAATATTCCAGGCGAATAATTTATTTATTTATTTATTTTTATTTATGTCTTTTTTACTTTTAATGAAGTCTTAACATATTTATGTACGCATTGATAATTGATCAATCAATATTGAAAGAGTTATTTTTATAATACATAGTTAAGAACCTATCTAATATGATCCAATCATATTTTTAGTCTACTTTTATTTGTTATTTTTTCTGTCCATTCCAGATATGCTTGATTAAATTATGGCAACTCTACATTTAAGTCCTGAATGAAGTGTTATTACTACTTATTACCTTTTTAGGCACGCTGATGGTTAGTATTCCATCTGAAGACAAGCTTGAAACGACTTTTTCTATATCGACATCTTTAGGTAATAAATATCTTCTTTTAAATTGCCTAGATATAAAACCGTGTTCATCTTGTTTTTCTTCGTGTTTTCCTTCTACTATAACTGCTCCTTCTGAAGTTTTAACCGTGATCTCGCCTGGCCCAAATTGCTGGACGTCCAATATGACTTGTACTTGGTTGTCGTCGAATTTCAAATTGGACGTGCCGCTGTTTTGTCTATTGAGTACACCTTGCCATGGTCTGTAGTACGTACCCGACCTGAGGGAAGGCGACGCCAAAGCGGATGTCAAGCTGGTTAGATCATCTCTGTGTAATCCCAAACCGAAATGTTGGTCCAATAATCGCCTAGGTAATCGCTCACGTTCGAAATCATCCCACCAGTTTTGAAAAAACAACGGTACCAAAGACATATTTTGTGTTGTAGTCAATTTTTAAAATCAATATCTATAAAATAAATAAAAATATGTTCAGAATATAATATCGGCCGATCAACTTTCATATGAACTTACCAAAATTAATAAAATTGATTTTCGGAACAAAAGTTCTTACTGATACGATTTATAGCAGTGAAGTATAAAAAAAGCGAACGGTATTCATTGCGTATTTATATGAAAGTTTCGGATGTATTGCTCACCAATACTTTCGAGTTTATTTTTGTACACTTAAAATCTACAGTTGTCAGTTGGCCTTAATTGTGGACTGTGGTATAATGTAGGAGGATTCCAAAAATATTCATTATTTTGTTTATTTCTCGTGAGTCATAGCTACAAATATTGTTGACAGAATGCATTATTTATATATACATTTACTAGAGTCCACAGACCTACTTACTATTATTGCCAATTTCTTTTTTTATTTACATAAATTATCACCTATAGGTACCTAAAAAAATATCATTATATTTGCTTGGTTATTAAATAAAAATAAATAATTATAATAACCAGTTTTCTACAATTATAAAGACATCGATATAGGTCCTTAATTGAGTTAACACATCAATAAATCATGTATAATGTACAAAAGTCTTAGTAAAATGATACCTACCTAATGAATCTGTAAGCGAAAATATTAGTGTACGGTTTTTTTTCTATTGAACTCATTAGCGTCAAAGAAGGTTATTACTTATTAGTAGGGCCGATAGTTATTCTATAAAAACTTATTAAATATATATGCAGTTAAACATATCACAAAAAACGAGGATCGATGTAAAATTGCGGCACGGGTATATTTTATATACATCATTAAATATTTTTTATTCATACATATAAATTATGTCGAAGATTGTTTTTGTAAAATCAATACTTTCCCATTTTTCAAACTTAAGAATGGAAATAGAATTGTATTAATATTAGTATAGTTAAAAATATTGGTTTTGCTTTTTTTTTGTTTATAATTAAAAAACGTATTTTTAAACGATTATAAATAAGAAAATGGTGAAAATTTAATAATAACGAACGTTGTGAAAAGCGAAAGGAATAAAACATTGACAGTGATTGATGAATTTAAATTTCGTTTTCACAATTTGCTAAAAATCTAAAATATTAATACAATATTATATTTCCAGTCCTTAGTCTGAAAAATGGAAAGGGAAATATTGATTAGACATAATATTTACGTATGAATAAAAAATACACCCAGGCCGTAATTTACATATGTATGAAATATAATCGGGCCGCGATTTATCCATAATAGTATATGACTATGGCCTTTTTTTGGGGACGCAATTTTCCGACTCCGCCGCACGAGTACCTATAAATCACAACTGATGATTCAAATAACGACAAAGTCATGCATAGGAAGGTACGATAACGGATAAAATACATCATAAACAATCGTACAATAGGAACCGAAGTACTTGACAATTAATAAATTGAACGATCCATAAAAAATTAATTCGTGAATATCTAAAACACGGGTTAGGTTACGGGTTCCATTTATAAATTGTAAACAATTATTTTGCGATTCTTGATTGGTTGGGTTGGAAATTTCTCAAAAGTTCTGGTTATAGCATATTTCATGGATTACGTAATATTGTTATTATAATATTATGTTAGAAAACAATAGGATCTCATCTGCGGTAGCGGGGGACGCGTAAAAAGTACGAAAATATTTTGTCAGAATATTTTAACAGAAAAATAATTTATCCGAATAGTATTAGTACAGAACAGTTTTTTGGTCGAAAATATATATAATCAAAATAATATTCGGTACAAAATAGAAAAAATATTTTATTACAACCGTATTTTGATAGAAAATACCTATAAAGGTGATAACAATATTATCTCAAATCACTTGTAAACCACTGAAAATTGGTTTTTCTCCTACGGGGTACGGTGATATAATATATACTAGATATATCAACTCCATAGCCCTCATTATTCAATTATAGTTAATTACATAAATGAGTCAATGTCATCAATCAATCTTCATTGGTATTGGGATTATCTACAACCGTGATACTATCCACCTACAACTTTACTGTGACCATAGATATAAATAAATCTATAGCAAGATATATCTTTAATCGTCATCCAAAGCCATGCTGTGACTTGCCTTTTCAATACCGCGCTCTATTTGTATTTAATGTAACTAATTTTCTAACTAATATTATTAATATTTAACAGTATTTTTTGGTACCTATTTTTACTTTAATTTTGTTTTATCCCAAGAAAATTTACTTTCAGAAAAGGGGGTCTACATCGTATACATTGGAGTAAGCTTTCCGGTAGAAAGTGTTCATAAAAAAAAAAAAAATAATAATCAACATCTTTGTAAAACCAATAAATTGTTGTACATTCTTCAAAAAACTTAATGTAATTACGCACACACGACTACATGAAACTAAATTCACGTATGTACGCAACAGTTCGATCACTGTACACTGAACGACTGAACGACTGAACTAGTTGTTGGGTATTTATTAACTTATTGCTATTATTATTATTAGATACTCAAGGGGTTTGGAAGCGACGAGTTTCTGTATTTGTCTTACACACATATGATATAGGGAATTAGACGTGTTTTACTTCCAACGTGCAGATTGATCTAGTGAAGCGATAAGAATATTCTGAAAGCAGATTTAAATTTTTCGTGAAGACTACTGGAAATCGACTTTCTCAATTTTTTGATTTTAATTTCTCAACAAATTAAAATATTCCATATTTTTCAATTACTCTTTAATAAAATTGGCCTTTTTTAAAAATTTACCGCGAGATAGATTTGAAAAGTGGGAAAGTCGATCTCCAGTAGACCTCACGACAAATTCCAATCTGTTTCCAGAATTCTTATCGCTTCACTAGATCAATCGGTACGTTGGAATTAGAACACGTCTAAATTCCCTATATCTCACGTGCGTAAGACAAAAACAGAAACTTGTCGCTTCCAGTCCCCTTAATATTTATAAATCATATGGAAGATAATGATGTGAAAACAAAATAACACAACGGTCTGCGCTATTATAATATGCTACGGTAATACGTGGAACTGTAGAAGTTCATGTTACGCCTTATCAAACCTGGGTTTTTTGAGCGGCGGGTACTACCACCGCACTGTCTTAAAAACAAATCATATAACCACTGGAACGTTTATACCTAGGTAATAAAATAATTTGTGTTCACTGGATGCCCCATTGTCATTATGTCGTCTCGTGAAATCTTGATGTATTAATTTGCAGCCCAAATCGTATCATGAATACAAATCGACATTTATTTTTTGAAGTGGATATTTTTTTCTATAAATTTTATAAGCCAAGGATCAAAAAGTTTTAGAGTTTTTATATAGTATCCCGGCAATCGGATGCCCCCCCCCCAAACGTCTGTTGCCGGGGCGAATGCCCTTAAAAGCCTCCGTCAAATCCGGCCCTGTATAAATTATGATACGTAACTATTCAATGGAACTACCTACAGATTTTCAATGCGAAAGCAATAGATGTAAGTAGAATTTTTAAACAAAACTTGCGGTTTAAAAACTTCCGTGGGCATATATACTTACTTTTGCTTGATAATACGGCACTGTCTCTGTTTCATGACTGCCAATAAGATCTATACATATATTATTAAAATGCAACATATTCGGAAAATAATCGTGATAAAACAAAAATATATTATCTTAAACGATTCCTTTTAAATCAATAGGCAATCTAGTTCGGGCAGAAAAACGCGATGCCTCATAAAAACATTCAGACGTTAAACAATTGAGAAACAAATAAAACTGTTAAAGTGATTCCAGTCGGTCATTTTCCAAGGAGTGAGAATTGGGCAGTTTATGTGACAGGTATAAATGGGGCGCATCACTGTATGAGAAGTAATTAAACATTAGTGTGAGCGCAGTTAAAAGCGTGTAGCCACCTTCCACATCGCCATAGCACGCAAACCATGATAATAGGCATAAACATATTAACGAACTTTAGTTAATATGTTTATGGTAATAGTTACCGTTGCGTATCGCATTGTTATCACAGTTATTTTTCGGTTTATCTAATTTGATGACAATATTATCAATAATGATATCTGGTTTATTTCTACAGTTTAAGAAATTTTAAATTTAAGAAAAAGTGTTCAGTTATTTTTCAAATAGAAACATGCCTCGGCTATGACAAAATTGTGAGATTTGGTCTGGTGTGATTTTAATTCTGTAAAAATCCTAACATCTCCTCTAGACAACGGTCGAGAAGTTTTTTTTTAGAAATATTAATTAATTCAATAAATATGATATGAACAAAAATTATGTAAAATATTATAGTATTGTCAAAATTTCGAACCTTAAAAAAATGCTCAGACTGTTCTCTGGAGGAGATATTAAGAAATGTTATTATTTTTATACGATTAAAATCGGACCATCCAATTTCACAATCTTGTCAGAGCAGAAGGTTTAAACATTTTTTTTTTTTGACCGATTAGAACCACCTTAACAATTATTATTTATCAATATGAAGGTGACAAAACGCAAGATTAAATGATGAATTCAAATTGAAAATTTATCTAATCGAATTTTGATAAAAAATATTTCGTAGTAGTTGTTAGTAGTTGTAAGTAGCTATTCAATGTAATATCGTAGTTATTTACATTCGAAGCAATTACATTCGGAGCAATGTAACACAATGAAATGTTATTGCTACGACCATAGACATATTAAGATATGGACTGCGCCTCCCCCACACTCTGCCATAAGTTTATTGAAATAAGATTGTTAGAATGAGAAAGAGTCTAGTTTAGGTAAGAAAAAATGTAATATCATGGAATAATAAACAAAAAACGTCTTATTAAAAATCATAGACACATAAATGCACTTAATTAAAACATACAATGTTTTAAATATAGGATTTAAATTATTTTTAATAATTGCATAGCTCTTTAAAATGTAGGTAGAGTACTATAGGTAGGTAGTGTACCTATAAAGCAATATAAAATATGAATCTAGGAAAAAAAGTGACACAAAATAATGACACGGAAAAAAATCATTAAATGTATTTTATTTAAAAATCACAAATGTCAGTTTTAAGCATAGACATATAAAATAAATACCTATAACATTCTTTATCCGTCTATTGTTTTAAGTCAAATACATGAACATTAGATAATAAATCTTTTATATTTGGTCAATTATAAAGTTATCAAATTAAAATATTAAAAAAAATGAAATAGTTAGGTAAATTTTAATAATAATATGAAAATAATAAATCTGAAATCTGCTATTTTATTTTGACCGATTACTTTGAAATATATCTATTGATTTTTAAAATGAATAGTCTTAATTAAAAAACGATCGTATGCGTTCTTTTGGCTGACTTTCACTCTTAATATGTCTATGGCTACGACAGAGTAATAGATGCTCGTAGTAGTTGTCTTTCGTGGCAGCAGTATCTCCCCGGTATAAAGTCCACTCGTTGGCACCATAGATAAAAAATATTTTATTATCTATAGTTGGCGCGCACCCAGATAGTAGCTGATAGAAAAACTGAAGACATTATTAATAAATAAACAATAACATAACCACAAATTCATATGTACAGAAAAAAAAAACTTTTAAATATTGAATTTTCTGCGGTTAGCGGTTTTCTGTTGTACTTGAAATTGTTGAAAACCTAATATTTGTAAAAATTTTAAAGAACAAAGTAAAATTATTTTATTAAATATTTATTTTAATCTTTATTTTTCATATTAATTTGTATTCAATTAATATTATTTATTTCAACATTTGTTATCATCAGTTGTACATATATTTTTTTTTTAAATATTGAAAAATTAATATTTATTTGTTGACATCTAGTTTGTTTTGTTTAACAGAAACACAAGTTTCAGGCTTTCAAAATGGGTTCCATGTAAGTTTAATGCAAGATTAATGCATTATTTGTCATTTTAAAGTAGTTTTTAAAATTGTATAAGTATATTATTTTTCAGTTACTGGAAAGAGTTCTATTTCAAGTTAAATAAATTGAATGTTAATTATGCCGACGAGTCAATTGAATCTATGATATATGATTGCTTGGATGACATGAAAAAAGGCATTTTCAAATACAAATCACATTCTTCTTCTCGACTAGCATTTTATAAAAACGATAAATCAGATACTGAGTATCTATATCCTATCATATCTCAACTACTTGTAATTATAATACATTCTTTTCTGTAGTTTTTGTTTTTAGTTTTAAATAATTTGCTCACATATATTTATATATTTTATGTTATTATATCTATTTCATTTAGTTTATAAGTGAACAAGATGCTAAAACAGTATATGAAAAGTATAACGAGTTGGTGTGTAAAAATAAATTGAGTAAATCTATGACTGAAATTGAATTCCATAATGAATGCGTAAATGTTTGGAATTTTTACAATGAAGAAATATTATTTTTATTTCGTTCATTAAAACTAATTCTTACTGCTGCAGAAAATCAACATTCTCATTATTCTGTAAGTTTATTTTAGAAATAAGTAGTTTTAGTTATTATATTGCTTTAGTCATTTCATTTTTCATTTTTAGGCTGTATGTAAAAAATTTGTACAAAAACAAAACTGGAAAGAATGGTATATTTCCTTAAGAAAACAATTGGCATATATTCGTACATTAACATTTTTTGATACTATTGTTTATAAACCACTTCAAAAAATTGTACACAAGCATTTGCTGACATTTGTTTTAAACCAACAAATAGAACTTTTGCAATTAATTGTGTTAACGTCACTTAGAATAGATAGTATTACTAAAGATGATTTCAACTTTTGGATTACTAATCTAATTGTGAGTAATTTATTAAATAAATTATAAAATATAATTTAATTTTTGGTTTAAACAAAGTGATTAATAAGTATTGCTTTATGAAGATGTTGAACAATTTATGTATAAATAATTATTACCTAATTTGCTAAATTTTAAAATAAATTTAATATGCTTGCTCTTTATACCTACCATTAAACAAAAGATATGTATATTAATTTCTAGTTTTATTTAATGTAGGATAATGATTTTGGAAGGAATCAAACATTGGAATATGATTATAATAATTTAAAAACTGCATATTCTCCACTAATTAATCAAATTTCTAGTTTAGAAACTTTGCATTCATTACAAATTATTACAATGTTTTGGGAGTAAGCATTTTATTAATTGTATTATTTAAAATAATAATATGTAAAAAATACATTTTGGTACCTGATGAATATGAATATTCTTTTGTTTCAGGGAAGAAAATTACATTTGGTCGACTAATTTAGATTTTGATGATTCTGATAAAAGAATTCGTATGATTCAACCTAGCAGTGATTATGGTGCGGTGCTTGTAGCTTGGACACTTCTTCATCTCAAAGGAAAATTTGGAATAAAAAATACACAAAAACTAGAAGTTTATACAGAAGCAATGAGTGTATTAAAATTATGGCCATCTTTATTAGGGATGTGTCAATCATCAGCTGTTAAAGTAAATACATTTTGTAGTTTAATATTTATACTTTATTAAGTTTACTACACTAACATATCAACTTTAGGATCATCCAATAATAGACAAGTTAGGTAGAGTTTTATGTGAAAATCTTATCATTGAAAGTATTGAATTAGATCTATTCGAATTGGTTGACTATGATCCAATTGTTATCAAGCTTGTATCATATTTATTAAAGAGAAATGCAAGATTATCAATAGAAACAATTAGTAACTTAGAAAGTGGTATTGGTTTGTTTGTAAACAAATTCATAGAAATGTATCCTGTTGATTTATATCACTTATTTGAACTATTTACAAGTATTATTAAAGGAGCTCCACACAGTTTAAATAAAGTAAAAATCATAAAAATCATAAAATCTTAATATTAGTTTTTAATTTATTAATGTATTTTTAGGTGTGGAAATTGATGAATGATATTCATACATTTAATGCTGTCGCTCCACCAGATGGACAATATATTTATCAACAAGAAACTGACACATTCTCACTTACTGATCAATATTATGTAAAAGACTCTATTTGGAGTATTGAATTTCCTAAAAATACTACATTTATTATTAATGGTGAAAATATCCGTTTCAATATCAAAGTGCCTGTATTCTATTTTTTGAACTCTACAATTAATAATTTCAGAATGGTAATAATTGAATATTGTTAAAGAGCATTGTGATGATTTTTTTTAAGAATTTTGTTAAATTAATTTTGTATATCATAAGACATTTATTATCTTAGAAAGTATTCACTTTTGTTGGAATTTGTTTTATTTAAAATTTAAGAAACAAGTAGTTTACAATTTTACATTTATGTTATTTTTTGTGACTTATTTTTGGGGGTAAGACCTATAATAAAGGTTGTAAAGGCTACCTTTGATTTTCAAATGGCATTCTATAATAAAAGTTCTATAAATAGATAGAGTATTAATTAAAATTAATTTTAGTGTTAAAAATCAAAAGTGGTTTATCCAAAAAATAACATGAATGTAAAATTTAAGAGTTGTTTGTTTTTTACATTTTTTATAAAACAAATTCTGAAAAAAATGCATAATTTTTTTGACGAGTATCTTACAATTGATTGATCACCATGTATAAATATATATATACATACATTTTAGTATCGTGATGAAGACCGGAAGACTACTTCTTATACTAATACAAAAGAATTGCTTATTAATTCCATTAAAATTATCCAATCTATTGCAAATGTTGCCACATCATTAAATAACGATATTATGAAAACATGTGAAACATTGTTAACCCTTGTTCCAAGGTAAATATTTCAGAAGTTAATACAAATATATTACTTATATATTATATTATATTTTATAAATTTATTTACTTAAATTTGAAATTATATTTTTAGTGTTTCTTATATTGATTCAAATTATGCAGCTGATCCAGAAGTTGTGTCTGAAATATTAAAACTAGCAAGACATATACTCGTTTATTTCCCAGAACAAACGTTGTGTTACTTTAATGCAAATAATTTTTTTCCTTTTTTGATGAATAGTCTTGAAGATTCTATTGTAAATTTACATCCTTTTTCTCAAAATTCAATTGCATTAATGATTCTGAAGTATGGACCTGAAGTTTATCCAGTTTTAACTCAGTATGTTAAACTCATAGAAGCTTCTCTTAAAGTATGTTCTAATAATTAATATTCTATTGATTAACTCTTTGTATTTCATTCATTAATAATTATTTTTAGATAAGACATACACTAGTATGCCAAACTGCAACATGTGGTGTAATGTTTGTATTCAAGACTATAATGCCATTATTAGCTGTATCAGATTTTTTTATAGGACCCAAAGAAAAAATGGATTTGGGTTGGGCTTGTATGCGCTTAATCTATGTTGTTTCTATGTTACAACCGGAGAGTGTAGAAGATACTTTAATAATGCCTATTAAAAAAGTATTGGATTTATGTCTACCACATAGTCCAACATCAATTGCTTCGTTAATGATTTTAAATATAGCTACTATAGGTAAAATTATTATACATTAATAATTTATTCCATAATTTTGTAGGAGTTCACAATTTCTAATTATTAATTAATTATTTAAATAAATTACTTTGTATAAAAAAAGTTTACTATTATAGATACATGAATAATTTATTAATAAAGAAATTATTTCTAATAAATTTGTTAATGTAATATTTTTAGGAGAAAAAGATTTTACTAAAATAATGCATAATTATCATAGTTGGACAACTGGATTTGGGAAAAGAAATATTCAATGTTTAATATTTGCATTATCCTTATTAAATTATACTATTGAAACAAAATCACTCGTATGTTTATTTGATCTATTTAGTTTTAATTTTATCATATTTGTAAAATTGTGTTTTGTATTATAGCCCGATGTTAATCGTAGCACAAATACTGCAATATTTGATCCTGAAAGAAGACTTGCCGTTTTGTTATCATATCGTTTAACAGTATTTCATAATAAATTAAATACCTTATCTCTTACTATACTTGGCACACTTGCAGAAGTAAGGAAAATATTTAACTGTTAAAAGATGTCCATAACTAATTTAATTGTTTTATTCAGAAACGATTTGTCTCTTTCAATCTTTCAATGGGTTTTAATAATGAAGAAAGAGCACGGACAGAGATGTTGTCTTATTTGAAATTGCATAGGCTTCATTCCACCAATATTGTAAGTATTATAAATCTATTCATATTAATCATTTTGTTTTATTTAGAAGATATTTTACTGTTTTAGGTGAAAATGCTAAAATTCTTACATAACGCTATTGCTTATCAATGTAAAATGTTTGAAATTATTTTAAATGTTGAATTAATTGAGAATTGTATTAAAGAAAATAAACAAATTGAATCAATTAATGACAGTATTCTATGGTTTATTGAAGTAGAACTTGAGACTGATGTAAGTTTATTACTTTTTTAGTTTTTTATATAAAATATTTACTATTTTTTTTACATATTATTTATTTTTAATAAAATTACAAGCAACCCCAACAAAAGATTGAATTCTTTGGCATTTTTACCAATGAAACTAACAATAATTTTGATAAATGTTCAATGCATAGACTGACATTTCATCAACTGAATTACATATTTTAGATTCCAAGTATAGCATTTTATTATGTGTACATATTATACCTTGGTTTTTTTTTTTATCTGTTAACAATTTTTACTGTATATATTGCTTTAATTATTACCTTTAGAGTTAGTTTCTGATAGTTTCTAGTTAGTGCTCTTTGATTTTCTTACCAGGTACACTTTTTTGAACATTCTGGTGATTTTTGAACTTTTTATTTTTATTATTGCTTATTCTAATTTTTATTCCCAATATTAATTATCAACTGTTTAAATTAATAAATGACATTAAATCTATTGTACTTATTAGTAGAGATAAAATGTTGCTTCACTGAACATAATTTATTTTTAGGATTTTAAACAAGAACAAGAAAACAGTATTTATCTTGAAACATTGGGAATTATACACACATTGTGGTATAATAGGTTTAATCTAGCTATGAATTACTTGCAACAAAACAAAAACTTTTGGAAGTTATTATTCAAACCTCTTTTTCATAATAAGTAAGCTTTATAATAAATTATATTTTTTATTTGGATACTAATCTTTGGTTAAGTATTTAATTTTTTCACTAAATGATCTAAATTTACCATCAAAGTTAATTTTTATTGTCTTTCCCCTACTTTTACAAAAATTATTTTTAGAATCTAAAAATAATTTTTTTTAATTAATTATGAATAAGTAATTTAACAACTAAGATTATCTAATGTTTTTCAAACTAGATATAGCATTGAAATCTTATTCTAATTATTAAAGTCTACATATAGGGTGTCCCATAATGATTTGCCACTTGAAATAACTTATGTTTTATTCATTATTTTTGATATATATATATTTTTTTTAATATTAGTATGCTTCTTTGCTACACTTTATATATGAATATTTTTTTTTAGGGAGAAAGGGACTTAAAATTAAAAATTAAAAATAGATTTTTTGAAGTTTTTGCAATTGTGGTTAGGTTAGGTTAGGTTAGGTTATTCCATTACAATATTTAATTAGTTATTAGTCAGACTACATGAACAGGATTTTCTTTTCCATGAGTTAATATTATGCAATAATGTTGTAATAGGTCATTTAAGTTGATAAACAATATTTTTATGATTGAAAAGATATTTTATAAAAAAAATCTTAGAAAATAAAAGACCCTACTTTAAAAAAAGTTTTAACCACCAAAAGTATTCTAAAGACCTATTTTGAAAAATAGCTATTTTTAATTTTTTTAAAACAATTATAGTAACATTTTTAATTTTTAATTTTAAATATCCTTAAAAAAAAATATTCATATTTAAACTGTAGCACAGAAAAACATTAATTATTTAAAAAAAATATGTATCAAAAATATTGAATAGAAAAAAAGTTATTTTAAGTGTGCAGATCATCGTGGGACACTGTATATATATATATATATATTAGGGTGCCCATTCATTTTGGAGTTAATAATTTTAAGGATTGTCGATCCAAAATTTGTTTCAATAAATCTAAAAATAAGGCTCTTAAAATTTGACTTGAAAAATTAAACTTAATTAACATGGTTAAGCTCAATGTTTTACGAAATTAAATAAAATCTTTATTGTAGAACTGATTATTTCCTAAATAAATGGTATTTTTATATTTTTTTTAAAAAATAAACCCTTCCATCCAAAATTGATAAAACTACCATTTCTCATGATTTTTGAACATAACTTTAATAAAATATTAATATTTCTTTAAAATAAAATAAAATAATTTAGAATTTTTAAATCAAAGTATTTTTTATCACCTTAAGATATTTAGACCCGCAATCATGGATAGTCTGAAAAAATATTATTAAAATGAATTAATTTAACTAATGAATCTTAAATAAGTGATATATTTAAAAATTTCCTAACTTGTAATAAGAATCGCTTCTGGTTTTTATCTCTTATAATATTTGTATCAAAGTCTTTGATTGAAATATTCGTTGAAATATATTTTTTGATTTTAAGTTAGTTAGTGATATTAGTATTTCTCCATCGGAACTTTTAATGTGTAATATGAAATGCACCTGGCTTTCTAAAACCTACTCTAGGAGATATGCCTACTAAAGAAAAAATTGCTAAATTTAATAGCTTGCAATAATCTTCTTGAGGAAATTTTTTAGAAATATGTAAGTATAAGTATATTTAGTTAACGAAAAAACATAATAAAATTCACTATTTCTTTAAACTTTGAGCTTGAAGCGTGTCCTGTTAATTTAGTTCAATTGAGCTCAAATATTAAGGGCCTTATTTTGAGATGTATTGAAACAAATTTCCGGCTCTTCTTAAAATTAAGAAATACATTTTCTTTCTATATAAATAACGGGTGCCCTAATAAACATTGTAAACATTGTGTAGCACCTGAAATTATAATTTTGTATAATTTCATTTTATTACAAAAATATTTTTTGTTTTATTCTATGTTTATTTTAATAATTAGTTTTATTGTATTAATTATAGAATGATATCAGAAATAAATTCAGAAGTATTTTCAATATTATCCCTTCAAGCACATTATTGCCCCATTGAAAGTAATAAAGAATTTTCAGAACAATTAAATATATTTTTGAAAACTAGATTAAACACTATATTAACGGTAAGATATTCATATCAGTGATTGTATTAGAATTATATATAAATATATCACTTGTTTGTCAACTTAGTTTTCTATTATCATTTTTAATAGTTTTGTATTTGTAAAGAGTAATTATTTTTTACTTTTATAATTTTTAACTATGCAAAATATCTAATATAGACACTATCAAATAGTCACTATTGAATTATTTGATAATTATCATTCAAACTATTCAACAATTTGGATAGTATTTATTTGGTCACAAGAAAAACTATTGAAATAGTTTTTATTTTGGTATTTTTCCCAGATATTATTTGAATATTTTTGTTTACAATTAATTCTAATAAATGTTAAGGTCGGTAAGTAAATAATTCTATGAAATATTACCTATAGATGGCTATACAAAAGGCAAATGGTGACTATATACAAGCTGACACTCAGCTGTCCCCATATACCTAAATATATTTTTAGTTATACCAAATAGTTTTTATTTGAATAGTTGTTCCACTAGTTTTTATTCAAAAAATATTATTGTGCATTATTTGTTTTTAAAGCACGACACACTGTATTTGAATAGTATTGCACTATTCTCCTTCTACCCAAACTTTAAAGTAAAATAGAACATCAATGGGTTCATGGAAATAAAAAATGTCAACACTAAAATTTATTTAAACTAATACTCTATTTATGGAATTAATATGGGTTGCTCTTAGAAAATCAATATTAGGAAGTTGTTTCACCCCAAAATATAATACAAATGTAACATTTTTGAGCTGCTTGTTTCATAATTGGTTAATAAAAATTATGAAAAAAGTTAAGTCTTTCTGAGGTATTGCATATCTTCGCAATCTTCATGGAATAGTCTGTATTGTTACATATTATGTGCTATTACATTAAACTAAATTTGTTTTTCTTATCACAAAGTTTTTAAATAATTTAAAAATGGCTCAAATATTTTGAACATTTTACCGCGTATAAAAAAGTCAAATATAATTGTTCTTAAATTTTCCTGTTCATTCTACATTTTTTTTTTTTGGTTTTGCTCAATTATTAAAAATAAACCTACGTGAAAAATCAGAAGTCGACTTTATTACTTACCAATTAGATTAAACATGTAATAACAATAATCTCTTGTCTTTTTTTTATTTAACTAATATTTCTGGTAGAATGCAAAGTGTAAAAAAGTTTAAAATGTTTCGACTTTACAAAAATACTTAAAAATTAAACCCTCTTTTAATTTGAATAAATTAAATTTATTACAAGTGTCAAATATAAAAAGATGAGCGTAATATAGTTTTTTGATATAAAATAAATAACATTAAATGTATCCTACCTTCCCACCTACAACAGTATCAACTTTTATTTTTGCAACCTCCCATATTTTACACTCTGGGTATTATAGGCACTACTCACCGCAAACCCTCTACAGGGTTGTGTGTATTACCATGTGTCTACATCAAGACATAGTTATTATTATTTTTGTTATTATTGTTGTTTACATTTATGTTGTATTATATCCCTTTGGAAGTTGGTGGCAAATTGTTATCTGAATCATCTACTTCTAAATCATTCTTAATTTTTCCATTTCTAATATTGTCGCATGTTTCTTCTTCAAATGATCTCATAGATTTGACATATTATTTTAATACATTAAACAATTTTTACACAGTCTGTATGCACTTGACTCGGTGTATTACAATATTTTGTATTCAGATTATATAATTTATTTTGTTATTCATAAAAATATTAATACAGCTTTAATATTGTCACATGCTAGTTTAAAGAACGAACAGATTTTTAACTGTTATTTGAGGGTAGTGTGACAATATAACTATAAACTTTAAAGGATTAATGTCTAAATAAATAATAGAATTATTTACCTATAGACCATAACATTTATAAAAGTTGTTTTATTTTAAACAAAGATGTTTTAATAATATTGGGAAAAAATAACGAAGTTAAAACTATTTGAATAGTTTTTTCGAAATATTCGAAAACTATTGTTAGTATAAACTATTCAATAGCGCCCATCTACTAGTAATATAATTCCATACATCAAAATTAGATATCTACACAAGTGTGAAGTGACTAATAATTAACTCATGAAAACCTTTAATGTCAAATATGTATATATACAAAACAAATTAATTAGTGATATTTTCAAACTAAGAATGTAAACAAATTATTTTGGACTGTATTAGGTATTCATAAAAATAAAAAGGAATGTTTAATGGAACAAGTTCCATTTTTATAGAACAAGGAAAGTGAGCAAATTCCATTTTAAAAGGAACACTGTCAACACTAACTAATTCTATAACAAAAATTCACATCCCTATTCCTTTTTAATATTTATTGAAAGTATACAAATCCCAATCATTATAAATGTATAATAACACATTATATTAAATATAATATATTATGATTTTGAATATTTTGTTAATATTATTTGATATAATATAATTTGTATACATTTTCAGGGGTTTTTAAAATTTTTTGAAGAGAATAATGATGATTCAATTGATATAAAACGAAAGTTAATTTATTCATGGAAATTTTTTACGCTACTGGTATTAAAACACCGCAATGCTGATGTAAACGATAAACATGGTGTAATTAATAATATATTAAAACTATTTATCATTGAACTAAAAGGCAATGACACAAGTTCAATTGTCAGTTTAGGAGAATCATTATTAATTATGTTAAAAATGTGGGAAAAGTAAGTTTTTATTTTGACTGAATTTACTATGATTTAAGGTTATAGTGTAATCTATCACTTATTGCAATGACTTTATTTCACTTATGCTATTTGATATGCTCTTAAAAATATAAAAATATGCACCAAAACTTTTCTAAAGTAAAGCTCAACTTTTTCTCCTTTGTCTTCGTCCCAACTATTTAAGGTGGTGGCTTTCTTCATACAAAACTAGCTATTTTTCAATCTTTCTCTCCACTTTTTTCTTCCTACATTTATTTTCATTACAATTCTTACTGCTTCAGATTTTTTTTTGTCTTGTGACATGTCCAAACTATCTCTGTCTATTTCCTCTCATTTTGTCTAAATTAACTTTAAAAAAATAATATTTATTCTTATTCTCAAATTAAAATATAAATTCTAGTATCTAAAATAATAGAATATAATTCACATTTTTATCAATTAATTTTTTTTTTATGATAATGAAATTATATATGAAGAATAGAAAATTAACAATTGATATGCACATGATATTGTGTTTATTAAATATATTTTTTGGAATACAAGACTTGTCTAAGTAATTGTTTATGTATAGGGACTGTATTATGAATTCCAAGTCAACTATTGATAATCTACAAACAATTTTAAAATTGTTTAATAATAATTCAGCATTAGCTGAAAGTCATTTATCAAAAACTACTGTTTTAATTGTGATAAATGAGATTTCAAGTATTATATTTTCTGATGATACATTTTGTACAGATAATGCACACGAAGGTTTTTATTATTTAGTTATTTAACTCATTATTAAATATGTTTTAACTGTTTAATTTTCTGATTATAGATTTTATTAGTAATGAAATGTATAGTGTTATTTGTGAATTAGCAGAAAAACAATTGGAAAATATTTACATAACAGATCATGAATATCGATCTATTCTTATAAATTTAAAATTAACAAATTCAGTATTTTATAAAATCATACCCATAATTAATAGATTATCAACCAGTTGGCATCAATCGAGTCACTTGACAAATACTATTGGCCAAATGCTTACTTATATAGACAAATGTAACAAAGTATGTATATTAATAATTATGTATTATATGCAGATTATATTTTAAATATATGTATATTTATTTTAGGATCATCAAATTAGTACTATTACTATAGAAGTGTCTGATTTTCTTGTATACATGTCATCAATAAAACAGTTCCATTCACAATTTGGCACTCAGCCATTTATTATAAAGCATTTATGCACAGTGTTATCTGTCAAATGTGTAACTTCAACTTCAGTAAGTTAATAATGGGTATAATGTATTATTGAAGATGATATAATCCTAATGTTTAATATAGAACGAATATGATATTAAATATGATGATCTAAAACGTTTATGTGTTTACAAAAATTATTTCAAAATGCTTTTCAATTTTTTGATTAATTGTGACTCTTGTGTAAAAAAAGAAGCAATACATCAACTAACATCAATTTTCTTAGACTTGTCTATTATTTTAAATTTTGTAAGTATTCATTGAACATATTAAAATAAATTGTTGACCACTAATGTTTGTTTTTACTGGTTAGCCAAATAATAAGAAAGTTTCTAGTTCTCATTTAAATCTTGTGCAATCAGTTATTAAATTGATGAATTTAATAGTTTCAAAAGAATATTATTATTATTGGCAATCAATCGGTGGTTTGTGTTATATTGCACTTGAAAAAATTATTGTAAGTTGTTAAATATTACACTCTTCTATACTTTTTAATAAAAAAAAATCAATTAAATATTTTTAGATAAGTATTTGGGATTGTGCCTATGGATCATATCGACAATTGAATGATCCGGATAACTTGATAATAAGTATCTTTAAAAATGAAAAAGTACAGTTAAATTTACCCGGCTGGAAAACTAGAGGAGATATATTTACCAAAAAAGATTTACTGACAATTAAAACTACTAGAAAAATGTAAAGGCATTATAGTATACAGGATGTTCCACAAAGTTATACCCATTGTGATATCTCTGAAGATAATAAACATAATACAATTTTTTTTTCATATTATTCACAGTGATAAGGACTACAACTATTTACATTTCAATTAATTTTTTGGTTAGTTCAAAGAAAAATACTTATAATTATGCATCATGCTATCTTAATTATCTCAGGAGATATTACAATAGGTATATATTCGTGTGACACCTTGTATATATTATATAATATAATACAAAGTGATTTTTTTATCATGAATCAATAATTATTTCAGAGGATTTTAAGTAAATTTGATTTCTGTTTTTTTTTAGTCTTTATGGATCATTTAAGCTTTATTTTAAAACCATTTTTAATTTTTTACCCCTACTCCTTTTAAACAGATTTGAATAGAGAATATTTTTCTAGACATTTATACATGCTTAGCACTAATATCAGATTTACCTTTTATGAGTTAAAACAATTAAGTTTAGACTAGAGGAGTAAGGAAGGATAATAAATTGCCTATCTATGACCCTTTGATATGCATAACACTAATATCAAAATGTCTAGAAAAATATTCTCTATTCATATCTGTGTTTAAAAGGGGGGTAGAGTAAGGGTGAACAATCCATAAAGATTAAAAAAAAAACAAATCAAATTCACTTAAAATCCTCTGGGATAATTACTGGTTCATGATAAAAAAAAAAACACTCTGTATATGTATATATATATATATATATTTTTTTTTAATGATGATTATTGTGTTATTTTTTCAGCCTTTTCGACATTTTATATTCTTGTAATTCAATTCTTGCACGTATCATGATCCCACCATATGAAATTGTATCATTACTTCAATTGGGTTTAAGTGATGCAAGTGTATTTAGAAATATTATTTCCAATGAAGTCATTGTTGATAAAAAGTTCAGTACATTTTCTACAATTGATGGACTAATAGAAATGATTGTATTTCTTTCCGATAAAATTACTAGAGTAAGTAATTATTTTTATTTTATTATTCCCCAACATAGATTTTAATTTTTTATACAATTTATCAGCTGCTTAAAAAATTAACATAACTTAATTTATTTAAAATAAAATAAAATATGTTTATGCAATTATGTTTAATAAAATATAAATTGTTTTTAATCCCTTGTGTTCCAAACTAATTAAGCTCTAAATGATTCATATTATACTTTTGACTTAAAAAATTGCAACTATTCATTTAAAATAATTAAAATCCTTTATATATTTAGCCTCTTTTTTCCTTTAGGCAACTTGTCCAATGAAAGAAATTTCTAGTGACTTAGTACATAACTTTGTTATATTTATCCACTTGATATCACCTATACAAATTCCCTCTATTACTAACATTTTGATAAAGATGTATTTATTTTTATTTTTCATCATTTTTATTCTACTAAGTATTTAATATATTTTAAATTATACATTTAAAAAATATATCTAAAAACAGACGGAGTTCAAGAATATTGTTTTTACACAATTATAGAAATGTGTGTAGTGTCAGGTAGATGTATAAAGCTCCTTGATCAGATTGGGTAAGACATAATTAAATTAATATATGATATATATACATTTTTATTATTTTGTCAATTATGTGATTTAATATATAATACAGATATGAAAATGAGATAACCATACCTGACTATTATATTATACTCAATCAGATTAAGGACATGTTAGTATGACTAATCTATAGTTATAACTAATGAAAATATAATTTAAGATACCTACACTAAAAATGTATAAATACGATTATATGAAGAAAGAGATAATATTAATGATGTGGATATTTGTTACAAAAATATTTTGAGGGTGCACTAAAAAAAAACTAAGAGGAAACATTTTATTTATTAATTTATTTTGTATTTATATTTTGAAACATATTTTATTATTTTTGGCATTCTTAATCTGATTTCTAACTAATAACTTTTTCCTCATATCTAATTTTTTTCAATTTATTTTTATCATAAAAATATAATTTTTATAATATTGTGATTATTAATTATTCAGCATGGTGTAGTTTCTACTTCATTAATATCAGCACTCAATGAAAGATATGCACTAGACGTAGAATTATCAAGTTTAAATGATGCATTAGAATTATGTGTGTATACATTCACCAGTCAACTTTTAATGAAAGTATCACAAAATAGTGATAACAACGAGCATTTGAATGAAATTGCTGATGTTGCCAAAAATATGGTAATGTGGTATCATTTTAAAATGAATGTTCCCACCCAAAAAAATTGTTTATCTTTAAAGTAATATTAATTAAATTTTTTTTAGAGTTTTCTTCTGTATAGAACTATAAGTAAAGATGTAGAAGATAAACGTATAACATCATTTGACATTAGATCTCAACAGTCAAATGGAGATCGTTCAGAAGATTTGTTGATAGGATTTATGAAATTACTAGAATTTATTAAAGACATTAACAGGTTTTTGTCAAACATATATTTATATATATATTTTTTAAAGTTAATTAATGTTTTATCTAATTTTAGGACCTCTGCTGCTTTAACGAAGAAAGATATATGAACTAAATATTCAATTATATGTTGAATCTTTTTTTTTTGAATAATTAATTCCAAATGTATATATGTATGTATTTATAATTATCTGTGATTAATTATTTCAAGTAACCTGATAAACAATATACTTCTTTCATTATTATAATATAAAATATCCTATTTTTTTTTAAATAAAATTAAAAATGTGACAAAAAAAATACAATTAAATATTTTTTATTTTTATACTAATTCAGTTAATTATAATTTTCGATTTTTAAATATACTAAAATAAAATCTATATTCAAATGATTTTATAGAATTTTCATTATCAATTTAAATATATTTTCCTTTTCCTATACTTAGGGTTATTTGATTTTTGAATTATTTACCATTATTAAATTATTAAACACATATTGTACATTGATATAGTTATAGTAATTAGAATTACATTTAAAAGTGAATCATTGACTATTATATAGCCTAATACAAAAGTCATAGCTGGTGTTGAATAGGTATTGATTATAAAGTGATATCCTATTATTTAATTGTCTTGGATATATTTGCAGCTAATTTCAAAAATAATCCTGTGATGTATCATAGTCAATACTTACATTTACATAGGAAAAAGATCATTGGACAATAATAGCAGGTAATAGAAAAAAGTTTAATAAAAAAAAATTTTTCTTTGTCTATTTATTTATATATATTTATATATATTACATACTTTGCACGATGGGTGGGCCACTGTTGTTGGTTAAAAGTGGGAAAGGTGGAGGAGTGATTCAATTTATATCTGTTCACAACAATTAATCATTTCTAACGAAAAACGATTATGAACAGAGTTCAGTTATAAATGTTTTGGAAGGCCATCATATTTACAATTTTAAAATAATACTAAAAATAATGTTCCCGTTTTTCCTATTTATTATGAAAACCCTTCAGGAAAATCAAAAAATAAACTATAGTACCATACCAATAAAATTTATTTCCAGAAAATGTGTTACACTTGAAAATCAGAGTTAGATTTCTGGTAAAAATGCTAAAATAAACATTATAAAACCTATAGCTAAATTATAAATAGTAAGTAATTTTTAATATTACCAATACTTCAAAATTTATTATTTGATTGTGTAACTAGTTGCTTTCTAATAACAAATAATGGTTAAAAATAGCTTAGAATTTAGATAGAAAATATTATTACATGATTACTAATGATCAAATTAATGGTAGACATAAAATAATCATCAGTAAACTGATATAATATATTATTTACTGTACTGTAATAATAAAAAACTCAATTACCTATGTAGTAGATAAAATACCTACCTATTCTCTATTATTTTTTTTAAAATTGGGGGAGCTTGGTCCCTTTACACTATCCTATAACTACCACAGATTCAGTCACTAAAAAGCGTCCTCTATGTTTGATCGCGGCATAAACGTACATAGCTCATATATTAGTTTTCTATGGTATAAGATCTATGCAGTGACTTTTAAAGTAAACTATATTTGTATGGTGTAGCAGAATTTGAAATTCAAAACCACTTTCCACCTCAAAAACCATTTAAATATATACTTTCCAACACCTACAACCTACCTTGAATGTTTATACCCATTCTACTGAACTATCCCAAATTCTTAATTACTTGGAACACCCATCAACCTAAAATTTAATGTTAGCAACTGTTACATTCTTAAGTATAGTTTTGGGACCACTCTCTATGGTCTATGAATATCACACACAGACCGATGTCTGGACTAAAATGCCCTCCTCACGTTTCCACTCGCAGTCATACCAAGATAAGTAACGTTTTTCGGTTACTGAGTTACTCAGATATGGTACAAAACTTATACTGTTACTACATTTGTTGTAATATTATTTAATATAATACATAAGATTTAAAATGGAACTTAGATGCATTATTTGCCATAATACTGTTACAGATACATCACAGACCATCTAATTTATAACTAATTTAGTTATTTTAAATTTAAATAATGTGTATGCATGTGTGTGTTATCAGTGGTTTAATTTGATTAAATGTTAGGTGTTAAAATACATGTAAAAACTACAAACTATCATTTGAGAATAGTCTAGTATTGAATGATAAATATTATTTAATATTATAAGCGCCGAGTTTTACAAATTGCATAGGAAACTTCTTCTTCTTCTTCTTGGGTTTTCACAGGTCTTTCGGGCCCTTTGTCACAACATACTGCCTCCACTCTTCCTTAATTTCTGCATTCTTTATTCCCAATATCTTTAGGTCTTCCTTTATTCAGCCTGACCGTCTTTGTCTGGGCTGCCCTCTGGGTCTCTTTGTGTTTGGTTTCCACGTGGTTATTTAACCAATTAGATCTTTTGATCTTCATACATGACCAGCTCAACTTATGCACACACTTTTTAATGTTATGTTCGTTATATAACTCTTCTAAGTTTTTATTTCTTTGTACTTGATACTCTCCTTCATTGTTTTCTTTTGGGTCGAATATTTTTCTCAGTATCTTTCTTTCAAAAACTTTTTTCGTATAATCTTGTCGTGACCCAAGTGCTACTTGTATATAAGGCTAATGGTCTGACTGAAACTTTATATAATGTTATTTTTGATTTTTTTGATAATAAGTTTTTACTTGAATAATGGAATCACCTAGTAGTAACACCTGTTTGTTGCGATAAGCAGTCTTTTTATTTCTCGTGGTTATTAGCATTATCATTAATGTCTACACCTAAGTACTTAAAGTTTCTTAATCTCTCAAATTTGTATTCATTTACTTCAGGAACTCTGTTCTGTAATTTTGCCTGGATATTATCATATATTTTGTATAGTCTCATTGATTTTTAGGCCAATTTTCTCCCCTACCTTCACCAAAAATCAACTGTGACTATTAGGTCATTATTTGATTTGACTAATAGGACTATGTTGTCCGCGTAAGCAACCATAGACAAAAATAATGAGCAACTGCCGATAAATTTTGATTGTCCTCTATTTCTATACCCTTGGCCTGAGTCGTTAGATACTAACCTCATAACTTATTCTAGGGCGATGTTGAACAGGGCAGGTGATAGAGCATCGCCCTGCTTGAGACCAGTCGTTACCACAAACTCTTCAGATAAATCTCCTCCAAAATTTACTTTACTTTTTGAATTATATGTGCAATATACACGCTTTTGGTTCACTCTGGTTAATTTAGCCGGTATTCATAATTGACCCATGACTTCCCATAATTTTTCTCTGTTGATTAAGTCGTACGCTGCTTTGAAATCTACTAACAGTAGGTGTATATCTTTGTCAAATTCGTGATTCTTCTAGACTACTTGTTTTACTAGGTTTATTTGGTCCATTGTTGATTTACCTAACATAAAACCCGCTTGG
Source organism: Cinara cedri (assembly GCA_902439185.1). NCBI lineage: Eukaryota > Metazoa > Arthropoda > Insecta > Hemiptera > Aphididae > Cinara > Cinara cedri. The sequence goes on along the minus strand of CABPRJ010000959.1, from coordinate 242,542 downwards.
TAATCTCCGACTTCTTCTTTAATCTATGGATTGAGTGTGTTCAGTAGTATATTAGACAATAGTTTATACGTTGTATTAAGTAGTGAGATCCCTCAATAGTTTTCATACTTCATTATGTCTTTCTTTTTGTGTACTGGATATAATATGGATATAGACCACTCTTCGGGTATTTTCTTTCGCTCCCAGATAGTGTTTATGAATTTGCAAAGCTGGTTCTGTAAATTTTGGCCCTTTTTTAGGCATTCAGATACTATTTCATCCTCTCTCTGTGTCTTTCCATTTTTAAGCATACCTAGTCCTATCTCAATACTTTTGATAGTTTTTCTAGTAGCTGTTCTACGGTCACATATGGATATACCGTAATATTTTCATTTGGTTGGTTTAGCAATTTCTCAAGTACACCTTTCAACTCCAACACATTTTCTTTGCTCTCTGTTAATTAGGTTCAATCATTTTTCTTCATCACAGTAAGTCTTGTTTTAAATTTTATACTTCATTCGCTTTAAAGTAAAATATTTAATAGGATATTTTACAAGAAAATATAAATAACTTTCAACAAAACTGATAAATTTTTAATATGAGCTTTTTTTATATTACTACTATAAAGACGTCGTTAACTTCTTTTATGAAAAAAACTACCTATACTTTAATAGTAAGTGAATTGATAAAAATAAATTCTGAAAATAGATTTTTTTTGTGCAAGATTTCTGATAGAAAAGTTGCACACAGAATAAATTTAAAATTTAAAAGTCATTTGATCATTGATCGAACTCATAGACCAATAACCATATTTTACTTCTTTCACAAACACAGACAAAACTAGAAATTTCCTTGAGAAGACACGGATAAAACGGTCGACAAGTATTTAAAATTGTCATGAGGTTTATTGGTGATTTCTTATCATTTATACTATTTCATTTGGTATATTTATTTTCAAGGTTGGTACTGTCATGCCATCATGGTATAGCACTTATCATTATTAAGATAACCATAACTCTACCAAATTACTCTATTTGTTTTGTGTCCCATAATGTTATGATTAAACAACAACTATAGTACTTAATTTGTATTATAGACTTTGCCTCATTGATGATGCGCACGGCCTCGGATGAGTGGAGCTATATATTATTTGATAAAGGATTATTAGTAAAAATATTAACCTTAGTCAATCAATGGTTTATGGTAATAGCAAATACTATATAATATAAGCTTTACGAAATACGAATTATCAGTAGTGAATAAGTGTTCATTATTTCATCTTGATAACATTAAATATTCCTGTTTAAGATTAAATAATACCAATTACTTTATAATTTCACCTTTACACTATTTTAAAATTGTAACCTACACGTTACACTTCACGTTTTGGTGGCTTCGTAAAGTATAAATATTTAAAAAAATGACTGGTAAAGTAATTTCAGTTTACGAAAGTACTCAAAAGTTGGGTGCTGAACTGGCGAAAAATCTCTCTGAACTAGCCAATGATGTATTAGCTGAAGGAGGAAATGCGGTTTTCAAAATTGGACTCTCTGGTATAACAAAAATATTAGTATATTTTATGAGAAATATATGGTTTTTAACTCTTATTTTTCAGGTGGATCAGTAGTTTCATTATTATCTGAATATTTAGCCAAAGTTGAAACTGACTGGTCAAAATGGAGATTTTTCTTTTGTGATGAAAGACTAGTGAATTTTAACGATCCAGAATCTACATATGCTCAATATAAGGACAAATTTCTCACAAGTCTTCCCATAACTGAAGACCAATTTATTAAAATCAACCCTGAGTTATCTGGTAAACTATGGCAGGTGCAAGCTTGTTGTACATATTGATGTTGGTCAATAAATAATTTTTTGATTTGTAGTTGATGAAGCAGCAAAAGATTACATCCAAAAAATGTCTGTTTATTTTGCACCTTATGACTTGCCTCGTTTTGATGCATTGATATTGGGTGTAGGTCCTGATGGTCATACATGTTCTCTGTTCCCTGGACACAAATTATGTGAAGAAACATCAGTGTGGGTCGCTCCCATTTCTGATTCACCCAAACCTCCATCAAACAGAATTACTTTTACATTCCCAATCCTAAATAATGCAAGGTACTGTGCTTTTATAGCTATTGGGAGCTCTAAAGCTGATATCTTAAAGGTATGAATCCAAATTAAAACATATACAAGATTTAGGTACAACTCATTAGTAACATTTTGACGGTGTTTTGTTAAAGGGGTTCTATAAAATTTCACTTTTTTTCAGGAAGTAAACAAACAGTTTTTAATGATGTTTATCATGGAAAAACAATAAAATTACTCATACTCATAATACTTTGTATACAAAGTATACATGCATTGAATGTGGTATATACCCTTTTAACAAATCAGTGTTTATTTAATTATATTTTAAAGGAACCTCTGGATATCTTGACATTACCAACTTAATTTTCTGTATTTAAATACTCCCTTTTATTACCAGTTTATACTAATTTTTCTGATTTTTTTATACCAAAAAACATATTTTTCAATTTTTAGTTGTTTGTGTTTTTTTAAAATAAAATGTCGATCTTATTTACTATATTTTTCAGCGTATTCTTAAAGACGGTGAACAGTTACCTGCCAATTGTGTACAGCCAGTAAATGGGAGTGTACAATGGTTATTGGACGAAGCAGCGTCCAAGTTATTACAGGAAGAAACATCTTTATAATTTTTTATGTCATTTTAATCAAAGTATCGGTAATAATGAAAATTATCTATTTTTTAACTTTGGTGTCTGATAAATTTTATCCTGATAAAAATTTATGTTTTGTTATGTATGAATGAGAAAATGTAATGTATTGAGAAGTAAATTCATTTTTAACCATTAAATGTTTTTTATTAACATGTTTTCTATAAAATTTATCATCCTTATAAATTGAATTAAAATTAAATTTAGAATTTATTGATTAGATTCAATGAATTATTACTCCATCAATATTTTAAAGTTCTATGAACAAACAAAATATTTAGTTTTTTTTTTAATTATAGCAAGATACTAAGAGCTTACTTATTACTAATATCCAATTTGTATTTTTAATAGTAACCTAATTAAATATTACAACAATTTTGACAGAAAAAAAAAATATTCAATATAAGAAATCACAGTTATAATTATACCAACGACGAAAAATTAGAAAAATATTGATGTATTAATGGCACCAAACTTAGAAGAAATTATATAAATATACAATTGAAGAACTAATCAAAAATATATACCTTATTAATTATAAATGTAAGTACTGTTCACAAACTAAAAGCTAAAATATATGGTTATTAGTGCATAAATTGATTTACCTATTTTTTCAAAAGTATGTGCAATTTCAAATGTTTGAATACACATTTTGCTTAATGTTGATGTGCTTAAAATTCTATTTTAGCAAACATTAATCATAAATCTAATTCAGTCTTATCTATTCATATTATGTATAGTGTTGAACTATTTTTTTTTATAAATTAAAAATATTTAGGAAATTCAGTTTTAAATAATTATGGATGTACTTAATATAATATTAAACTTATAATAATAAATCCTAATAGTTTTATATGAATAAAATTGTTTAAAATAATGTTTTCATATAGTATCAAATAGATAGATAATAAATAAACTATAACTTTTATAACACTTATAAATTAATTGTTCAAAAAACTTCTTCATAATTATTATAATGGAATAACATATATGTTTTAATTATTATACTAGATAGGAGGATAAATTAACCTTTAACATTTATTAAAAGTGCAATCTTTTAAATACTCCAATATTTTTTTAATATCATAAAAGATAAATAAATAAAGAATAAGTGCTAATATAATAAACCTTTAAGGTACCCAAACAGAAAATGTTTTAACTGTACTATTATTTTTAAAAGTATGTAATTAATTTTGCAATTTTGGATACTAAATTGTTGCTCAATGAATATTCTATAAAATAGTAATTTCATTTGAGCAATATGTATTATTAAATTATATAAATATATATATTGTTATACAGTATATAATATATCGTGTAATACTATTAACGAGAGAAACAAAAATAATGTATATAAAAAAAGATAAGATAAATCTTGTTTACAAAATTGAAAAACATTTATTTTGAACAAGAACAAAAAAAGTTTTATAAACAACAATATTTTACAAAACAAGTGTCACGCATGACTAGGAACAAACTTAAACAATTTTTTTTTTTTTTTTTTTGAAAAAAAATCAAATCAAATTATTGCAGTTAATAAGAAGGGCCTATAAGTAAAAATTAGTTTTGTCATTAATAAATATTGGGTTAAAAATAACAATATAATTTTAATATTTATAACCTTGTCAATAATTTTTGGAGAAAATTATGTTTAATCTTATGTGGATAACAAACTCAAATTGGAAAATAATATAAATAAACCTTAACTGGCTTTTATTCAAACCCTACTTAGTTTATGAAATATATGTTGCATCTGGAATGTTGGTAGAAAAAGCATTGGTGCTCTAGAGACAAAAATTAAGAAAAGATTACAAGAACCCATTAAATTATGTTGAGCCTAAATTTGATTGGTAACGATAACAGGAGGAATTTGACAAATAAGCATTATGATAAATATTAAATGTGTTAAGCATTCAACATTTGCATTTTAACAAAGTTTTATAATCAAACTTAATATTTTTTTATTCTTATGGCTATGGTAACCACGAAAATTATGTATTATTTCTACCGTTACAGATCACTTTTCTTCAAGACTGCCCAAAATTTCACCGTCAATAAATGTTTGTAAAATTTAATATATTTTTTTTTGTTTTAAAAAATTGAATGTCAAGAGATAAATAAATATGAAGAAGTTCAAACAATTGATGTTATGACATAGTAACCCCGAGTGCTTCACGACATCGTTCATAAACGACATAACTTATACTAACAGCTGGTGCTACTTTCATAAAATTTGGTGTAATGCCTCTGTATAAACCAGTTGGTCCTTCTTTAGACCAAATATCTTTAAACACAGACACCATTGTCCTTGTATCTGGACCTTCTAAATCTGATAAACAAATAACAAATAACTAATAAGTAATGAAAAATAAATAATATTGTAAGATGCTTACAGGGTGCTTGAAGACGTGTGCGAACAAGAGCTAAAGGGTATGAACACACCTGGCCACATGTACTAGAAACTGTTCCACATGCTAACAATAATGGCATTCCTGGTTTATCACCATTGTCGTGTGATGCAATATAATTGTTTTTTAGAGTCTAAAGATTATAAAACAGTTAAAATAAAATATTTAATCTTTCAAATTTATACTTATAAGTTCGTGCTCTATAAATTTAAAAATTATATAAATATTTAATAATTTCAAAATTATACCATTAATACTGAATACTAATTATATAATGTATAGTTACTAATTATTTATAAACCTTCAAAGACAATCTACAATCTATACAACAATATGCACATTAATTAGATGAACTAAAAGAATACAAAAAAAAAGAAAGAAATAATAATGAATATTTTGATTTTGGGGAATTACCAAGTGGTAACACCCAGCACGTGATATTAATTATTTTATGTCGGTTAATATGGATTTTTTTTTTTATTAATTTTATTCTAGGACAAAAGGTCCCAGCACCAATTTTTTTTTAGCCTTTGTTGAGGGTTATTGTGTTTTTGTTGATAGTTTAATAATCAAGGGGTTTGATGACCCCTTGACTGAAGTTTATTGTGGAATCTAGTATAGTTCATTTTAGTAGTTTGATTTAGGGTTTGAACTTTAAGATCTTTGTGAAGTTTATTGTTACCAGGTATTGTACCAGGGTGCAGAGGAACGTAGGCGGAGGCAGATGGATTGAAAGGCTTGAATTTTTTTGGTGTGGAGGGTTTTGCGGTTCCTCATAGCTGGAAACCGTAGGTCCATAGTGGTTTAAGTAGGAACTCATAAATTAATAATTTATTATTTATGTTTATTTTAGATCACAGGAGAGGCCTTAGTAAATGAAGAGGGGTGTTTAGGGCTTTACGTTTGTTTTTAATTTGGGAATTCCAAGTTAGTTTACTATCTAATATAAGGCCTAAGTATTTTACTTCTGAGCAAACAGGTATTGGAATATTGTTCATTGTATTTATAAACCTAAATTGTTTCTATTTTTTATTATTTTTGTACTAAATTATCAAAAGTAAATAATGATCATGAACAGTCAAGCATAGCAAAACTTATTCTAGTTCAAATTAAAACTAAAAAAATGTTTGAAAATCACAATTATATGGCAGTTATTATTTAATATTTTTAATAAAATAATGGTTCAAATGTAAACTTGTCATTATAAAATAAACTATTAGAATGTAAAATATATAAATAAATAGTTAAAATAAAATTACCTCATATACTGCAAGGTCAATACCAGCGTATGGAAGTATACCCAAAAGGTTGGGTACATAACCCCTGTAAAAACTGCGTATACCTTCGCGGTAATACATTTTTTGGATACAATCAAAGATACCTTTGTATTGATTACTCTTTCTAATAGCTAATCTGGTTTTTAACACCTATACAATTTTTTTATAACAATGTTTCAAAAATAGTCTCATTTGAAATATTAAAAAATGAACATACTTCTAAAGGATAAATTAATGATTGACTAAAACCACCAGCAAGTGATCCTGCCATAAACCTTTCAAATATTGTTAAGTCTTTAGTTCTCGTGCCTCTTATAAGGCGTTTAGCTTGTTCATAAGCCATGAATTTAAACGCAGACTCTGGAGCTATCTTGAGTACATTAATACCATTTCCACGCCACATACCTCGTTTGCCACCTTCTTTTAACATACTTTTGAAACATGTAGTTATATTGCTATGTTGATTTCCATATACCTAAATTAAATTTTGATTAATCTTTAAGGGTTAATAACTATTATAATAGTCTACTTTTGTTAATATTTAAATATTTGATTAATTTCAAAATTATTAATTAAATTATTCACTAAAACACAAAACAAGCCCTTAGACCCCCAACAGTACATTTGTTTTAATGAGTCTGTAATAAAAATCCATACATCGAATAATAAAGATGATAACATTTACTATGTTTACATATAGATCAACTTAAATTACGTATGGTTTAAAATTAAAATTGTTAAATATGTTATTTCAAGTTAAGTTTCTATGTTAGACATAGATATGTCGATTGCTAATTTAATTTATCTTTATATTTCATGAGAAATGTAAATATAAAATTGCTTAAACCATTTGTTGCTGTTAATTTTAATAATTACTAAGCAATATAATTTAAAACATTTTTTTTTTTTTAAATTTATAACAAATATTTTTACAATATAAATAATATTAATTAAAATTATTTAAAATATTTGTGAATTATAAAACTACTTGATTTATAATTTTTAAATCATATACAGAGTGATCCATTTAAGTGGGTACACTATTTCTAGTAAAATATTTATTATTTTCAATTTTTTTTTTAAAAAATATTTAATAAACAAGTTGTCTAAAATTTAACATTAACATTATTCTTGTCACCTTAATTTTTTAATGGTGAAACAACGACCAAATTTGATTTTTCAAATGAGAATCTATATTAAAAACTCCATAAATAAATAATAGTTTAAATTAATTTTAGTGTTTACATATTTGCTTTCTGTTAACTCATTATAAAGATATTCTATTTCTAAGTTTAGGAGAGTAGTGGATCATTATTAAACCGCCGCCCCACAAATGATACTCCACTCCTTTCCTTCTACCTAAACTTAAAAGTGGAATATCTCGTTAACGGGGTTTTTAATATTGATTACCGTTTTAAAATCTAAAGTAGGCAGTTTCATCCCCAAAAAATTATGTAAATGTTAAATTTTAGAGCAGCTTGTTTCTTAAATTTTCAAAAAAAAGGTAGAGAATATCAATAAATTAATATAAAGGTAGAAAAAAAAGAGATATCAAGGTCAATAAATAGATCACCCTGTATATTATAAAAGTACATTAATAAATTTATTTGATTGAGATTACAGACTTATAGTACCAACCGTAAATAGGATGAAGTCACAGACTATTTTGAAATTAATTAAATGAATGAACAATATCTAACCTGTAAAAAAACTTTAAGCCTGTCTAAAGGTGCAGTAAAAGTTCTTGAGACAGCGCCAGCTACACCGCCAGATACGAGATGCCGCCACCACATCCCAGTTTTCATCTCAACTTGGGTGAAATCATCTGGTACATTCATGTCCTCCCCAATGTCTATATACTAAAAATTCAAATTTTGAAATAATTTTTTTTTTATTGTATATGGCTTCGGCTAAATAAATAATTATTTATTAATGTGTTTTTTTACTTTTATTCTTACTAACATTTTATATTACTTATATTGTTATAGTATAAACAAATAAATAATACATTGATTTATACTTCATATAAATTCTTTTCTTTTAGGTAGATGTATGTTTTGTCAGTAAATTATTATTAAAATAAATACACTAGTTATAATAAATATAAATACATAGGTCTACATTTTTATTTTTTTCCATTTCACATAATTTGCAATTAAAATAATTAGGTATGAGTACTTTCAAGATAAATAACATAATAATTAGAAAGGTATACACAAATTGATGGCTTGGTTGTTAATAGTTTAAAATAAATGAAAATGAAAAATCAGAAACTGAAAAAATTAATTTATTTCCAAAAAACTAATGTTAAGTCCATAATCGTTATATGTTATACACTTTTTTTTTCAAACATTAATCCTTTTTCACTAAAAACAGATATATGTATCCAAGATAAAAAGTTGAAAGAGGGCAATTTTAGAAATGCATATAAGGCACATATTTATGATCAAAATAAACTTTTAAGTATATAGGGGCTAAGAGTATATGGGAACAAATGGCAGAAATGAGTGGAGGGGGAATCACTGTCCTGGATTGCTACTGTATTATACTAAGTTCTTCTTAGTTATAATTCATCTCATTATAATAATTGTACACTGTTATATTTTGAATAACTTTTCTAATTAAAAAATTTAAAAAAGAAAGTGTGGTTTTTATAATAAAATAATATACTATTTATTGTGAAATAGGTAAAGAAATTATAATTTATTTCATTGACAAAGCAAGTTAAAAAAAAAAATATGACCATACTTTGTACAATCCGGGGGCCACTATTGTAGGTGAGAATTTAGGAAGGTGGAATATAGAGGGGAATTTAAAGTATATCTGTATGCAACAATTAATCATTGCTTACAAAAATAAATTCTTAGTAAGATTCAGTAATACATGTTTTTAAAAGCTGCAATATTTACCATCAAAATTTGATATTAAAAAAAAATAATAAAAATACTACATTCAACTCAATTTTTCTTGTTAATCACATCACTAGTAATAATTCAAATATAACTTAAAAAGAATCTATTGTTAAATTTCTAATTTTCTAACTAAAGCATTTCTATTTGATCTAAACATTTTATTCACAAAATACCAATAGAATAAAAAGAATACAAATTACATACAAAATTATCAAAATTTAAATGTCTATCAATAGCTCAAAAATGACTTAAATCGTTTGAACATTTTATTACATCTAGAAAACACAAATTTAAGTATTCTGTTAAAATTTCAAATTTCTAAAAATAGTAGTTATTATAATAAAAATCAAAATGGAATATGATAAAAGCATTATTATCATACATTTTCTTGGTTTTCTCAATTATAATTTGAAAACCACTTGGCAAATAAAAAAAAGATCTCCCAAAGTAATAATTAGATAAAATTTAATTTCAGAAAACGTGCTACACTTGAAAATCAGATAAAGATATTTGGTATATATTTTGTATGCAATATAAAAAATAAATAAAATAAACATCATTGTAAAACCAATACATTCCCTCTTCACTCAATATTTAATATATTCCAAACAGTTACTGAGATTTTTCTTAATGGGGCATTCAGTTAGTACATGCGATATTGTTTGGTGTGGATAGCTCCATTCGCAGTTCAGGGTTGGATCAGCATTCCATTTGTGCATCAGGTAGCACATCTACCATGTTCTGTGCAAAAACTTTTAAGGATAATCCATTCTTTCCTGAGGAGATTGTATCCAGGAGGTTTGTCTATAGGCTCTTCTAAACAATTTTGTTTATCCAGTTTTGAAGCTTCCCATTCTTTTTCCATGTCTCGTTTATATTAAAGTTTATGTTGTTGAGTACAATGGTAGATTTCCATGGTGGATTGTGTGATTTAAGTTTTGATGGGTTCTGGAGGGATTTCGCGAAAATGTGTATAGGTAGTTCAGATTGGAGTAGCATTTTATTCATTCCTTTTATAACATATTTCTACATTGAAGGTATGGAGAGCTATGTAGTTTAGTACAGGTAGCCATTAGAGGTGAGTGGACTTTATTGTGCCAGTAATGATTAGCATTCAGCGATTGAGTTGAACATTAATTTTTTTTGTGTGCGCTATTCAGCCATATCGGTAAGCAGTATTCGGCGACTGAGTGCACTAGACTTACAGCAGAGGTTCTAAGTGAATTAAAATCAGCACCCAAGAGCTTAAGTACTATGTTATTGCGGGAATAAATTTTCGCTGCTTAATTGGTTAAATATGTCTTACATGTGAAGGTTCTATCTAGTGTAACTCCAAGGTATTTAGGGAAGGGATTATGTTAAACACTATTTCCGTAGAAAGTAATGTTTAGGCTTTGATTAGCTGATTTGATGTTGGGGTGAAAAAGGGAAGACTCAGTTTTTTTAGGATTTGGCCGAAGTTGGCGAACCTGAAGATATGTTCAATGCCTCCCCGGAAGTTATTGAATGAATACAAAATCTCAACATCCAAAAGGAAATAAATTGGTTCACTATTTTAGTAAAAAATTACATATATTTATATACATTGTTGTTATTATTGCTATTGTTATGCTTATTGTTTTGATAATATAGCCTTATTAATATTTTATTTTATTAATTGTTTTCGAATAAATAATAACTAAGTTTTTTTTAAACAAAAATCCAGTAAGAATGTTACCAATTTGGAATTTGTTCAAAACAATTAGCTGGTTAAATAGCTGGTTAAATGTATTTGTAAATAATATTTTATTAATAGTGTCAAACAATAAAGATTGACCTTGAGTTATGGGAACTCAACCTACAGATACCTGCCAAGTGCACAATACATATTATTAGCAATATATAAAAAAATATTGTTTAAATTTCAAATTAATCAGTTTTAGTTTACATTTTTATTTTTTTTTTTTACAAATCACCTATTAAATATAATGCATTAGCAATAAAGTATTGTATAATATAGCTAAAAGGCAATAACAAAACAAATTAAAATGTTTTAAACTGTTTACAACAATAAAATATATATGTGTGGCAATTGATTATTAGATCTAGAATGTATTTCATAGAAAGTGTTTTTAAATTAAACACATATATTTATTCAGTTTATAAATGCATCTACTACAGCTGATAACATCAAAACAATATAATAAATAAGGAAGTGTTTCTAATCAAAACTTATATTTAAATAGATCAAAGTCTAAATAATTATTTAAATTATTAAAAATCACTGTTTCCTATAATTGAAATCCAAATTTCAAATATTAATAAATTGTTTTATTTACAAACTTAATTTACTAATTTTTACAGTATAAAAAATAATTATTATGAACACATTATTTTATTATTTTTTGAAATTTAATTTTCTGTTATTCTGTGTCTATGAAATGTATAATAAATATACATTTCAATTAAAATATCTATTTACTTCATTAGCTAGAAATATATTTGTATAATGACTACTTACTTCATTAGAAACTATTTCTTTATAAAGTTCTAAATACGATTTATAAATGTCACAGCACAATATACAATTCTCTTCGTAATCAAAATTACATACATCTCTAAATTCATCTTGGTCAAGTGAGTATTTTAATACTTCCAAATATGTAACCATTATTTATTATTAATAATAATAGTAAAAAAAATTATGATTATAATAACGCAAATAAATTCACTACATCACATAGCCAGTCTACTAAAATAATTCTTTGCACAGGTCTAAAACAGAACGTTGCTGAATGTCAATTGGCGGGGGCAGTCACACACGTGATACTCACTTATAATTATCTAACTATATAACATTCCCAACGTTATTAAGTATATACATTTGTTAATTTTTTTACTATAATTTAAATATCTTGATTCTTAGTTACACATAAATTCAATAATTCTGTGTTTATATAACGGGAACTACTAACCAGGTTACTAACTAAAAATATATTATATCAAAATTTCATACTTACAGTTGAATGCCTCCAATATTTAATTAAGTCGTGTAGGTCGGTAAAAGGACAATAAAGTAAAAAATCTCTCCATTCTTCAAAACTAATTTCTAAACTACCATCTTTATCCATTCTGCAGTATAATAATAAAAACGATTTATAAATTGACTAACTTCATTAAAAAACAAGTATTTTATTCTATTTGTTATCGAGTTATTTACCTTTTAAGAAGTTTTATGGCTTCAGCGTCATCGATTTCAATTCCTAATTCTTGAAAAGCTCTTATAAGCTCGTATCGATCTATTTTTCCTAAACAATTTGTATAAAGTGGTTTTATAAATAATCAAAATATATAAAATATAATATGTAATGAAATAATAGTACAGTTTATTCCTTTATGTTCCTATACATCTCCAATACGCAATATTTATATAAAAATATTAGTCTACAATGAGTTAAATATCTAAGAATTTGAGTCGTAGTTTTGTATAAAAACGCTTATATGATGCACAACTTTAAACAAAACTTTTTTTTAAAAGATTTTCATCACTTTAATAATACAATTTAAGAAGATTACCAAATTTTATATACCTATATAATACTTAAATAATTATTTTTAATAATTTTTCAGTTTTTACTAGACTTTTAGTACCTGAAATAAACATTTAAAAAAACTACTTAACAATTTGTGAAAATAAACAAATTGTTGAGTATTATTACTATACCAAAAACAGATAAAATCATAATTGCTTGTTTGATTTGCTAAGGAATCTAAAAACTAAATACAAATTAAAAACAAATATCAAGACCCTTTATATATAAGTAGTATAAATCTTTATTAAAATTTATAGTCAATATTTTTTTTAAGAGAATAAAAAACAGGAACAATAATTACGTTCATGAGCATAGAAAATGAAAACCCATATCCTTACATTCAAAGTAGATAAAGTGAACTATTCATTTTCCAATGCATTGTCTGTTTAATTTTAGAAATCAGCTCTAGGGAAATATATTGCATTAAACTAATTAAAAAATTGCATATACACATAAAAACTCACTATAGTCACTAAAGTCAATTTCTAAACTTCCGTATATGATGGCTAAAACATGATGAAAATTAAGAAAAATGGTAAGGGGAAAAATGTTTTATCACACATTATATATTGGTCAATTTTAGGCTCAAATTATTCTACACTAAATAGTTTAGTTATAGTATAACGATAAATACAATACTGGTTTGTGCTCCTGTAAACACCTGCAACCTGCATTCCTGGAATGACACGATTTTCAGACCTTTGGTTGATGGAAAGGGTGTTGTAATTTTCTCAGGTTAATTACATAATGGAGTTTTAGGCCAGTTACAAGCTTTGCCTAATTAAATTTTATAATAAACATTTGTAACCAGGAAAAACAAGGAAAATGTGGTTCAATGAAGAATGTAAAAAAGCTTTACATGAAAAAGATAGAGCCCGCATGAAAGTGCTACATGACCCCAATGAAGATAACAAAAGATTGTTAGCACTTAAACAAATAGAGGTTAAAAAGGTGATTAGAGTGAATAAGAGACTGTAGGGAAAAGAACGCATACAAACTATAGAAAATAATAGAAATAGCCATTCGAAAATATTTTTTGGAAAAGCAAATAAAGTAAGATATGGCTACAAGTCCAGACCAACGGTTATGAGAAAAAGGGATGGAACCCTTCTAACAGGCAATAAAAAAATTGCATGCGAATTCAAAGATATGTTTACAAAGCTTTTGAACCAGCCAATAATTAATATCACTGTAAACGAGCTAATGACAGTAGAACAGCTACTCAAAAACCCATCAATAAGTGAAGTAGAAACGGGATTAAATATGCTTAAGAATGGTAAAGCACCAGGTGAAGATGAAATAGCATCGGAATGTTTAAAAAAGAGTGGTTCATGCTTACTGAACCAGCTTCATAAATTAATAAACACAATCTGGGAACAAGAGGAAATACCCGAATCGTGGCGAGTATCTGTCCTATGTCCTGTTTTTAAAAAAGGAGATATCATGGAGTGTGAAAATATAGAGGGATCTCTCTACTCAACACAATTTATAAGATTCTGTCTAATATTCTTCTGATCAAAATCAATCCATATATTAAAAAAATAATAGTAGAACATCAAGCTGGATTCATGTTAGGGAGATCAACAGATGATCAAATTCATATCATTAAACTATTAGCTGAAAAGAGTCACGAGTTCAATAAAAATATACACCTTATGTTCATAGATTACAAAGCAGCATACGATTCGATTAATAGAAAAAAACTATTGAATATCATAAGCCAAATGGGAATACCAGCAAAACTATTCAGAATGATAAGGGCATGTACATATGAGTCCAAAAGTTAAGTAAGTTTTGGACGAGAGGTATCAGATGAGTTCCCAGTAACGACCGGACTCAAGCAGGGAGATGCTCTATAGTAGGCTTTGTTTAATATCACATTAGAATCAGTTATACAAAAGGTACTAATCCAAGCCAAAGGAATAAAAATGAACAACAATAACGATTTAACCGTAGTAGCTTACGCTGACAAGTCCTTATAGCCGAAACAGAAAACGAACTGAGAAATATAACTAACATCCTACTAAGTGAAGGTAAAGAGATTGGTCTGAAGATAAATGAGTCAAAAACAAAATATATGATACTTTCGAGACGAAATCATAATATTAATTATTTAAAAGTTGATGATTACAAATTTGAAAGGGTACAGAGCTTCAGGTACCTAGGCGCAGAGATCAATGAAAATGCTAATAACCACGAAGAAGTTAAAAAACGACTTATGGCAGCAAATAGATGCTACTATAGTCTAATGGCACTATTCAAATCAAGATTACTATCAATAAAGTCTAAAATAAAAGTCTAAAAGTCACAATCAAACCGGTTGCTCTGTATGAGTGTAGTACATGGGCCACGAAAAAATCGAATCAAGGAAAGTTAAGAGTGTTTAAAAGAAATATATTACGGAAAATCTTCGGTCCAAAGATTAATAACGATGGAGAGTATGAGGTGAGAGACAACGGAGAATTGAATGGTCTCTATAAGGAATCTACCATTATTGGGTCCTTGAAGAACACAAGAATAAGTTGGGGGGACATGTGTGGAGGTCAGAGGGAATGATTGGAACAATAACTAAATGAAAACCCGACACTACAAGGCCTCGAGGACGCCCCAGACAAAGATGGATTGATAGAGTTCGGGAAGACTTAGGACTTCTGAACGTAAGAAACGCGGAAGAATGTGCAAATGATAGAGAGGGATGGAAATAATATGTTGTTGCGGCGATGGGCCTTAAAGGCCTGTAAAAGCCCAGAAGAGGAAGAAGTAGAATAAAAATTTGTATGGCCAGATTACATACTTAGATACCTACTTGTTATTTAAGTGTCATAATTATACAGACAAACAACCAATAATATTAAAATAACATGAATTGTCAAGAACCAGTAATTTTTTATTTAATACAAATTTAACTAGGTAGGAAATTAAAATACATTAATTTAATTTAAACTGTCTATAGAAGTTTTTTTCACAACACATCTTTGAAATGTATAAAACCATATAAATATGCATAGGCTATTTTAGACTGAATAATAACCAGGATTTAACAGTTTTTTAATTTTTATATTTATGAAAGCTTTTTTGGATGATAGAATCCTTTAAAATTTAATTATATTTGTATAAATAACAAATTAAATTTATTCAGCAGTAAATTCATTTTACAAAAGCTTATTGTTATTATATTTTGTAAAACATATCAAACCCGTATCACAATGTAAAATCTATTTTAATAACACTGAACATATATTGTACATTTTAGATTCTGAACGGGACGAGAAATGGATTGGTTTGACAATGATGTTTATTTTTTTATCTGTGAAAACTTTACTACCAGAAATCTTGCTCCGATTTACAAGCAACATTATAGTAAGCCCTTTTAGCACTCGTAGCAATTTTTTTGAAAGAAAACCTAACTGGAGTGGTACTTTAGGCAAGTCATTTTTTTAATTTTCTTAAGACTTTTTTTGGAGAAAATATGTAATTATTTTACCATAAAATGACATGTATATTGTTGACAAAGCAACACTTTCAACTAAACTCTGTTCATAATAGCTTTTTTGTTTAGCAATGGTTAATGATTATTTACATATATGCATTAAATTACCTATAACAGTGACTGTACCCATCAACATTATCTTAGGACAGCTTTTTCTAATTCCCTTATATAATGGAAATATAATGTTAACTCATTCAAAATTATCAAGATAAATGAAGAATTACTTTGCACTAAGGGTTGGGTGGTTGTTGGTGGAGAGTTAAAATAGAATATATAAAGTGATTTATTTATAACTGTACACTATTATTACAATATAAAATTACATACAATATTATTGCAAATGAAAAATTATTCTGAGCGAAAATTGGTTTAATATGTTTTGATAAATATAAATTGGAAATTGTATTAATATATGGCAAAAGAATAAACTACAATTAGGGGTAATTGTAATTTAAAGAACTATATGGGGGGGGGCATATAGGTCTTTTCAAATATTTGTATAAAGTCAAAAATGTTTTGTTCACATAAATAATGGCCAAAATAAAGTCTTTTGAGTATAGCACTGTTCTAAGATCAGTTGATAATATTTTAACAGATGAGCAGCATGGATTCTTCCAGGGTCGTTTAACTATGACGTGTAATGTCACTTTCACAAAGTATGTCATGGATGCTTTTAGTAAACTTTTTCAAGTAGATCTTATCTTCACTGATTTTACTAAGGCATTTTATTATGTAAATCATAATTATTTGTTGAAAATTCTAATTTCTTCTGGTTTTGGTAAGTCTTTACTGTCTTGATTTTCTTCATATCTCTCCAACAGGAAACAATTTGTTAAAATCAATGGTTCTTGTTCTAACTTAGTTAATATAACTTCTGGTGTGCCACAGGGGGGGATGGACACTTGTGTCCTTTGTTGTTTGCTTTATGTATAAATAATATTGAAAAAATACTTCATCATTGTCGTTTCTTGTTGTTTGCCGATGATATAAATTGTTTCTCCAAATTTACTCCATTCAGAACTATAATCTTCTTCAACATCTTGATTCTATAGTCGGTTGAGCCAGTGATGTTGAATTGGAACTTAATATTTCAAAGAGCCACGTAATGACATTTACTCAATGTTATAAATCTGTAGATTTCCTGTATTCTGTGAATGGTAAAAATTTGCAAATCTCTGGCGATTCTACGATTGACTTGGGTATCACATTTGATCATCGTCTATGCAACCATTCATATATTGAAAGAGTGACTTGTAAAGCTCTTAACATGCTTAAGTTTATTAAGAGAATATCTGTTTAATTTAAACATTCTTGCTCCATTGATGCCCTTTATTGTGTATTTGTTTGTTCTCTCTTGAAGTATGGTGTAGTAGTATGGACCTTATACATTTGTGACCAATACAATCAATTTGCTGACACTAGTTGATAAAAGGAAGCAAGCAAATTTAACTTTCTTAGGTAAACTTATTAATGGAAATCTTGATGTGCCTGGATTTCTGCAGGCTGTTAACTTTTCTATCCCTTTTTTTAACTTCCACTCTGTATATCCTTTCTCTATTCTATTTTTTTCTACCAGTTACATGTCTAACCGTTCTCTTTTGAGAATGATGAAATTGGCCAACAAGGATCCATCTTTTTTATTCTAGATTCTATATTCTTTATGTATATTTATATCTTCAGTTATTGAGATTTTGTATCATCAACTTAACTATCATGTCTGTACTATATATTATTGTTTTTGTAATACTATGTAGTTTAATTTTGTTATTTATGATAAGTCTTTATAATTGGGTTAGTCCTGTTTTTAATATAAATAAAATAAAAAAATAAAATGAAATGAAATGCTGTGACTTATATTTTTCCGTATTTTCCATTTATTAGGAAAACTCCTGGGAAAATCAAAAAATGGCTTTTGTACTCATTAGCTAAATCCAAAATGCAACAAAAAAAATATTGCATTGATTTTAATTGAAGCAAAATTTTCGGTAGAAAACAATTAGTTCAAATTTAAAACAACAAGATCAGTAAGGCATCAGTGCACCATAAATGTGTGTCTATTTTTCCTATATTTTTTTTTCCGGTCTTCCCAATTATTATGAAAATTAATAAAAATATACCTCTTCAATTCACTAATTAAATCTAAAATGTAACAAAAAAGATTTCTGGTTATTTTTTTATTGAATTAAAATTTCTGATAGAAAAGTTGTTCACTGACAAAAATAAAACCATATTACACACCCATTATTCGCTATATTTAGAATGTAAAAGTATAAACATAAAGACTTCATCAAATCATGCATTTATACCAAATCCGTTAAATGTACAAAATAAAATGTTGTATTTGATTTATAAATAACACAATACTAGTTTTGACCAATATTATTTTCCTATAAGATGTAGTAAGAAACCACATGCAATTGCATTTAATTCAAAACAACCTTGTTCATAAAGAATGTTTATAATGTACATATGTCCATTTAATAATATAGGTGAATGTTAAGGACAAATACCTAAGTAATCTAAATACAGATAATTGTTCAATAAATAATTTATCACTATTTTTTGATATCTACTATAAATAAAATAAATATAAGAAAATATCGGTGATGGTTACTATCAAACTATTCGAATAGTTTACCTATTTGATAATTTGTATGAAATTTAGTTCATTTAAAAATTAACCTTTATTCGAAAAATATTCTTATGAAGAATCAAAAGTAGGTAGTGGTACTAGCTAGTGGTAGTTATAGTGGTTATAGTGGTATATTCTGTACCTAGTACATACTGACTGTAGCGTTTATTAAAATTGTTTAATTGTAAATACAAATATTTCAATAACAAGTGGGGAAAATAACAAAATAAAAACTATTAAATATTCAATAGTTCATCTAAACTATTCAAATGTACCCATCACTAGAGAATTTACAAAATGAATATAATAAAGAAATTTAGTTTAGAGTATAATAATTGGTTGTACTAGTATGTCTTAATTTAATTATAAATATACAACTCTTATAATATAAACGTTGTCTTGGATATTCAATATCTCTAATTAGTTATTTATGTAACAAAATCAATGCTTTAATTATTCTCTAAAACATTAGCAAAATTTAAATTAGGAAAACTATAATTTTTTCAGAGATAAGCTTTTTTAATTGAGTATTTAGTTTCTATTAATTTTACCAATATAAAATTGATTACATCTAAGTTTATAAACCCAAATATTATAAAAAGTACAAGACATTTTTATTTAGTTTTTAACTGCAAATGTAATTTGTTTTACAAAATTATTAATAATCTTGTGGAAGCAACTTTAATATTAATATATTAATCTAACCAACATATCTATTATTATTTTTGCAAATTTATTTGATCTATCATACTACAATCTATGGTGGAATTTATAGTAGTAGGAATGGAGATAAGACCAATTTTTTAATAATTTTTTTTTATAAATACATATATAGCTAATACGAAATATGTATATTATTATAAATATCAAAGAGAAAAAATGTCACATAAATATATATCACCATATTTTTGAGAATATGGGTTATTTATTGAAAGTGGGTAGAAATATACAATCATTAGAGTAGATTCATGTATATACTATAATATAATAAAATGCACTATTGATTATAACCATTAATAGATCAATAGATTTAAGAAATTTATTTTTATTATTTAATTATGTTTCAAATGTAAATTGTATTTAATTATTTAAACATTTCACCATATTTTCTACTTGTCTTTTTGAATTTTAAAATAAAAAAAAAACAATTTACAAGTTCAAAATATTATGTAAAATAATATCCAATACTGTAATGTGAGCTGTAAATTAAATCTTTGATAAATTCTGATAATCCTGACTTATTTAAATTAAAAACTGTCCTATCTTACTGCATAGTAAGCAAAGCGGTACTGTACTGTTACAAAAACTAAGTACTTACCATCTTTATTTTTGTCTATGTTTGAAAAACAAAGCCTCAATGATTTTTCATGTTCTTTAACATAATGTATAAATTCAGCTAATGTAATTGAGCCACTTTTAGTAGCATCAGATAATTCTAAAAATTTCTACAAAATAATAGAACAAATTAATAATAAATGCAATTTTCTATTGTTAAATTGTACTTATAAATATTTCATTAACTTACTTGAGCATACTCTTTGTCGTGTAGGGCACTAGACAAATCATGTATGTCAATTTTACCATTTCGGTCTAAATCAAGAGATTCAAATAATTTAGCCAAACGGATTTCATCTTCATTAGGAAGCTCATGTAGATAATGAGGTGGTAATACGTTTTCAGTACTACCTGGACCAACAGGAACGTGATGATTAACAACGTTCACCATGTTTATATAATTAATTAAAATATAACTTCAATTTGATTTATGTTCAAATGAAAATATAAAAAAATTTAAAAGCGAAATACCAAAAATCAATGATATTCCGAACATCAATTAATGGAATTAATCGAAAATCGAACCATTTAAATTTTAAATAATTCGACTATCTACTGACTAGAATGATCACATAAGGAAAATAATAGAAAATTTGCGACAAATCAAAATCAACATTATCATAATATCAACTTCATAATATAATTGTTATCATTCATATGTTAAAAAAACCATAAAAACTTAAACGAACCATGGTTAAACCATAATCTCCATGATTCACCAAAAGTAAAATTCCAATTTATTAAACTAACATTTCGTTTTAATATAAAACTTAGTAATAATAAATAATACAATAATATGACAGCTCAAAAATGTGAGTCCATTCAAATCATTCTATCTTCGTTCTTATTATAAACCGTGTTCTATACATCAATATAAAGTTCAATGGTTAATAGATTGAACATTAAAATTCAAACACTTGGAGTGCTAGTGTCGTAGTACCAGTTTTTACACCCTTATTAGCTAATTCGTGATATCACTTTAACTGTAAAAGTTTGATTTTATATTAACAATGGCTTTACGCTTTTATGGTGAAATTAAAAACAAATTATAAATCATACGTCTTGTTCATACTCTCATCTTAATTCGTATTAAAATGCCACATCCGTATATGGGTGCTTTCGTAAACAGCGCTCAAGTTCACACTCGTGCTATCAAACCGTTCACTTTACGTAAACCAGCAATAATCGCAATGCATAACTGTTCCAAAATCCAAAGCCAACGTGAACATTTGGACGTGTTATCAAAAATAAATCAGTGATCACAATATACCATAGACTTTTAATATTATAATTCTATGCAATATATATAATAATATACATCATAATTTAAATTAAAATAAATAAAATAAAATGGTACAAAATAGTATAAGATGGTTGATAGCTTTCAAAATATCATCTTTAGGTTCTGTCAGTTATGTACTTTTTGAAGTATGTTTATTTACGTTACATTGTCTAAGAATTTTGAGACAAAATTTAAAAGGACTTGATTTTAATAGTATCACTGAATATTACACAATTACACAAGGGTACTATTTAATAAGAATGCCCAGTGTTATTCAATTTAGTATACAATGATGCCTATTGAACTCCTGAAATTGAATAGTCATTTGTTAAATAAGTTGCCTATCCAGTACCTAAATATGTGTTTTTTAAACGATTTTTGATATTCTATTGCCAACTTTTAATTATTGTTCATGTATTTTGGATACCTTTGTGATCGATCACGTCTCGCATAGAAAATAATTTGAATTTTTATAATTGCTAATATTTTCCATGGTATTGATGTAGGATAAATTTTTTAAACGAGCATGTTTTCTGTCAATAGTTATACTTAATCTTTTTTAGATTTCAAACGTAGCGAGGGGAACTATAGGTTTTACAATGCTGTTTATTTATTTATTTTTTCTTTCTTTGTTCTTTGTTCTAGTCTGTGGACAAGTTTTTTCCTAATAAATTTGCTTCAATGTATAAGTGTAGTAACTATTCTGAAAGCTCAAGTTATCTAAATGGTACTCTAAAGAAGTCTTTTTTTGATTTTTCGATGCCGTTTTTTAAATAAAAGTACTAAAGTGGGAAAAAAAACTTAGAAAAACCTACAATTTCACGATTTCATTATTTTATAAAAACACGGACGAAATTTTCTACTAGAAAAAATGGTTTAATCGAAAAATCACAAGAAATCTATTTTTTGCCCTTTTGATTTCCTTCTTATAGTATCGTCGCCAAAATGTTTAAGCTACTTTTGAGCATTTGAGGAATTTTAATTTTTAGGAGGTTTTTTTCTGTAATTCGGTTATAAATAGAAGTAAAGACTTTTTTATATTATAATAAAATATTAGCTAACCTGCAGTTATGTAGCCAATACCGTCTTTTTTATTGTGACAATTGTTTTTTTGTTACTAATTCCACAAGAAATTCTTCTTCCAAATTGCTAAAGTAAACGGTACAAAATATCCTAGGTAACATTATATTGTTGTAATATATTTTTGTTAAGACTAAGTTAGGAATTATATATTTATTAATTTTGAATTAGGATTGTTATTGAGATATATTCATTATTTTTAATTATTATGTTAAAGAAATACTTGTTTAAGTTTCCAATTTCATGATGTTCTTAGGAATACTCGATAAATAACAAATTTTGCTCTTTTAGTTTTACAGTAGAATAATACAAGTATGATAATAATATTATTGTTCATATTTACTTTATATTACATTTTGTTTTCTGTTCTAGATAAAGATGATATTTCATCAGATATAATTCACATGTTTCACTACCCAATTAAAAACCTATGTTATTGACATTTAATTCTATCATTTTAAACTTAACAAATTATTACATTTTAGATTAGGTAATTGAAATTAGAAAATTGAAGAATTATGCAGCTCTTCCTACCACCTTTGGTTTGATTATTACAAAACTTTGAGGTACTGCCGTTTGACTCATTTTTTTCCCCAAGTGGTATCTCCAGTAGACATAGTCCACTAATTTTTATATAGATACCTCTTTTATAAATAACTATACAATAATAAAATTATATATGTCAGATATATACACGGTTTAAAATACAAATTAATTAATTAATGTAATTATTTGAAAAAATAATGATAAAAAATAAGTATTAAATTAGTGCAATTAAAGTAAAATACAATATTACTTCTTCCAATAAGCTTTGCACAACAAGCATTCAAAAGTACTACTGTAGTCAAATTTATTTTAAATTATTGATACACAATTCATTATTATCCATTAAGTACAAGTATCAAATTGTACCCAATTGAAATTATTTTGTTCGATTTGTTTATGTTGGGAATCGGAATTCCCACAGTACATACAAATATCTCTCATAAACTCAGAATGTTTCAAAAGCATATTTTTCAGTTTTAATCTATACAACATCTGGCCAAAATTAGTAATGAAAATAACATTTTTTGAGTTTTTTATCAAGCATTCCGCATAATAAAAACAATACACTCCACAGTTAAATGAGTCCTGTAGAATAAGGTATGTCAGACCTTTTACTCTCAACTTGGGTCACTCAATTCTGACCTCTCCATATATGTATTTTTTTTAAGTTGATAAAATCGTATGGATATTATTTGCTTTTGAATGCAGATATCCAGTTGGATTTATGTAGTAAAAATTATAGTGTTTAAAGTTAGCAAACATTATTGTTCTGTGATTACCAGTTATATTGAACGGTATAATTAGTAAACTATTTTTGGGAACTTTTTTATAGTGGTTTCTGCCCATACAATTTCCATACAAATAATATAAAATATTACATCCTGTTATTTTAATGATATCTTTTAATTCACTGCATATTTTTCCTAACACACCCACAGATATGTCAATTACAAAATTGTTCAACTACATTTGTTTAGAAATAATTGTTTTAACTATGTCGGTTTTTGGAATTCTTAAATCCAACAGCACATTATAATCTTCAAATCCAAGTTTTATACACGATGTTATGTCTTGAACAAAAATATAGCTGCCGACAATATAATTAAATACTTTTTTATTCGGTTTTAAAACCTGACCATAATAATATATGACTTTTAACAATTTATTGTCATCCAGAATTATTTCTAGCAATAAACCAACAATTAAAGACCTGTAACTTTCTTTTAGTGTAATAAAATATATAATCCCGGATTTCATTCTATTTTTTATCGAGTTTAAAAGTTAGGTACTTCAGACCTATAACGCTCTTGCACATCACTAAATATGATTTGTTTTTTAATGCCGTTTTGTTAGACTTTTTCTCGTGCTTTTTTGCATATATATTGCCTGCCTTACGCCCTAATTGCAGGTTTACGCATTTTAGGAACTACTGGGCTCTCTTATCAAACATTGCCAACGGAACGTATGTGCTATAAGTACATATTCGGTAGAGTAGGCAAAAATAAATTGTTAATAGATAGCGCAACAGATGTTATTGTACCAGTAAGTGTTGCAAATTTGGCCTGGAGCATTATAGGAGCCATGAATTAATATATACTTTCATTAGCTATATCTTAATTTCTGATAGAAATTATAGAATACTTTTGGAACATTTTTTTGACCTAAACCCTGTACTCCACCAACTCATTCGTTTTTAGTTCTGGTTTATACCATGTATTGGGTAAACTTTATGTTTATACCAAAGATATATTATTTAGTATGGTATACGCAAGTGAAAATCCTAGATAACAGATTTTAGCACATGTACTTACAACAAATGTAAGATTTAAAAAAAAAAATGGAATTAATCTATCCTCAATAATTACTCTCGACATTTATTTTATATATTCAAATTAAAAACAGACAACTCTTCGGATTTAAGTTTAATGTGAGTTAAATTATACTATTTTAATTACTACAACGAGTTATTTTTCATAATCGTATGTATTTTACTAGGTACTATAATTGTGTTGTAATTGATTATTTTTAGATGATTTCATTCAATCGTGTTTTACATTTAATAAGTATCCAGTCAGTTAAGTCAAATCTCAACTACCAATATTGTAGAAATATACGAAATTTATCATCAATTAAAAATGTATTGTCCAATGACTATCGAAAAAAAACTGAAAATATATCATTTACTACTGTACAAAATACGGATGCTGATATTTTTGGAACTCTAAATGACAATGTTGAAATTAATGATAAATTGGATAGTTTACCTCCAGAACCTGATGATATAATACAATATGACAAAAATGAAGAATACAAAAGATTACATATTAATGAGTACCACAAAATTATTCAAGAACTCATAAAACAGCATAAAGTATATCTTTATTAAAAAAAATGTATTAATTATATATAGGTATTAATAAATAAAGTTTTGTTTTTTTATAGATAGCAGATGCTATAGATGTACTTGAAACAAGAATGTTAAATGAAAGAGCAAAACCAGATTATTATATTTATAATATGCTAATTTCTAGTTGTGGTAAAGTTGGTTATGTTCAAAAGGCTTTTCATTTGTTTAACCAGGTATGTTTTATTTCCAACAAATGATCTATTGTAGGTGCCCATTTTTGATCTGTTGTTTCAAGTAAAACTAATATAACTATTAGCTTATAAACTTTAGTCAACCATGCAATATGACATTCTTGTGTTATTTTAACTGCAAAAGTAAAATAGATAGTGTAAGGCACCTTTATATATATTTTCTTCTCTGTGAAATATTTATTATAATTATTGGTAAAAAAAATTCAGAATTCAATTTTTGATTGATAATATTATCTTGCTTTAATTTTCAATGCCTTTCAACATTTAAATAAGTAACAAAAAACTTATGTTCAGATAATTATTATGTTGAGTTATTCATCTTATTTGTAGAGATTTATAATTTTTTTTTTCTTAATTATCTAAATTTACATATCTACAATTTTTTTTTGTTATAAGATGAAAAAAAATGGTATCAAGACTACACCAGCTACTTATACTAGTTTGTTCAATGCTTGTGCTAATTCTCCATATAAAGATGATGCATTAAAAAGAGCTAAGCAATTACACAATCTAATGAGTTTAAAACCAATTGAGCCAAACATGTTTATCTACCACGCAATGATTAAAGGTATTCAAAATTATTGTAGTAATTGACAGATAATCAACTTTAAATTAATGTTAATTTTAGTTTTGTTTTAATTTTTGCCCTTCTGAGGGAAGTTATTGATAGATTTTAAATAATTTTTAATTTCTTACGAATATAAATATTAATTAATGATTTAACTTGTCATTGGTTGCAATGTGAGTGCAGCATATAACATTTAAACACTTAATTATAGGCACTACCACCGTATTTCTTGGTATTTTGTCTAAAACTATAAATACTTTCAATTAAGGCATACTATATAATTATAAATTAAATTAAATGTCATGGATTTATCAATATTTTGGTTTCTTATCGGAATTTAAAGTCACTGGTCATTACGAAGTTGAGTGTGGTGTGACATGTGATAAAAAGTGTTAAAAAGCATTTTGATCACTGATGGAGTACAGTTTTTAGTTTTTGATATACTTTATTTGCCATAAAAAGCTTAGAGAAAAATTAATTATTATATTATTTAACTATTCATATAATATTTTAATAATGATGTTTTTTTTTTTACAAAGCTTTTGGAAGAACTGGAGATTTATTGACTGCTTTTTCTTTGGTCGATGAAATGTTGGAGAAAAAATATAAATTAAATGATCAAACATTTAACTTTCTTTTGCAAGCTTGTATATCCGATAAAGAAGCTGGTTTTCGACATGCTTTACTTGTAAGTTTTAATAAATAATACATATATCCTTTCTGGATATAATACATTTTTTTTTTAATGTTTATGTTAAATTTAGAAATCTGATTAATATAACCACATCATAAATTTAATTTGTATATACTGAAATAGGAGATTCAATGCCTAAAGTAAATAAGCCAAATATAACTAAATTTGTACACACATTTGGGTTTTATTCAGACATAAATATAATTAATTAAAAAAAATTAATTTTTATAAATTTTAATGAAAATACGCATTAAAAAACATTGCATTATGTATTTAAAATATGGATATTATGTAAAAAAAATAAAAATGTAGACTTAATCAAATTTTTTAGGTTTGGAGAAAAATGATTTCTAAACGTGTGCGTCCTTCAATATATACATACAATCTTTTATTAAAATGCACGAGAGAATGTGGTCTTGGTGATGAATTTGAAACGCGTAAAGTTATTGGTCAAATAATTGATGATCCTCATTTATTATTAACTGAATGTAAACTTCAAGAATCATTAAAAAATATTGAACTTAGTAACATATTAATACAGAGTAATAATGAAAATAAACTATCTATCACTGAAAATAGACCAAATCTCTTAGATGTTAAACCATATTTTGGTAATATTGTTGGTATATCAGACATAAAAACTCCTGAAGAAAGGTAAATCATAATTTTTAAATTATCTATTAATATTAAATTGTTTTGTTTATTATTCAGATTAATATTGATGGGAGGTTGTTCAGGATTTTTAAAAAATATGAAAATAAATAAAGTTAAACCTGATATTAAAGTATTTACCCAGCTTTTGGAAGTTATACCATCAACACTAGCTGCTGAACAAGTAATTTACTTATTTTATAAAATTATTTATTAGAAAAAAAAATATCTATGTTATCTATATTTTTTAACATCTTAAATTTCCTATCAGTATAAAAACAAAAAATGACATTCTAAGTAGATATTTTAATGTAAGATAATTTACACATGAAAATCTTAAATTTGGTCAAATAAAATCTTTAAGCATTTTAATGGAGTTAAAAATACTAAGTATACAAAATCTGAAGTTAAATATTTGACTGCATTTTTTTTTTCTTTTTTAAGAAAATTTTTATGAGGATTCTTGTATGAAGTATTTAAAATAATTGTCCACATAATACAAATTTGAACATTTCACATTGTTATAGGTAACTCAAAAAAAGTTATAATTCAACCTTTAGAAAATGATAGTAGAGTTATAAGAGGAAAATGTCAGGTTTTTGACAATGATTTCTCATTAAATTTCAAAAAAATATTAAATAATTTTGATAAAACTTTTGGTTTAGTATTTATTTTCATATTTTTATCAAAATTGAAGAAAATTGTTCATTTTTTGAGAGAAAAAGATTAGTTATTTGATCTTTGGTAGAAAATGTGTTATATACAACTCTGTTTGGCTTTTAAAGTGTCACTGTTAACAATTAATTAGTTAATAAATTAATTTTAATTTGCCACTGCCATAATACCCACTTTAGAAAGTTAATATTACATTTCATTGTTAATCAGTACCTAATGTTAATATTTTAAAATTAACTTACTATAAATATGTATTTTTAATTTTTTTTTTTTAGAATTTACTAAATGAAATATCTAAAAGTGCAGTTAGATTAGACATTGATTTTTGCAATATTCTCATAAAAAAGCGAAGTCTTAGATTTGATTATGAAGAAGCAAAAGTAATATTTAATGTTTAAATTTAATTTATTAATAACATTAATTTAAAATTTATTTAGAATGTATTAAACATAATTAAATCAGAGACCCTAAGTGTGGATGTCGTGACTTTCGGTGTTTTGGCATTAGGCTGTAAAAATAAAAAAGAAGCTAAAGATCTCATTAAAATTATAGCAGACACTGGCTTCCGGTATGTTTTATAATTATTTTACTGATATCTTCACCGTTGATTTTTATTTTTATTTTTTGTATTTAATTCAAGCGTGAATACAGAAATATTAGGTACAATGTTGGCACAAGCTTGTTATCATTACAATTTTGCTTATGTAATTTATATTATGAACATGGTTAAGCACGAAGAAATTAATCCTAATAAAATATTTATGGATCGTTTGGGTCGTTTTGATAAAACTATTAAGGATTTAATAAAACAACGAGTAAGTATTTAAAGTTTATAGTTTAAGTTTTAATGTTATTTAAGTCTAAAATTTTCAAATTTTATTTGTAAAATCATATAGGTATTTCAATTTAGAAAATATATAAATATTTTATGAAAAAAGTTTTAAAAATATATTATACCACTAATAATTAAATGATATTTAAATTTTAATATGAATCATAACTAATTGAAAATAATAAAACCCGGAAATAATGTACAATATTTCTTTAAATATAATTATATACATTTCTTAAATAGTAGAAATAATTTATTTAGATATGTCATAGAATAAATTCAAAGTAGTTGACAGGGTAATTTTTGAATGAATAATAGCTGGCAAAATCTTTCCAGACCACCAAATTAAAGTCCTATTTAAAGGCATACTTTTTTTCATTGTTTAGGAAAAATACTATTTTATCATGTATAGTATTTTAATATTCCAAAACCTTTAGAACGCAAGAAATTAGAAATATATTACAAAGAAAAACTATATATCTATAGATTTGTTTACATTAAAGTATAATATCAAATATTGTATAGCATATTTACAGGTATTATGATGTTGAGAAATTTACTTAATATACTGTTACATTCTTTTCAGAAAACTATAGAAGGAGTCAATCCAGATTTCATTAAAAGTTTTTACTTTAAAGAAGGATTTAGAAAATTTCAAAATTTTTATAAAAAATGGCTCTTAGAGGTAAAAGTTGAAGAAGAATTACATCCTTGGGATCAATTCAAAAAAATAAAAAATAAAAATGAATTAGTATAATTATTATATATAAAACATTTAACAATTTAATATTATATTTATAAATTATATCAAATGTATTAAAATACTATTATGTGTTAATTAATGTCTAATTACTATTAATTGGATAAATATTTACTGGAACGGATTCAGGACAAAAAACAGGGGAGGGTTTGATTTTAAAAATTCATACATGGCATATGCTTATGAAAAAAATTAAGCTCCAAACAGATAGTTCTTCACAAAATCATAATCCTGTAAAATTGTGTCTTCATTTTCAGAGTCTTCATTTTTAGTGAAGACATTTTTAATCTCTAACATAATTTATTTAAGAGTTATATTTGTTCACTAATGTTAAATGGTTATTTATTATTTTGTCAGTTATGAACTTGTGTTGTAGTGCTAACCACTATGTGCGCCATGTGATAAATAATGAAAAACAGTGCAAAGTGGCTCCAAAACATCTGTAAATTTAACTATACACTTTAAAATGCATTTAAATATTTTTAAAATGTTAATTGGCAAAAGTGCAGTTGAGGCTCATCTAATAATTAAAACATGTTTTGACAATATGTTTTGAAGTTTATTTTATGAGTTAATACTTACCAACAAAACATTGTTTCAAAAACTGCATAGTTCAGCCAAATACAAAACACAAATTATCTGCTAATGGACAACACATTGAACACAGATTACTAATGTTAATGTTTAAAATATATTGTGTTATAAATAATTGTATAATCAAAGATCAACACAAAAAGAACAGACATACTTCACACAATGGGTGAGCCAGTGTTGTATGTGAGAAGTTGGAAAGGTAAGATACAGAGAGAAATTTAATAATAATAATGTTTAATATTAATATATAATTAATTATTACTTATAAAAAAAAGTTTCTGAGCAGAGTTTGGTTATACATGTTTTAAAAGGCCATAATATTTATGATTTTTATCAAAATTTAATAATAAAATTTGTACACAAAAAAAATTCTATATTATACTCTATTTTTATTTTTGACCACAAAGTAGTACCTATATAAATTATGCATGTATAATTTCTAAATTTTATTATAAAAACTAAAAAATGTTAATTATTTTATATATGAAACCCAAACCTCATTGTTTAAATGAGTGCCAAAAATACATAGTTTTTTGTAAAAAAAAAAAAAATAATGAAGTTTTAAAATTTCATATTTAACAGAAAATAATTATATATTTTTTTGTAAATTACTTATAGTATGGTGTATCATTTAATTCATTTTTATCAAATAAATTGTATTTTTCCTATTATATCTTTTCAGATACACTTAAATTTTAACTCTAAAGTGTAATAGAGCTCGGCATTTCATCAAGTGAGTAATAAGTATGAACAACATTATTTTCGTACATCTTTACTATTCTCAATCCAGAAGGATCTTTACCCATCGGTGCTCCAATAGCACTAGTGGTAACTACTTCTAGATTTTTATAAAATCCAGTAGAGTTTCGATGATAATGACCACAAAATACATGAGAGACACCTGTAATTAAAAACAATTATACTTCAAATACCATGATTTTTTAAATTTAAAAAGAAAGTGCTCATACTACTGATATGTATGTGTAGATGAAAAGTTTGTATAATATAACAAATAATATCAAACCTTATTCTGAAAAGAACTTAACTATAAATCCTTTTCTTAATTTAAATTATACCAATTTTTAACCATAAAATAATTTATACTTTTTTATATTTTTAGGGAATTTTGTCAAAAATTAAAATTTCATTAAAAGAAACTTATTGTGAAATTGTATTAAATTTTCAAGCATTTAAACTTGGCCAAATAAATGTTATACTAATATAAATATTGAAAAAAGAAAATAAATCTTTAAAGTGCATTCTTTTGGGCGCCAAAATATTAACAAAAAAGTAATTTGACATAAATCAAAATACATAAATATTTAAAACTTTTTCAATCAGAAAAATTAAAAGAATAAAAGCTCGTATCTTATTAAAACTTATTATTTACCAGATGCATTCAGTTTATCCAACATAGCAAGTCTGGAGGTTTTTTCAATATTAAAATATTCATTGTTTTCATCTATTTTGCTTATAAACCAAGGTATGTGTTGAAAAACAATTATTCTTTGATTCTTGTATTTATTCAGTTTTTCTGTTAACCATTGTTCTTGTTCCTTTGCATGTTTTTCAACTTTACTTGGGTCTTTATAATATTGCGTATTCAATACTAAGAAAAGTACTCCACCGCACCAATAAGAAAAATAATCTTGTCCGAATGTGTTACGATATCTAAAATTATAATTTTTACTATTTAATAATTATATTACAAAACATGTTAGATGAATACAATTTAATTTTCAATTTATTGTATTTAATTACATGTTGATAGATTTTTCGTCTGGACTATCACCAACATCATGATTTCCACACACACATACAAGTGATATAGATGGATGCAATCTTGAAAAAACTTTTTGAAAATCATTTACTTGTAGCTGATTTAAATCAATATTATCTGAAACAAGAATATCAGGTTCACATTGATTAAATAAATTCTTTATTTTTTTTCTACTTTTGACTTAATAAAGTAAAATAAATATTACTTTTATTTTAAAAAATATGCATAAAAAAGTGTTTAAAAATAAATTATTACGTCTAACTGGTTTTTTTTTGGATGTTCCTTAGTATTTATAATCTGATTTTAGATTTAGTTAAAACCTATTAAAGTACTTTGTTTATTTTCTATATACAAAAAAAAAAAAATAACACCAGTTTCTGCTGAGTGCTGGTATAGGTGACAAAATATGTATTCATTTCATAATATAAAAAACATTTTTTGGAAAAAAAAATATTTAACTTACTATTCGGCATTGTATCTACCAAGTCGCCACAAATCACCAAAAATTGAGGTCTTGGAATTAAATTATTAATTTTTTCAATTGCAATAATGGATTTTTCCATTTCTAAATTCCAGTCTAAAGGATCTCGTTTTTTATACGGCCAAATATAACCGAATTGACTATCAGCACCAATTATAAAATAAAAATTTCCTGCCCATAATTGATTGTTTCTATCTATAAAATAATGTAAAACTGTAATTATTAGTCTATTAACATTTTACATTATAAAATCCTATGTAAATGAATTAGTAGATTCTTACATTGATCATTTCCTATGTCTTCTTCAATTTCATGTTTTTTCCACTTTAACATTTCTTTCTTACTTTCAGTCATTTTTTGCTATTAACAGCACAATGAAATATAATTATTAAACACAAAATATTAGTTACTACCCTACACTAAATTGAGAAAATTAATATTTGATACTATGTAAGCTTTTTATATTTTGCATCACCTAAATATTTAATACTAGTAATAATTAAAATAGTTAGAAGAGAAGTGACTTGCCCGGCATCCGGGCAAATGCCCAGTGGCTTGAAGTGTTAAAAATCAATTTTTTTGTTATTTAAAAATTATTATTTGATAATTAAATTATTTTTTCAGTATAAAAAACTCATAAATCGATTTTTCTATATTCATAGTGGAATCATTATAAATATAAAATACATTATTTTGTAGAATTGCATAGATAGAATTTTGTAGCAACTGTTAAATATTTGTAATTGAATCCGATTTGTTTACAATTTCTGTTTCTAAAAGCATTTCTTCTTCAATCATACAATATTAAAAAACTAGGTATTTACTATTTTGTAATTTTATTTTTTTGGTTTGTGTCATCTTTATAGTACCAAAAGTAGCGAAAAACGAAGGAAAACCCAAGCGACACACAAGTTGCAGTACAATAGGCATTGTTAGATTCTAAGCGTATAACATTTATTGGTTTTCCACAATGTGTGTGTTTTTTGAAATTTATTTTTATTTTGTTTTTCTATCTGTAAACCACTTTTCTAACAGAAATCATACTCCGTTCATCAACTTTAAGGGTGGTTTTTCGATAACAAAGTTTGTCTACAAAAGTAGTTGGTGTATTGGGGAAGTTATTTAAATGTTTTATTTGCTTATAATATTCAACACATTTATACTCATGAAGTTATAAATTATCTGTCGTCAAAATTTAACGAATAGTATTAACTTTTTATTCAACTAAATACAACTAATTGGGGTCTAAACACTTCACCGAAATCATTTTGCCGACGGATTTGCTCACCGCCACACTTTATTATATGTTTTACTTAATGATCTAAAAAATTAATTTGATTTGAATACTATGGTGTTTTTTTGTTAGGCGTTTTAAGATCAAATTACGGCATTCCAAAATTTTTCTTAACGAATTGCGCTCCGAATAGTTTTTCGTTAGTAATGATTTATCGTTGCGTACAAATTTAAATTAAATAACTTTATGTGTCATACCTTAACAAAATCCTAACTTCCCACCTACAACGGTGGCTGCACCTGTACCCAGTACCTTTTTTAAAAAAATGTGTCAATTTCTTTTAAGAAATTAAGTACGTCAACGAAATGGTTTCGGCAAAAAGGATGGTTGCGAACTAATTTGACTATAAAATTATGTATTTGCACTTTATTGGAAAATCCTGTATACACCACTGACTATTGAAATTGTACAGCAGTGTCTTAGAGTAAGTGTTTTGGGCGAAATATTTTTTCTTAAAAAAAATATATATTTATGTATGGTGGATACTAAGGAAGGGACTGGGGGGAACTGGGCCATTGTGCAAATGCACAGTAGGCCAATGTCATATTATATTCATCGGGCCGGTACAAAATAACTCGACATGTGTGACACAATTCAAAATATGTTTACGCTTGGGGCCGATTTTTTTTTGCAGAACAGTGGGTTGATCGGGTCTCGATCCACCTCTGGGAAGGAATTATAATTGGGTAATAAAAGTTTCTACAAATATATGGTCCAATAATGTGTTTATATATAAAACAAAAATTTTAATTAGGTATACAGCTTAATATGGTATCAAAAAATGGTAAAAATTGGAGAGGCCTAGACATATATATTTGCCGGTAAAAATTTTCGAGCAAATCCGCCCATAGTAGTAGTAATTAAATATAATTAATATATTTAATTATAGGTATAGAAATGGCATAGTATACATACTACTACCAAAAAATTATACTACGTTGTAACTTAGCTGTAATGACTACCTTGAATTAATGATGATCAAATTTGTCAGTCAACCATTGTTTTGTTTGAAATAGTCATAGAATATGATTTTTTTTTTATAATCTTGCTCATGTTTTAAGAAACATCAATTTATCTATAGGTAGTGTTGTTCCGGCTATTCCAGAGAAACTGGAGTGAGCATGATAAGTACTTTTCTTTGAAAATAAATTTTGATAATCATGATTCTGAATTTGAACATGAACTTTTGTCAGATAGAAATGATAGACAAATTTTTTTCGGTAAAATCGATATTTTTAAAAAATTTTAAATATTGTAATAAGCTATGTAAAACATTGGATGACAAATATGATCAATATTTGTATGCCCCTTTCACCTTTGTATAAAATATATTCAATTATTAAAATTATTAAACTAAAATAAACAACAAAATATTATAAAGTATAAGGGTGCCGACATTTTCGTTTCCATGATCAGAACATTATCTATAGGTACTCTTGTTTTAAATAATGGTTCTGCTTAATTAATTTTTAAACTTTACGGAATCTGTTGTCATTAATCATTATAGAAAAAAAAAAAAAAACGTGAAATAAACTGGAATACCTAATTGAATTTTCAAAAATGTTCAAAAAATGTTTATGATTAAATAACCAATTCATTAGCTAAACTTAATGACAAAAAAATACTGTGCAATATATAGTTCTATAGTAATTGATAAAACAGTGTCTATTTGTGTGTAATCCAGAGCCTAAACTATTGCAAAACAAATGTTTGGAAATTACATACAAAAACATCAATGGGTCCGTCATTATGGTTGCCACATTTGATTGATGGTAGATCCAGAGACAGGCCAATTAAGAAAAAAAGGGGCATCAATAAAATATACCATGCCTAAAATACGCCTAAATATATACATTTAATGTACCTGTAACAAGTCAATAAATCGTGTTTTATCTTTTGGCGTACAAAAAACATTGCAGTTGTTTTTTTAAATAGTATTAATTTCACGACGACCCGGTGAATAATTCCCTGAACCTGTAGACCATAGATTTATAATATTTATAACCAGAGTATCCGAGTGAAATCCGGAAAAAAAAACACGTCTCTATTCGTCCATATTAAAATAATTATTTCAACTTCATATTTGTCAGTTTTTTCAAAAGAGGCTGCTGCTTCATTGTGATAGCGATAGGGACGGAGGGACCATAGATAAGACATTTTTTTTATAGTAAATATTAGGCAATTAAGTAATACTATAGTAGCACAGCTTACAGATTTCAATTGTGACAAGTACTGGATAGTGGATAGTAGGTACATTAAAACATAGTATTATGTATATATGTATAAAAATTATGAAAATATATTTTTTTTAATTCAATTTTTGAGTTAGTTGACAATGACATCGTAGTTAACTGCAGTTGAGATAAATAAAGTATTATCAAAATTCTAAGTTACAACTCTATTCTATGATAATAAATTAATAACATGGGTACTCAGAATTCAGATTGCGCTAGATAATTGTGACGTAAAATAATAAGTAAATACACATTTTTTTTTCTATGGTTAAAAATATCAAGTTTAATAACGTGAAAAAATACAATTTTAAAATAAATAGTTAGCTTACCAAAATGAAAGGCACTTGTATAGTTAACTCAATGAATGCGTCGAGTCTAATGGAATTCGTCGACAAAACCGTCTTGGTTCGAACAAAACAACAATATGAATCAAAAGGCGTTGTTCACACAATTGACCCGGTGACGAAAAGGTATGTATATGATTATAAATATTTTTATTCTATTCAAATTTTTTTTTATCATATATATTATCTAAATCCCTTTAACATACAGTTTGATAGTCAAATAATTTATTTTAGCAATTAAACTACATGGAAATTTATTTTAGTGTATTCTCAAATTACTTAGGGCAATATAAACCTTTTTGTGCTATTCTAATCTCTAGTAATAGCCAATTATTTTAATTACTATTCGGCTCATTGTTAAGACTTTCACTTCTATCAACTTAAGTGTTTACATTACTAAACAAAATAATAATATTGTTTTAATTGTTAACATTACTATTATATTATTTTAAATTGCATGAATTCTTTAGCATAGGGATTTAATATTACATACATATTGTACGTAATGACTAATTGTAACAAATAATTTCCATTTTTTTAATCATAAAAATGTACTAACTAAATTAGTTAAAATCCATAGTTCTAGCCATTCTATTATACCTAGGTCCATTATAAAAATATTTTTTGGGTCAGGTTCAAGTCTGATAAAAAATTACATATTCATTGTAAATTTCTGTAGTGGTTTTAGTTAAAGTGGAAATATTTTTCAACAAACCTAGTATTCAATTCCTTGTTTTTATGATGTAGAAAATAATTGTTCATGACTATTAATAAT
Source organism: Cinara cedri (assembly GCA_902439185.1). Classification (NCBI taxonomy): domain Eukaryota; kingdom Metazoa; phylum Arthropoda; class Insecta; order Hemiptera; family Aphididae; genus Cinara; species Cinara cedri. Next base: position 205,008 of record CABPRJ010000959.1, on the reverse strand, counting down.
ATATTTTTGGTTACTTTTAATTTCCTAAGAGAAATTATATACGCTCTAACCTATATAATTTTTTATCGGTGAGATCTTTGTCAGTTAAATTGCTCAAATGCCATAGTATTTGTATTATTTATATAATTTTTACATTAGAACGTAATTTTTTAAATACTAATATTTAATTTGAATATATACTTTTAAAAACTGAAAATGTTGCAATTTCAAAGAATTATATATTCAAAAAATAAATTGTGCTCATAAGGGGGTATCATTAAAAATAGGTTGAATATATATATATATTTTTTTTGTTTTTATTGAAAATTAGAAAAATGTAAAAGGTAATTTATTTAAGTTCTCTGTAGGAAAAAATTATAGCCTGAAGTTTATATCTCAATTTAAAAATTTACTGAGCAGCTTACTTTGTTTTATTAGTGAGGTAAAGTAATTTACTGATTTTAACTTAAAAATCAATGTTATGTGAACTATAGCTAAAGCTTATAAAAAGATACCTACTACCTTACTCTCTCTTCATCCACCTAATGGTCCATTTAGAACCATCATTGACCTTCTACCTACCTATTTAAAAAGTAATTTCCTGTTAATTAAGTCTAATTCCTAGTTAAATTCTATAGTTTTCTAACAAAATATTATACATTTACACGTAACATTGCATATAACGTTTGTTATTGTTTGCAGTTTTTTATAGAAAGTAAAGTGTTGCTCCATTTTGTTTTCTAATAATGATATGTTATTTACTCTTATTTTAATATATATCTATAAAAAAATATAACATACTTTTTTTTTTTATAATAATTGCTTATTACATATTTAATAATGAACAAATTTCCCCCAGCTAACTTGTTATAATATTCTGTTTTTATATAATGAATTAAACAAAAAAAAAAATTTCTATAATCAAAATAGGTAAAATAATTCTAAAGAATTTAGATAAAATTCAAACAGAAATTGGGGTTGGAAGTTCAAATCTTCTAAAGACACACTTCAACAACAATTGTATTTATATATAAACATTTTAACCAAGGTTTTCACTTTCAGGAGAACAAGGGTATTTAAAACCATATATTTCTTATGAAAATATGAAATCTAAACATAAAAAAAATGGTTGAAAAGGGGTTGAAATTTGAAATCATCAAAGGCTTTTCTCGATAATTACACCATGCATGTACAAATTCTCATTCCCCTGGATTCATTAGAGCAGTGTAAGAATGCGTAAAGCCAAAAACACATTATCTCTCCTAATAATATGGTGAAGTATAATTATCAAATATTTAAAAAGTAACAAATGTAATTAAACTTGAAACAACATAATTTTTAACAGTTAAATAAATATTTAGATATTGTTTAAAAATATATTTTAATAATCATTCTTACTTATTCATTGAGTCCCTGAATAAGTAACAACATTTTATCATAAATGTATAATTCTTTATTTTCATTTGCCTCAACATAAATTTTTTAAATGATTATTAAATTGTTGATAATAACATCCAGTATTATATTTAATGTGGACTATTTGAAATTTTAAATAAACTAGAAAAGCTTTGAAGGTAAAGACCACCTCCGCTTAAAGAAAAAGGCTGCTCCAAAAATATCTTCTATTCTTATTTTTTGGACAGGTATAGCTTTTATAAATGATTTTTTTGTTTAAAAACTTTTATAGTATCATATAAGTGAATTTGGTTTTTACATGCAAGTAAACTGTCTTTAAAAAAAAAAAAAAATGGACAACTGCAGTTAAAAGTGATAGGGTCAGAGTGGAAACAAGGATTCATTGGAAAACCAGTTTTTAATTTTTAAATTTATTTTTTGTTCAATACGGACACATGCAAAGCAGTGAGGAAAAGCTAGTATATGTATATAATTAATCATATTCATACATTAATAATACATAATTCAAACACAATTGAGTTATTGGAAAAAAAAGTCCTGGGAAAAGAAACTTTTAAGAAAACTGTTTCCCTAGAGTATTCGTGAAACTTTTGAATGGTTTTTGCTACTAAAAAAGGAATAAGAGACTAAAAAATACCAATGATAATACAACTGATATATTAATAAGTTACTTACATTTAATAAGTAAGAGGAAAAAAACCCCGTTATAAATTACTGCGTATTACATACATTTAAAAAAGTTCAATAAATAATTAATTAATAATTATATTTTTCAATTTGCAAATAGATTCATTATTATTTTTTGAATATATATATAAATTTGTAACTGATTTTTTCCTAATTTTTTTTACCGGGGCTTTTATCTCTCAATTCACTGATTGTTATATCAATAATAAATTAAAAATTGAATACAGAACTTATTCTGTGTTAACATTACTGAACATATAAATCTTACTAATTACTATATATTTTAATAATTCTAGGGAAAAGGTAATATTTTACAGACATGTTAAACCTGATTTGTATAAATAATAAACTGTGATGATGTACTCATAACATATTGTTTAGTTACAATCTTTTATTCTACTAATATTATAAACAAATAGTTTTAAAATGTACTTATTGAATTAGTATTTAATATGGGTAGATGTGTTTGAAAATATTTAAAATTCTACTCAAATTTTTTTTTTTTTTTTTTTTTTTCAGCGTGTAGGATTTGAGCATAAGTATTATCTAAATGTAAATAGTAAATAAATAGTAATAAATAACCACTATTATTCTAACACAACATTGTGGTATTTTAGATTTACTTATTAATACTAATAATTTACAAACATCAAACTTGAATAAATGTTGTGATTTTTATATCTATAGTTTAACTAAATATAAAATTACACCCAGTTGTGACACTACCCTTACTCTATTTTTTTTTTAAATTTTAATCATTTAGTAGATTTCATCAACAGTTCTTTTCAAATTTTACTGCTTCACAAACAATTTTGATTTTTAGATCTGTATGTAATGTTAGGTTACATATAAAAATATAACCTGAAGAATATATTTATAAAACAATTGAACACTTATTTGCCCTTAATAAATATTGATAGGTATGTAGTTAATTGTTTAATTATCTTACTGAGTTTAATATAAACACCACTAACCTGTGAGTTTGAAATGAAAAACCTATTATATCACATTATATATATATAGCTTACAATTTATATTTTTAATCATTTTTATATTTATTTATTATTTTATCAATACGTTTTAAGTGGCTATTAAACTAATAATAATACGCTTAAATGTCATAAAAGATTGAAGATCAAAGTATGTTATTACTCATTATGGACTTATATGGATTAATTAAATAAAGTAAAAATTATGGATTTTGATCAACTCTTGGTTCATTTTTAAACTACTTAATTATTTAATTATAGAATTTGACATAAATATGGAAATAACTGTGAAGTTTTAATTATATACTATTGTATAGGCAATAGTACATACTATTTATTGTTAGTAGTACCTTTTAGTATTTATAATCATCAATATGATATTTTACTTATTTATTGCTATTTACAATTTTACTATTTACTATTACTATTTTTCCAGTGTTGTACTACTAAACAATGGACGATTTGAAATAATTTCTGGAATCAATATTGTAAGTGTACATGTTGAAGATTCATAGATGACAGCTATAAACGTACAATCTAACATTTATTTAAAAACTACTTATTGTCATGTATTTATCATTTATTTAAATGTGTTTATTAAATAAAATTTATTATAATGTGTATTTACACATTATAAAATGTAATATTATAATTAATAATATCTAATAAAATTAAAATTAAAAAAGATTGTATTTAATCTTTTAGATTTTTAATTATTAAATTTAAATGTATATACTATAATGCACAAATATTTCCAGCATGTATATTTAGTATAAAATAGACTATCCATTAAATCATATCTAAGCATAATTTATTTGATACCTAAAGTTATTATCATCATTATATTATTATGCATTTATTTAAGTATATTAAATTGAGAATTATACTACATGTTTCTTGAGTACCTTACTACAGAGTACCTACTTGAGTATTAGTTTTTCTGTACTAATTTATATAGATAAAGATATAATTATTTTAAAAATTTTAAATATACATTTAAATTTTATTTATTTTATTTACCTTTAAGTATTTGTCTATGCAACAATTCTTTTATGTATTATACAAGCATAATAAAACAATATCTTCTCTAAAAGTATCAAACACATTTTACATTTGCTTTTACATTTTATATGGAATAACCTTTGATTATTAGATTGATTCTTACCACAAATAGTATAAAATAGTATTAACTACCTATTTCCAAAACAATATGTTAACAAAATAACAATTTTATATTATGAGATAATACTCATAGTAAAAAAAGTATGAAGACTAATTAATAATAGTATATTTTTAAATTTTTAATGAGCCATATTTTTAGTCATATTAATGGTAATTATATATTTATATGAAAAATTGTATAAGAGTTCTATTTTCTTCTTCCTTGTAAATAAAAAGAGCCTTCACTGTTGATTTATTATATTGATTCACAAAAATTGTCCACCTCCAAAACATCATATAAATTTGCTATCTCTTGGGTAATTTCTCTCTAATCCCTGTTAAATTTGGCCCTAAAACTGGTACAATTGAACTTTTTAAAAATACCGGCACTTCTACAGAAAACAAATTTTAAATTTAAAAAAAAACATCATTATTAGGGCTCGGAAGTTATAGGAGTTGCATATTTTTCTGCATATACTAAATGTATAGCAGACCAAGTTAGAAAGTATTTCTATACGACAGAGAGTTTTAAAATTTAAAATGCATATTTAACATATTTTGTTAATTTTAGAGAAAAAATCCATTTTTCATTAATTTTCTCATGTTTTTATGCATATTTAATATTTTCCAAAATAATTGATTCTTTTTTCTTTCTTAACCAATTTATTTTAAATAATATTGAATTTAAAACTCAATATTATGTAACGTAGTTATTTATTATTATTTCTTACCACCATCTCGGTCTATTATTAATTTAATGACAACTGTGTGGTTCGTATTTAATCTTTATCTTAGTTTTGCATATTAATAATGACATTATATGTTTTTGAATAATAAACTGAATAATTGTTTGCATATTTAAAATTTTTTCATACATATTTAGCTCCTATAACTTTTGAGCAATAATCATTATAAATGTAATATATTCCTCATTATGCTTTGAATCTAAAAAATGATCATTACTCATCTAGTAATATGGCCCGAGCTAAATACACTACTTTGATTATTAGACTGTTTATTATTTTTATAAATCAAAATTTATAAGTCATCCAAATAAGTAACCCAAAGGTACAGTTTGTTTAATAATTATTTAAATTTCCAACTAGTACAGGTATAGGTATTATAGTATTACTAACATAAAGTTAAAGTTAAAGAATATGCCTAAACTTCCATACAAATTTCAAAAAATGTCTTATTTAGTAATAGTTCTGAACTAGGTAATATTTGAAAATATTAAAATAGCAAATTCATTGCATTCATTAAATGTTTAACAAAAAATAATACTTCATTAACAATCATTGTATGAACTGGTATTGGTAATTTTATACTAGATACAATTAGATGTGTGTGGCATTTAGTCACACATAAATTAAGTATTGAGTATATAAAGTTAAAAGATGATTGCTTATTTTTGCCGACCATCGGAGAAACCAATAATAACAGTGTGTAACCAAAACGAAATTAGGTGTCTATTTAAGTACTTAGGTAGTAGGATTCCTTACTAATTTTTACAATGTTAAAAATTTGTATACATTTTACAGTAGGTAATAATTATTGTTAATAAACCATTAAACCATAAAATCAATTATTTAACTGTGAAATGCTACTTCCTATAGGCCATCTTACGATAATCAACAATAACAATTATCAATTTGCCACTTTAAAGTTATTACTACTCGTATTGCATGTGGCACGTGCCAACTCTTACACACAATTTGGGTGTGTTCCCCTTGACAAAATTTGTGAATTGTATAATTGTTGTCTTATCTTTTTAACGTGTATCGTTTAATTTGTACCTACTATTACAATTATAACAAAAATAAAATATTGTTTTTAATGACTTCACATGTTTTTTGGTAGGTACTCGCATTTACTTTGTACGTAGTACACTTCAAATTTAAAAATTAATAAAATTTGATGACTTGGTATACACAACTTTACTTTAAAATTTAAATAAATTTGTGCATAGGTATAGCCTGTACCATGTATACTGCTTGTGATTTACAAAGCAATCTGTATTTTGTAAAATTAATTATTAGTTGACATTTATCAATTATCTATAAATATTAAGTTAAAAATGTGCCTAACAAATAATTAAGGTTGGTCATTACCATATATTAATGGATTTTATATCAAATTGAGTAAGTATTTTTTGCTGGATGTTGGTGTGAGTTCATCATTTTACAAGTTCCATTTTGGTACTAAAACAATAATTATGTTAAATTTGAATTGGTAAATAGTTTTTAATACTTAGGTGCATAAATAAAAATATACAAAATTGTGTAACAAAAAAATAATACTTGTTGTTTGCGTATTTGTGAATGTACTATGTAAAAGTCTTAATAAAATAGTTTTTCGTGAGTGAAGCGTGTACTTTTTAATGGCTGAATCTGATTAATTTTGTGCTTATACATCACAAAATTCCTTAAAATTATAAATGAACTTCAAACATAAAAAGCTGAGAATGTATGCACCATGAAAGGGTGGTAGAAATCTAGGGATCGGTAATTATGGGATAATTAAATAAACTATCGATGTTTAATTATTTTCGTTAATAATCAATTTAAAGAGAAAACGAAAATGTATAAGGTGTAAAGTATGTATTGTTAAAACTAATAACTGTCTATTTTAGTTTTGGGTAATTGCCTTGCTTGAAGAACTGGTTTTAAAAGCCGTTATGTTACCCCTTATAACGAAAAAAAATGTATACAAAACTAAAAATTATATACCTAATATTAACTAGGTATGTCGTATATAAATTCTAATTAGTTAAACCTCTTATCTATAATTAAATTAAAATCTATGGTACCTAAATGACTGAATAATCTTATAATTTTATATTACTTTCAAAATTAATATTGTGCAAAATACAATGGGTAGGTAATTAACATTTGATGTAACGCTCGGGCATTGAAGAAAATTCCCAAATTGTACATTATGATAGTAATATATATATTTTGTTTTATATTGGATAAAACTAGTAAACGTTTATTTTGTTTAAAATAATGGCTGAGAAGTTTGAAAGGAGGGAGACGTATAATTATTGACTTTAGTAGTTTAAAGTTATATCGTTATGTGTCATAAAATACTCATCTGTGTAAATTCCATATAAGAATCTTCGTTGTATTTTTAAAAGATTTTTTAATGGTACCCCATACAATGGGTCAGTTTTATATATAAAAACTACTCTTAATTTGTTGATTATAAAATAAGATGACTGTTTTCATAGATACCTGTAAAATTTCATCATAATCGCTAGAAAAATGGACTAGTTACAAATTTATAAGTCTATGGCATGTAAACGAATGGGCATGACGAAATTATAAGGGTTACATTATTATTATTTTGGCTACAGAATTTTAAAAATAATATGTACTTCATGACAGTAACGGCACGAAGGAGGTATATTTGAATCACGTAATTCACACTAAAATGGATAAGTGGGTCGTGGATTCCTGAATATTCAGAAATATAACAAAAATTATTGTTTTTATATAGACTTTGTTTTAAGTTTTTATTTAGATTCTGAAAATTTGATAAATTTGTGGTAAAATAAGGAGTATTTTTGGGTTGGGGCTGATGGAAAGTTAAACCGGTGATTCAAGGTAAAAATACTTTGTGCCACCACTACTATTTAGTACTAATACTACTAAGTTTTTATCTGCCACCCGACAAAGATAATGTTTAGGGGGGAGGGCCATGGCGCCCCTAGACATTTTGTATAAATATATACGCATAAATAACTTATTCTAATAATAAACATGTGTATATATATATTAAAAAATATTGCTTCCCCCAAGGTAAAGAACTAAATCCACCACTTTTATGCGAGCATCCAGCAATTAAACACACTAAATAAACAGAATTAGTATAGATAGTAGGTATCAATTTATACATTCAATTTTAATGAAACCAACTTGTCATCTATTAGCAAGCTATTTTTATTGGTTTTACAATGATGTTCATTTTTTTTTTTCTGTGAACAACCTTTAAACCAGACATTTATCTTTGATTTTTAAGTAGGTATAGCACTTTTTTTGAATATAAATTTGACTGGGGTGTTACCTACTTAAAGAAGGCAATTTCTTGATTTTCTCAGGTTTTTTCACGATAAATGGGAAAAAAACTGGAAAATTTACGAAATATATTATTTTTAAACCATACGGCCTTTCAAAACATGTATTACAAAGTCTCACTCAGAATCATTTTTCGTTGGTAATAATTAATCTTTTGCGTATAGATATAAATTAAATTTCGTTTCTACCTTTCCAACTTCTCACTTACAACAGTAGCCTACCCATCGTGCGAAGAAGGTATATCCGTGTTTTTTTTTTTTAGTTTAGGTACTGTATTACTGTAAACTTTATTAATCATAGGTACTCTCAGTTTTGATAATATTATTGGTGTTATTTCCATGCAAACACTAATCACAATTTTTAGTGCAAAAAATTCTTCTCCCTTCAAATTCGTAATTACAACTATTTTTATTTCTTTTGTGTCTGTAAACAACTTATCTTCTAAAAATCTTGTTCTAATTGAAAAAAGACAAAAGACATTTTATGTTAAATTTTCGATCTAGATAGTGCATTAGTGATTGAAAGGTAATTTTTTGATGTTTTAGGGGGTATTCGAAAAAAATTGGTAAAGACCAGAAATAATTTAACATGATAATCAATCAAATATTTATAGTGCGCTGGGAAGTTACCGATTTCATTGATTTTAATATTTATGCACTATGTTATCTAAGTATCAAAACATTTTTAAGAGATTTTTTGTTTCATTTTAGATATAGTTGTTAAGGAAGTAGATCATTTTTTTAATTTTTCGTCAAACATTATCATAATTGAGCAAAACTGGAAAAATATGTAAAATGATAAGTAACAAATTTACGACGTTAAGATTTCATGATTTTAAACTTGTATGTTTTGTTTTTGACCAGATATAGTGCTCCAAAACAACAAGAGTGCTTTTTTGTATATTTTGGATTTTATTATTGATAATGAAAGCAAGTTTTTGATTTTAAATATAGTTTTCATAACAATTGAGTAAATCCAGAAAAAAACGGGAAAGTTTACAGAAATAATGGTTTCATTATTTTAAGTTTTGTTGTAATTCAATTTAAAAAATTCGTAGATACTTAAAATTGCAACAAAAACCTACTATTTTTTTATTTTTTTAGACTTGGTAAAATGTTCAAAATACTTTGCCGATTTTTTAACTAGTTATTAGGATTTTATCATTACTATTTTTTGTCTTTTACATAGTTTTTAGTTAGTAGGTACTAGATGTATATAATTGTTTGATCCACAATGTAGAAAAAATTTACATTATCTACATCGTGGTTTGACCTAACAGAAATGCATGGAAATTTATCAGGTGGTTCATTACATTATAAATCATACCTTGTGGTCACAAAAAAAAATTTATAGTGTAATGTAGTCATTTTTTTATTATTTTTTTTTTAAATCGAATTTTGTTTAAACAAACTTCATTCAGAATTGTTTTTTGATAGAAATGGTTTATCATTAACAAATATAAGCACAAATAATTATGTGCTACCTAAATACCATTCTGCTTAAAATCACCTTTTTTTTTTTTTTTAATACAATTTAATAAATTATAATTTTTTATTTTATTGTAATATAAATGTTTACATTTGTTTTCTAATCAAGTATTTGATACATATTTAACTTTTCATTTGTAAAATAAAAACAATAATGATAAATAACACTGTTAAACTATAATTATAATATAACTCATAACATAGGTCATAGGATAACAAAAACATATTAATATTATCAAAGTACTAATAATTCAATTTCAACAATTAAATATGCAGGAAGTTAATAACAAATTATTTAAACTAAACAACCCGGGAATAAATATTATCACACATATAATTTATGTACATAATAGAAGTTGATTCAATATCTATAATAAAATTAGTTTTTCATAGTAAGTTATGTTAAAATATAATATATTGTTTGTTTTAACACTTCATAACATTAAAAAGTATATTTCAAAAAAAAAAAAACAGGTTTAATTAACACAAATATAATTAAAAATATGGTTTAATTATAAATTAAATAATATTTTAAAATATATTGCATAACTATGAAAGTAAAACCGAAAGAAATGCAACAAATTACCCAATTAAAAAAATCGGTTGGATTATGGCACAATTTTTTTTATGATGCCAGATTACAATATGTAATTTGTTTCTACTAATAATAATTTTGGCATTTCACCTTGTACTGCAAGTTTGGTTTTATGCCAATTATTAGGTACTTCAATTAATTCATTAGTTGGATCTTCTAACTGACTAGTAATGAAAGAACTAAAAATATTGATAATGCTGAATAAATAAATTTATCATTATTTTCTAAATTTGTGATTTATAGTTTATCAATTGATTCACTATTATTATAATATAGTAAATTTGTTAATAATTAAAATAACAAAAGAAAATTAACTGAAAATTAAAAATATTTAAGGAATGTAAAAGAATAAATACCTGTATTTTATTTTTTATTTTCATTCAACATTATTACTTTTAATTAATTTCTAATTGAATAATATATAATAGATTTTTTCTTTGTTGATTGTAAAAGTGACAATAATATGTTCCATACACACATATACAAATTATGTATATTAAAATTAAATATATATAAAATAATTTCAAGTACATATTATGTTAGATAATTATAAACCGACTCAATATCAAATAACTGTATGCTAGCACACTGTGTAATGAGTAAGAACTAACTTTAAATATCACTAATATTTGTGTAAGTACTACTGTGGAGATTTTTGCTCTGGCATACTGAGTTCCATTTTCATTTCACCTAATGACATCTGCAGACTATTGCTTAAATTGCCAATGCTATCTTCACGAGGTAAGCGTTTGCCAAAATGTCTCTCAACCCACTTCAACATAGTTAACACAGAATCTGTGCTTGGCAGTCGACGTTCAGCCGAAGTTTTTACTATCTGAGATTGAGCTACTCTAAAAGTTGCTGCCATACCTTTTAAAGCCTTTGAAATAAAATAAATTAACTACTATTAATTTCTTTATACTAATTAATATAAATTTAAATTACCTGCATCGCATCTTCATCAGTAACATCATCACCAGCATAAATAATACGGATACGTTCACTCCAATCCAGGCCAAAAGTAGTCCGTAAAATATACAATGACGCACGTCCCTTATTCCAGTGCACTGGAGGTTTAGCTTCAATTGCACAATGAGCCTGACCTGCTTTAAATCCTGCTTCTTCAATTAGTCGCTGTGCTGTAGATGCAAGCTCAGGTCGGATATCAACAGGTACTTCACGGTAGTGGAATGTTAATAAAGTACCTTTGTTTTCTACCCAAGCTCCGTGTTTACAAACCTAAACAGTAAAAATTTAGCGTGCATATTTCTAAATTAATAGTTAATTTATAATATTTACTTGTTCTTGAAGTACTTTCAATAAATCAACTGATTTATCTTCATATTCTTTAGGCATTGGGTGCACAAATCTACTGCCATCTGGATGAAGAATTTCTAATCCATGATTACCAGCATAAGTTAAACCCTCAATACCTACCTAATATTAGAAAAACAATTTTAGTACATTTTATGCATTTAGTATTAATATTACAATTTAGTTACTTACCATTTCTTTCACATTATGAACATTCCTGCCAGAAATAATAGATATGTATACATCAGACATATTGGCCAATCTTTCTAGAACACTTTTTGTTTCTAAAGGTAATATGGCAAGATCTGGGTGTGGAGCTAATGGAGCTAATGTTCCATCATAGTCTAATAATAAGGCAAGTTTGTTGGTGCTACCAATATATCTGCAATAAAAGTTATTTAATGTAATATATATATATTATTTATGAATTTAAACAAATATCATTTACTTTGATAAATAATCATCAAAGTCTTGTAAAGTTACTGGTTGCATAGTAGTTGGTAAAACATCATCTCCATCTTCAAATATTAAAGTGCCCATTGCTTTTAAGAAAGACCGCATCCAATAATCAACATCATGTTCTTTTTCTCTACGCCTCAAACACCTCATTCTTAACATTCTTTCATCTTCAGGCATGGTCAATGCTCTATGTAAAGTATCAGCAGCTTCAACTAATTCATATGGATTACAGATCAAAGCTTCATGCATCATTTCCCCAGCTCCAGCAAACGGTGATACAATAAGAACACCCGGCGGTTCTTTGATTTGACAAGCAACAAACTCTTTAGCTACTAAATTCATGCCGTCTCTAAGTGGTGTGACCATAGCAACAGCTGAATCTCGATAAAAGGCCGCCAAATCATTTTGACTAACACAGCCATAAATATATCTAATAGGAGACCAATTAGGTGTTGTGAAACGTCCATTAATACGTCCAACAAGCTGATCCATTTCCTCTTTAAGGTCTTGATATTCTTTAACATCAGTACGTGATGGTACAGCAATTTGCATTAGTACTACCTTACCTTTGTGTTCAGGGTATCGCTCCAATAATAACTCAAAAGCTTTTAGTCTGTGTACTAATCCTTTAGTATAATCCAATCGATCTACACCAAGTACTAATTGTAAAGATGTACTGATAACTGTTGGTGCTTGTTCTGCCATTTCTACAAATCTATCGAATGGTATACCAATAGGTAAAGAACGGATACGTACAGTACGGCCACCATGTTCAACAAGTAAATGTTTTCGATCAACACGGCATCCTAATCTTCGTTGACAACAATCCACAAAATTTAAACAATAATCATCAATATGAAAACCGACCATATCACAACCTTTGAAATAAATTTTTTTTTATAGTTTAAATATTTAAATATAAATGTAATATCTAGATTAATTTTAATACTATAACTTACCTAACATTCCTTGAAGAATTTCGTCAGACCATGGAAATAATCTGAAGATATCCCACGGTGGGAATGGTATGTGTAGAAAAAATCCTAGTTTAAATTTCAAATTTTTTTCATCAGCTGCCTAAAATAAATTAAATGAATGCAAAATGTATATTATATACATATACAATTTAAAAAAAAACCTATATATGTACTATTAACTGCATTCAAAATTGTCAAAACAAATTTATATTTATTTATTTTTTACCAAACATATATAAAGATAAAAAAATTTGTTTAATAATTAAGTTTCAATTTACATTTCTAATGCTATTGGCTGCCAACATTAGGTGATAATCATGCAGCCAAACTAGAGGTGTTCCAGAATCTGTATCTTCTCTTGACAAATTTTCTAAAGCATCCACTGTTTTAGCTGCAAATTCTTTATTGACCGCACAATATGACTAAGAAAAAAACAAATTAATTAATTTAGGTTCCCCCACTCTTATTTAAAGTGTTATTACTCTCCAAGCTTCAACAGAGAATTGTGCTCTGTCAGGCATTGAATGAAAAAGTGGCCAAAATGTTCCATTACAGCAACCATTATAATAACTGTCAAACGTTTGGGGATCAAAATCAACAGATATAACCTAAATATTACATTAAAAAAATGTATTTGGGTAATAATTGTAGGTTTTATGGTTTATTTTTTTTTAAATAAAATAACACACTTTATTTGAACGTAATCCAGCAGTAGGTGTTGTATCATTAGGATCCGATTCAGGTATTTTTTCTCCCTTCTCTAAATGAACACCAGGCCATCCAATCCATAATCCATTTCCTTGAACTACGACTGGTGCCACAGCAGTAACTAAACCACCAGCACTAAAATAATAAATATTCAAATGTTATATTGTAAAGTATATAATATTTTATTAAAAACTATAGGTAACCAAAACAAAATAAAAATAGACGTGCAGGTTTATTACTAAATTTTTGCACCTAAACATATTTAGTAAAACTATTACATTATTTAACTAAAATAATTGAAGAAAGTGTTGAATACAGTTTATGGTAACATCTAGTCAATTAGATCAAATTTTGTAAAACATTTAACAAGTTACTCATAAGTAGGTTAACAAACATACAATATACGTGCAAGTAATACTATGTATCCAAGAAGCTTGCTGAGAGTCTTTTATACCACTTGACTTTGTTAATTACATCTTCTGAGATTGTCTCCTTACACCTTTCAAATCCCTTACTATACTATTATACGCCCCATTCTTGGTACTGTCTTCTGGGACCCATACACATTTTTCACTGGTGATATTGTTGAGTGAGTCCAGAAGAAGTTCCTTTAAATAGTTGCATTTTGGTTTAACATTCCCTGTCCTACTAATGTTGGATCTTTCTAGCCTTATTAATCATAGACATCTGGCTAACCTATTTCGGTCCAAACTCTTATCTAATCAAATTGGTTCTCGGAAAACGTTTCTATGTTCCTTCTCAAAATACTCATTATTTTCTTCTACATCCATCATATACTTTTCTAAATTTCTTCTTAAGTCCCCATGATCTGTTTTCCTCAATCAGCTAACGTGATTTGTTATTTTGATAATGATTGTGTTTAATTATACAATTTGTTTTACCTGTAAATGGGATTTTTGAAAAATAAAATAAAAATATTCAAGAAATAATATTTATTCAATTTTAATTTTAAAAAACCATATTCACCATATACCATATTTTTTGAATAATTTGAATTTATTACTTCATTATTATTAGAATAAACTCAAATCTCATGACTTCTATGATGAATAATATATTTTATTGTGTGGACCATACTACAATGGTCACAGGCAAGGGTACAACCAAAAGAAGTGCTGGATTACCCCTCCCCCCTTTGAATCTCTTAACATTTGGGAGTTCCAATTATATGAGATTTATATATAATAATATATGTGTTCTTTAGTCTATCAAATGTCAATAGATAAATTATATAATGTCACAAAATATTATAATTTAAATAATTTAATAAACAATATTGTATTATTTTACATTTTTTTTTTTTTTTACAAAATTTATAATTTTAATTAAATATATACTATTCCACGAAGAAATACCCCTTGAATATCTCTAGAGATAATAAAAATAATTAAATTTTGATTGTTTTATGTTACTCACAGGGGTGAGAACTACAAATATTTATTTTTGAATTAGTTTTTTTTTTTTTTATTAAAAATATTAACTTTATTTTATTATTTGCAGAAAATTTTAAGATAGCCATTCTATAAAATGTATTTTTTTAAAAATTGAATAACAAATATAAAATCAAAATTTGATTATTTTTATTAGCTCCTAAAATATTAAAAGAGTATACCTTTGAGGGACAGCTTGTATATATATATTTTTTTGAAGTAGAAAATTATTAACAAAATTTGTTTTCATAAAAAAACCTTTGCAATAATTGATAATATTTTTTAAGTTTAAAATAGGTGAAAAAGATTCAAATTAAATGTGTATGTTGAAATATGATATAGATTTTAGTTTTAAATATTCTTCTTTTAATATAAAATTTATTTGTTATATACATATTATTATTAAAAACCTAATATAGGAGATTACTGTTACAAATTATTAAAAAGACTGAACAAATTAAATTTAAAAGATACATTTATGTAAATAAATAAAATATGTTACATCATGGCTATACTCGTGTTTAATATAATAAGTAGGTACAATAAATTAATATACTACTCAGATTCGGCTATGTTATGGTTATAGTCACTACCATGTGCACAGTAGCACTCAAGAGCCTAAAAGTATGCATATAGAAATTGTATATATTTGTCAAATTATCCCACTTTAAAATGCAAATTAATCTCACTTATTAAAGTTTCTTAGAAGGTAAAGTTCCAAGTCTTGATTATATGAACATTTCAGGTATCTATAATAATTGATTTTAACCAAATGGCAATAAAACAAAATCGAAAATAACAAGAATCGTAATTGTGTAAATATTTTTTTTTAGTACAGTTTATTACAATTATTAAGTAAAATCAAAAAATCACTTCTCCAATTCCACAAATTTTGCTACCTACTAGAAATCCCTTGAAAATTGAAAGGAGCAAGATTTCAGGTAGTATATTAAATTTGTTCACAAATAGAAAAAATAAAAACTAGATAATCAATATACTAATTGTCTATATTTATATTACATCACTACCAATAAATATAATGATATTTATAGTAATAATTACTATTGTAAAATATTGACTCTCACAAAACATTTTATTAGCGTTACCTAATATTAAAGTCCTTCAGTAGGAAAATATAATCAATATTTTACCTGTCATGAAATACAGTATCGACACAATTTATATTAGTCAACTAGTCAAGATATATATAATACTATAAACAATTTAGATAATTGACACTTCAATTTCATCAGAAAACACCAAATAATATTCTGTAACATAGCATTTAAGATATTCACACAGATAAAATATTTAATAAAAACAATGAAAAATAATAAGTGTCTAACAATCAGCCAAAGCATGTAAGTACCATGAATAAATAATTACCTAATAAGGTCACGTGATATTCACATAACACGTGAATATTAAATGGAAATTAAACGATTGATAAATATTACACATTGATACAATTTTGAAATAAAAATTGGTAATCAAATTAATAATAACAAAAACTTCATGCATTATTAAAATATTATATTTAACAATGCAGGGAATAATAAATTAAATTAAATTTTGTTTTGAATTGTATGAAAACTCACAATACTTTGTACTGGTTCATTGCAATGTTAAATGAATTCATAAACTCATACAATTTTTGTGACAACCTAATAAAAAATGTATCTGTTGATTTAAAATTGTTCTAGTTTTATAAATAATTGAATGAAATATTAAACAAATGAAACTATACAAATATTTTAAAATAATGTAAATTCAAAACTGTTTACATTACTTATATATATTCCAATATTAATTGAACTCTTTAAAACATAACTTTAAAACCTAATATTAATATTAAATAGAAGTTAAGAGTATTGTTCTATTTGAGAATTCATATACATTTCTAAATATATTAAACTCTTCTAGTATATTTGTCTATAAAATGTTTTTTATTTTACTTTTAATGGGTAAACAAAATTAACTGAGTTAATTATTATAATTGAAATTAACAGAATTCTTTTGTATATTAAATTGACTACACTAACATTTAATTTACGAGCGATTGGCAATACTATTTTGTTTTCAAGGGCTATATTAAATTACTTTTAGAAATACAATTATTAAATAAGTTTCACTCATGGTCAATCATAAATGATCTAAATTTCATTCCAATATATAAAAGTACTTTTTTTCAATAATTAACTAATCTGAATAATCAAAGCTCTTTAATTAAGCTAGGTATATCTAGATAATGTTTACTTAAGATTATTCAAATATACAATTTAAATATTTAAATTTAAAAATTAAATCACATGTACTAATTAAATTATAAAATATAATAAACAATAGACCAATATTTAGGAACCAATAGTATTCATATAAATAAACTGTACTAAGTAATGTTTTGTGTATTTGGCAAGTGTCATTCTTAATTTTTTATTTTACATATTTGAAAACCATCCAAAACATAGAGCCAAAAAATACACTTTTACTGGGTTCATACAACACATAGATTATTAAAAATTAACAAATAAGAATATGAAAAAATAAAATAATCATTTTATTAATTTTTTTAACAGAATACATAAATTTATCATTGTGTCAAATTATAATATAAAATTAAAATATTTTCTAATCTAAGAAAATTTAAAAACAAATTATGTTTAGTTACAACTAAATAATTAAGTTTTAGTTTTAGACAGAGGTAATAATTGAAACTTAATAGAATCACCTTTTTCTCGTTTTTGAACAACTCGTGAATACTCTTTAGTCATTTCAATAATTTGATCAGTAATTTCGTTGGCTGTATCACCAGTTACAGTTACTCGAACTTCATTCATTTTACTTAGCCATTTATGTGTATTATTAATTTTCGATTCTAAATCATGCTGGCCTATACGACAATTAATCATAATGGACTTTTCCCCTTTAAGTTTATTAGGATTATCATCATTCTTTTTTTGACTATTTTTATTATCTTCTTTAAGAAACTGATTAGTCGACATCATTTGGTATACAGGGCGATGTGTTTTAGTATCAATATCAATAATTTTTACTAACTTCATGCCTCGTCTATCACACATCTTGGAAGCTACGTCCATTGTTACAACAGATATATCTTTTTGAGGTCCTAACAATGTAATTTTAGGCTGTGAAACCGTTTTGGGTCTTGACTTTTTTGTCGTTTTGTCTAAATCATCGATTTCTAATCTGTTTTTTTTAAATCTCAAACTCTGGCAAATATGTATGTTGGAAGATGGTAGACAGTTGATTTGGTGTCGAAACACGTAAAAAGTATTTGCTACGAATCTCTTAAGCATAATTTATTTATTATTTTATATAATTATACATAAAATAAAAAAAGTAATATACGAAAGCGTAGTTTTAAAAATATGTAACAAAACACCACACTACACTGCACACGACGGAAAACGAAATTTTGATAATACACCTGAGATTCTTATCATAATTATTTTAAGAGAGATAAAGTATACTATTATTTCATATTGGTAATTAACATTTTTGTATCAAAATCCATACCTGGCTTTTCTTTCCCATTTTTGCGTCTCTTCATTTTTTTTTAGAACGAATGGAAGCCGGTTGGAGACTATAATGAGTTTTCCGGACGCGTGAGTAGACATAGTGTATCGTCTCGGAGGTCGACACAAAAATGAAGAACACCAAAGATTTTCCCCGGGCAATACTGTAGTCAACAGACGCACACCTTAAAACACTGGTATCTGTTGTTTTATTTACTGCTCTATAGTCGTATATAAAAACCTACTCCCGACCAAAATATGACGATTTTACATGTGCATGTGATGGATGCACAGGCATGCGAATGGGAGGGATAGAGTGAGTCGTGAGAGAATACCTGTGTGCGTGTATTTGTTCGGTTTGTAAACTTACGTTTGATTGGAGGACAGGGACCAACGTGATCAGCTACAGCTGATAAAGCTGATACGCATTATATAAACTTGTGTCCAAGGTCAAATCCTAATAACACTATTCTATTTAATCTGGATGAATACCTTACCCAATGCCGACACGATTATGCGATGCGTCACCCGACTCCCAAGTTCGAACACGCCGCTGTCAGCGTAGAAAAATCAATATTATAAAATATTAACGTACTCCCACTGTCTACAATACAAATTTTCTTTGCATGTATATAATTAATTTCAAATTATACCTACATGGACAGGTTGTAACAGAACAAATGGTAATCAGTAATAATAATATAATACCATATTATTTTTAATCTATATTATACTGCTACCAATATCTTCTATAAAAAATTTCTTTTTTTTTTTCCGCTAGATTATCAATTATGAAATTGGTCATTTCTATTATATTTATTGTAAGTGGTATTAAATAAGCTACAGATTACATTATTCATTTTTAATATTTTATTAGTGTATTATAGCATAATGGTTTTTTCTGTTCTTATTGTTATCAAAAGAAGAAATAAAGATCTTCAGTTTATATTTAAAATTAAACATAGGTAGAACTAAATTATTATATATTTATGTTAAAATATGCAATTTCGTGTTCCTACCACACACTTTTATGGATATCTCTAGACATTTTAAGCTAATTAAGAAGCATAAATTGATTGTTGGAAGGTATAGTGTAATATATCTGTACAAGTTACATATGATTCAAAATGTGTGTAAACAATTTTTTTCATAGTACATATATAGTTTAGAGTCCAAGGCTTTTTATTGTATCCAAAGTAAAATGAAAAACCAACTTTGGCATTAACCTAGATTCTTCATTAAAGTAATTTTTGCTTTTAAAAGAATATCCAAAAAAATATGATCCTTTGGCTATTGTAATATTTTATTTTAAGTGCTATGTAATGATAAATCAAGCCAAATAAAATATGTTTCTGAATAAACGTAAATGAAGCATGGTTATACATTATTTACTAAATTTAAATTTAAAATTTTATGAATTTTCAACATCAAAATATTTTACAATTGTTTAGTTGAAATTTTAAATTCAAATACTTAAAAATAAAAAAAAAAAATGTGAAATTATTTTTCTTTTACTAGTAAAAATTATTTATGGCGAACCAACTTTATATGGTAACTTTATATTTGTAACCAAAATTTTTCAAACAAAATTGTTTATCATTATAATATATTATATAATAATTAATATAGGTGACTTTTCATTAAATAATTTATAAAATATATAGTTAACCATTATCATTAATGTTATAATTACTCATTCAAAATAATAAATTCTATAAAATATATTCAAGTTATTTATGTTATGTCTGAATAGGTGTAATAGAATGGTATAATAGATAAGTGATAAATGGAAATCAAAAAACAAATAATAATTTGGTTTGTTTAAAATTAACATCCTGAAATACTATATAATAAATTACTATAGTTATTAAAATGTGTTTTATTGCAACTAAGTTATGATGGATATTTATATTTAGGAAAAAAAATATGATATAAACAAAAAAATATAAATCTTTAATAACTACATGGGCCTTATACTAAACGATTAGAATACTAGAAGAATATCAATAGGCAGGGAGAGTGGGTAATGTGCAATCCACATTCCCTGCCATGACTATATAGTCATAGTAAAAATAATCAAATACATAGATTATACAATACGTATTATATTACAACATTTGTAAACATTTACCTAACTTTAATTTCTAATAAGCATGTGCACAAATCAATGGGCCAAGTTGAACAACGATTTCACAATTGACACTGGAACTATATAAACATGCTATTAGTAATAGGTCTATGAATAATAATGACAAAACAAAGTGCATATGATATAATTATAAAACAGTTCTGGGAAACATTGGTCTTAAAATGGTATCTTGAATTACAGATTTTTCATGCACTTTTGACATAAAGTATCCATGTTGTAATACACCGATACGAACATCCATTTCCATAATGTCTGTCTTAATAGTTGTTATTGCTTTTTTTATATTAATTAATGGTGCTACAATTAAATTATAAAATTATTTATTATAATAGCATAATATAATTATTCAAATTAGACTTACTTCCATCAGTCATACTTGATCCTCTTTCATCCATTTCTTGTTTAACTATTTCTAATTGTTCAGTGATTTTTAATAATGTATCTTGACGTTCTGCGATACCATTACTTAGAGTTTTATAATGTTCATTAACTCGAGCTAATTCATCCTAATAAAACAAAGTAATAATAATTTATCATAGTTTTAAAAATAAATAAATCATATTTTAGTTTTTATAAATTACATTTAATTTGTTTACCTGAGAATTACGGTATTCTATTAAAAGGTTATCTAAAGAACTGTTTAAGTATTGTTCTCTACTATAAACTTTCTCCATAGTTTCTTTTAATGTACTACAAAGATTGACCAAAAGAGGCTTGACCTTTAAAATAGACATATCCATCAAAAGCTTATGTTCTTTCATTTGTTTTAAACTTGTTCGCCAATCTTTGTAATCTAAAATTGTATGCACGTTTTTATATTTAACTTAAGATAAATCAATAGATAAATATTATTAAAAATAAAATGTAAAAATATACTGAATTTTATAATTTAATATGATTTATAACATCATTAGTCTATCAACATTTCTTTACCTACTCTACATACTCATACTTCTCAAACAATTTCTAGCCACTATTGCTCCTACTAATCTCCTGAATATTTTATATTTACTCCTTCTCACAACATATTAATTCAATCGCTAATTTTCCAACACAATTATTCTTTCTATTAATTTTTCCAAATTTTTATTGTATGACTCATAAGTTTTTGGTGTCACAACCAAAATTATTTTCATATCTGGAAAACCTAAAATTACTTTATGTACCTATCCATTCCTTATAAATATGGAAATAATTATAATATATAATATTCAATAAAATAATTCAACACAGTAATATAGACATTTTAAATTCATATCATAATGAGAGATCTATTGGTTATACTATGTTTTTTTTTGTCTGTGAACAACTTTTCAGCCAAAAAATTTGCTCTGAAGTATAGACTTTAGCACCTTTTCTGGAAGATAATTTCCTCTCGTTGGTGCATTGAGGAATTCATTTTTTAATTTACCCAGGAGTTTTCGAAATAGTTAGGAAAACTAGATCAAGAGATAGATTTTATTCCTTGTACTGTATTGCCACTGATGAAGAAAGTCGTATTTTGATAACCAAAGTAGTTTTCCTAAGAACTGAACTTCGCTCTAAATCATTTTTTGTTATCAATGGTTTATTGTTGGTTACAGGGATAAATTAAATAACTTTATGTATCCCACTTAACTCACAATACTAGTGGTCGCACCCATTTCCAGTATCAGCTCTTTTTTTTTAATTATTTAAATTTTTTTGAATAAAAGTACCTATAGTAAAACTGTTATTCAAATATTATAATGCATGAAATAAACTATATGTAATATGTAATAAATTATCTGTATTTAAATAATAATAAAAAGAGATCTGATACCTACTGGGGACGAAAGAGGAGCGGTCACTGTTGTAACTTGTAGGTGGATAGTAGGGAAGGTGGAATAAATAAAGTTATTTAATTTAACTAACGATAAACCATTGATAATCAAAAATGATTCAGAGCGAAGTTTCTTGATCTCCTTGATGTTTTTTATTGAAGCAATATTAATGATAGAAAACATAAGCCGTACAAAGTTAAAATAATGAAATCATAGGCCATAAATTTGAAAAAAAAATTGTATATTATGTCCTTTTTGGTTTTCCCCAATTATTATGAACAATACTTAAAATATCAAAAACCAACTTTCTGTCAATAGTCATTGACAAAGAGTCATGTGTCAAAAAGAACATAATTTATCTCAATAGTTGAAAATGGAATGTGTTAAGAAGGCATTTTCATGTGTGAGCCATCATTTAAGTAAAAAGCGAATAAAACATATTAAATATGTATACATAATAATTAATAGGTACATAAATAAATGAAAAAACTATTCAAACAAATAATTATTGAATACGGGATACAAACTTACTGTTGGGCAGAAATATATCACAAATGCCATTGCACAAACATATTTTTTTGTAGTATTAAAATATTGGTATAGACTTGTTATTGATAGCGCAATCAACAATTATTTTAAAAAATTAATTACTCAATTGTTTAATTTCCAGAATCAGAAATAGGCAACCTTCTTTGTAATATACTCTCATTTTAAAAAAAAATCTTTATAGCAGTTGGATGAATAGTTCAAGAGATTATTTGAATCCAAGATTTTAATTTTTACATATATATATAGATAGATACATGGATTTAAAATTATATTAAATTGTATTGTTATAGCTAACATTATTATTAATATTATTACATTAAAATTATTTTTAATATAATTTAAATTACAATGGAACCTCGATAAGTCGAAATTCAAGGGAAATTAAATTTTTTTACTCATAGAGGTTTTTAAATTATCAAGGTTTTAGGAATAAAATTTTAATTTTGAAATTTGAGTTTTTAAAATGTATATAAGTATAATAACTTTTAATTATTAAATAATATATATATATACATATAATTACAATGTGTCTTATTATTTTAAAATTGTCTTACTAAAAAATGAATAAGTTAAATTATGGGAAGGACAAGTCAAATAGAAAAATGATTATAAAAATTATCTATAATTATCTGTCTACATTCGGAACATAGAATGTTCAAATTATCTACAGTTTTTCTTTCAAGTAATCAAGGTTTTCACAGGGGAATATTTATTTTGACTTATTAAGGTTTTCTACTTATCAAGGTTCCACTGTATATTTGAAAAATTGGTACCATTATAAACTATTAAATACAAAAAGGTATACAATATAGATTAAAGTTCAAATAATTTACCTAGTTTGATTGTTACTCTTAATGAAGGTAATACTTGTTCCAATTCTAAATTCCATTCTTCTTTACTGGTGTATGGAATTTTAGAACTCTCATTTGGTTTATGAGATTTTTGTCTTTTAATCTATAATTAAATTTCACTGTTGGAGTTTAGAAAAAAAAAATTAAATACTATGTTTACCTTATTTAAAACAGATAAATCATTAAAATCAAGTATATTTTCTTCATCTTCATCAGAATTTGTCCAAACCATTTCTTCCTCAACATGTTCTAATAAAAGTTCTGCGTTGTTCTCAGGTAATTCTTCAACTTCTTCTTTGTCCATTGGAAAACATGGCCTGTCAAATTCAAAATGAACTGTTGAAATGGTCACAGTAAAAAATTATACTATATTTTACTTTTTAAAAACAAAATTATTTTTTCTCAAAGCCAACTCTGTAAGACTATTTAAAATGTCAATAACTTGTTTTCCGAAACCTTGTTTTAATTGATTGATGGAGAAATCAACATACAAGTCCTGAAAAAAAATGAGATAAATACCTAAACACAGATATATTTTTCCCAAATAAATTCAGTGTATCATACTAGCTCTGCAGAATATTCTAATATGCAGTTTATTGTTGAATTGGGATCATCATATTCTTGAGGTTGTTTTAAATTTTTACCAAGTTTACTTAATAGCCATATAGCCAAAGACACAAACATGTAAAACTGTTCTCCAGAATTAGTTTGTAAAGCAAAATAATGTCTAAAATGTAATTTTTTCTTTTAGTAATTGAAAGTTTTTATGTAAAACAATTGTTTATTATTTTTACCTATTTATTGGCCTCATCTTTAATGATTTTACTACATAACTTTCATAATCTAACAGTATTAAACGATCACATAATGTTTCCATTTCAAGAAAATGTTGATACAAAGAGTGTTCAGATCTAATAATTGATCTACTACGACTAGAACTTATTGACTGAATATCCATATTTATAGTTTCTATATATTTTATAAACTACAAATCGCTTATGTTTATCTACACAAAATAATAATTAAAATATATAATTTCACTTTTTCAATTTTTCAAGTAAAACCAAAGAATTAAATCGTAATTTTTTTTGTTCAAATCTAACATAATAAGGAATTATTTTAATACAGTTGGTAAAACTTAATAAGTAATATGGTTCATACAAAATATTCATACATTTTATAGATTACATACAATTAATAATTATAAATTTAAAGATTAATGGTTACATAGCTAAATGGTGTTGATGCCTAACTACATTTAAATCACACATGAATGATTATAACAGATAACTTGTAAAAATTATTGGACATTACCATTTTGATTTGAGAATAATATTATCTTTTTTTTTTTTGTGATAGTGAAATGCGCATGCGTGTAATAAAAATCAATAAATTATCGATGTTGTAGTACATAAAATTATCGATTTTCTCATATTCAAAAAATGCGCACGCGCTTTAATTCTATAGAAAACTCACTACTTAGTACTCTGAAACTATTGAATTTGTTAACTCCTAATCCTTAACCATCTTAAATAATTGCTCAATAATAATGTAAACTTTTAAAGTTAAAATAAATAGTATTTTATTAAAGTAAATGTTGATGTGTAAACCTTTTATAATTACACGTACTTATATACTAGAAAATACCTATTCAAATAGTCTCCAAACGCACAAAGTGTATCAATTTATAAATTAAAAATTGATCACTTGTAAGTATTAATTTATATTTATGACTATATTTTAAAGTAAAATAGCTAGGTTTTTTTATTAAAAGTAATTTACTAATATGTATATTTTTTTTTGTTAGAATAGGTAATAGTGATGGTTGAAGAAATGGATTCTGCTGGTAGTGCCTTAAATAGTTTATTTTCATTTACAAGCCCATCTGTAAAAAAACTATTAGGATGGAAACAAGGGGATGAAGAAGAGAAATGGGCTGAAAAAGCTGTAGATGCACTGATGAAGAAATTAAAAAAAACAAAAGGTGCAACAGAAGATTTACAAAAAGCTCTGAGTTCACCCGGACAACCAAGTAAATGTGTAACTATACCAAGAAGTCTTGATGGTCGATTACAAGTAATACCAAATTTTAAGTATTTTAGTATTTATCTATTTAACTCTTAACTTGTAATAAAAGTTTACCTATATTATCTTAGGTTTCTCACAGAAAAGGTTTGCCTCATGTAATATATTGTCGCGTGTGGCGATGGCCAGATCTTCAGTCGCATCATGAACTTAAAGCTGTTGACCACTGTCAATTCCCTTTTTCTGCTAAACAAAAAGATGTTTGCATAAATCCATACCACTATCAAAGAGTCGAAAGTCCTGGTATGATAGCAATCATTTGCATAGATACTGATTAAAAAATATGTCTAAATATATATTTACTAATGTATTTGTACTTTTAGTTTTGCCACCTGTATTAGTTCCTCGTCAAAGTGAATATGCACCACAGCAAACATTACAGCAATTTCAAACACCATTAGATGTTGGCATGCCAATAAATGTATCAATAAACACTGATGGATTTCCTGAAAGTGTATTGACTAATAATCAAACTACATCAAATGTTCCTAATCAAATACCTTCTACAAATACTATTAATTCATTCTCAGATACTTCTCTAATAGGTATTAATGATAATATGTCAAAGTTAAAAAAGTTATAATTTCTTCTGTTATTTAATAATTTAATGTCTTTGAGCAAGACTTTTTTAATAATAAAATTGTACTCTTTGATTAATACAATAGTAATTGATGAATAAATATTTCAGAAAATTCTTCTTTTTCTTCATCAGAAGATCCAACTAAAGTTAATAATATTGAAAAAAGTACGAACTTAGAAGACCTTGATGGTATCCCAATAGTGTATCAAGTAATATATTTATCATTAACTAATATTTAAAATATATATTTAATTACAGTTATGTGTAAAAAAAACTAAACATATTCTTTAATATTAAAGTTGTTAATAATTTTTATTTTTATTGAAATTCAACCTATTTTATTTGGATCTAAAAGCTCATACACAAATGTTATCTGATGTATCAGTAGGTACCATAATAGTCCTTTCAGAATTTTTTAATAAAAAAGTTCCTCAATTACAGTAGAAATAATAAATATATGTATTTATATACATAATATAAAGATATGTTTTTATATTATTTTAATAATTATGAATATGTAGTTTTGTTAGTCTATGCATCAGTTGTTTTCTTAAACTATATTTTATTAATAAAGTATAAATAAAATAATACCTAACCATTTTTAACTTACATTATTTCTTAAATACATGTAATCTTTTTGTCAGGAACAACCTTGTTGGGCTAGTATAGCTTATTATGAACTCAACTCTAGAGTAGGTGAAGTATACCAGTGTCATTCTCCTCATGTGATCGTTGATGGCTTTACAAATCCTAGAAATGATTTAAATCGGTTTTGTCTCGGTCAATTATCGAATGTTAATCGTAATTCAACCATTGAAAATACTAGACGACATATAGGCAAAGGTAAAAAACAATAAGTTATGCAATTGTATTTTATTAATGTAAAGATGAATATTTTTTTAGGTGTTCAATTGTATTATGTTGGTGGTGAAGTCTTTGCTGAATGTTTATCCGATTCTGCTATATTTGTTCAGTCACGCAACTGTAATCAACACCATGGTTTTCATCCGTCTACTGTATGTAAAATTCCTCCAGGTTGTTCATTACGTATATTTAACAATCAAGAATTTGCTGGCCTTTTATCACAGTCAGTCAATCATGGGTTTGAGGCTGTTTTTGAATTAACCAAAATGTGTACAATACGTATGTCATTTGTTAAAGGCTGGGGGGCTGATTATCATCGTCAAGATGTCACTAGTACACCATGTTGGATTGAGATCCATTTGCATGGACCACTTCAATGGCTTGATAAAGTTCTGACACAAATGGGCAAACCTCATGATGCCATAACATCACATTCTTAATATTATTTTGAAGACTGTTTTATACATTGAATTTAATGATTCCTATTAAAATTATAGTATTTTGCACAATAATGAACATCAATATTAGGGATGGAGACGAAGAAGATTGTATCTCAATAGTAATATTGATGAACTATAAAATGAAGGATAAAACCAGTTTCACCAAAAGCATTTTTCTGGTTTCTAGTAAAGATGTATTTCCCTGTTTTTTACCAAATAAGATGTCTAATGATTTATTTCCTCCAAAACAATTTCTATATCACTATTGTACAATTTTTTTTTTTTTAATTTTCCTGAGTTCCATTTATAAATATTATTTTACTAATTATTATTAATATGAAAAAAATATCCCTAAAGTATACACATTTTAACTATTCCAATCTATTAAAAATATTATTAGAAAAAAAACAAAATTTTTATTACAATAATAAAAATAATATAACAACGTTAATTGCCAAAACTTGCTAATAATTATAAAAAAAACAAAGGTTATTAGTTTATACATTAATAGCTATATTAGGCCTTGTATGTTAAATAAATATGAACATTGATAGTGTTGATTAAATTTTGTTATACTATGTAGATTAATTTAAAAATTAAAAATGTTGAACAAAGTATTTTCAATAGATCCATGTTCTAAAGGCTAGATTATCATCATTAATCAGGTATTCCACTGCGTATCCTAATGTCTGCGAAATTTTAAAATTATTATTTTACTTATAAGTTAACATTCATATATTTTTGCTATTATATACACCACATAAAAAAAGGTATTGTGTTTACAAAAATGTACAACATGTATATGTTTTCAATATTTGAAATAAACATCTAGTAGAAATTATAAAAACTAGTTTTGATTCAAATCTTTCAGCGTCTCATTTGGTGAAAAATGAAAAAGTAGTTTTAATGGAAATTAGTTAAGCTGGAAATTAAAGACAATTTGTAGATAAATATAAATTTCATATATTGTAATAATTATGTATATACATTTTTTTTTTTTATAAATATAACTGTTCAAAATTATTTTTAGAAAACTTAATGTGTGCCAGTTGTTTTAAATCAATAGTACATATATAATTTTATTAAAAGGTAAATAGTTTTAATTAATTATTTTACAAAAGGCTTTTCTTAGATATACTTATTTTAAATAATTATATTTTAGTTTGTTTTAAATAAAACTAGTTAGGTACATATTACAATTTTTTTATAATTTAGAAATAATTTGTACGTGTATAATAATTTGAAAATAAAAAAATATAATGGTATATTTAAACAAAATCAATGAAATTGAATATTTAATTTTTTTGCAATATTCCTATATACTAGCCTTTACAAAATACTAAATTGTTACATAATATAATTATTTATTTTCAATAATTGAGTGTTATAGCATATGATGAAATTTCATAAATAAAAGAATGTGTAACTAAATTATGTTTTATATATTTAAATATCAATAATAAATAAAAGAAAAAATTATTATAATATAATAATACAAACATTAGAAACTTTAATCTGTTAAGAAAATTATGTAGTACTCAAAAAGTAATAAGTAAAATAATAAAGAATATCACTATAATAAATCCAACATAACTAACTTAAAATAAATTTCATTATAACATGTTATACAAAATAAGTCAATTTACTACAAAATGAATAACCAAACTATTTGGTACACAACAATTTGTTTGGTATAATACAAATTAAACCAAACCAATATGAACTTAAAATGATTTCAATGTAGTTATAAATTAAAAATGGAACAAAAACACTTAATAGACCAAGTTAACTACCAAATATTAAAGAAAACAAGTAATTAATTAAATTTATATTCAACGAATGTTAAATACTAAAGAAAACATATTTACTTATTTATTAGATTTCAAACTATTAAATATATTAATTTGACAACAATTTCAATTATTTAATAAATACAAAAATTCAGTTTAGATTTGATAAAATGTTAGATTTGATTTGAATAAATAATTAAAAGTTCAAATAAAATTTTTGTTCAAAACGAACAGAAAAATTATTAGTTTTTAAAATGCAGTTCCTATAACTGTTGGATTTGGATACTGAATTCTTATTTTACAAGACAATTTTATTTAGTAGACTATTAATTATCCCTGAATGACACACTTTGGCATTTTGTGTATACATATGCTCTTTTATATCTTAATAAATCAATAAAATGAAACTTAATTATGATAGCAAATGTCTATTTAGTTAAATATATATTTTTGTTTTAAGCATTTATTGATTATCTATACTTTTACTGGTCTCAGTTATAATGGATAATCTAAACTACTGTAATATAATAAATTATCAATTTATAAAATTTACGATTTTATGAAAATTAAGTAAAACAAAGCAAAATTATTTGCATTAATGCATTAGCTGAATGCTAAATGGAAATATAGTTAAATTAAGTATACAATTATTTTTTAATTAGTGCATGTTATGGGATAGATCAAATATATGATCCATTGTGTATGCTATTTAATATTGTCCTAGTATGGTTTAAAACAGTGAATCACTCAAAATATTTTAAAACCAAAGAAATGCAGCTTAACTCATCATTTAAAATGACCAAACTAAATTGTAGTGTTAAAATCAACAGGACATCACCATTATCAGATTACTGCTTAATAGCTGTGATGAAGCACCATCTCAGAAAATAAAATATTTTTAAGAATTGTATGCCCAATTCAATTTTATAATTGTGTTAATAGGTCACATACTATGTCAAAAAATAAAAAAATTAACAGAGACCAGTTCCAATGATTTAAAAAAATAAATCAATCGTTTTTACTTTATATATTTATAAATGGTGATGTTTTCTTAATTGTTTAGTACCTTTCTTATTATGACTCCTACCATGATACATTTCACTTTCCTCATTATACACATTTTTATACTCTTTTTTTTTATGATTTGCATCATTTCTTTTGTATTGATGGAACGAATTGTACTGATGGCTATTTGACTCCATGTTTTGAGATTGTGTGTAATTAAACTTATTATTGTAGGATGTATATTTATCTTGATTATGCTTATTATAGTTATTTGGATATTCATATTCATATTCTTGTGAATTAACACAAGATTTATCTGGGTTAAAGTTTCGTTCATAATTATAATTTTTATGTCTTGTAGTTGATTCAATATAGCGCTCTGAATTTGAATAATTCTTTCGAGATACTCTATTTAAGAAATCACTACTCCCATGTGCGTTTTTAAGATTTCTTTCTGACCACCTATTATTAGAATCAGATTCATAATGTTGTCCTAAATCTTCATATCTACTATTCTTACGGTGATGCAAAGTATCTCTTAGATCTAATGGTTTAGAAGCTACATTCATATTTGTTTCGGTATGATTGTTATAATTTAAGAGACGTTTTCTATACATGGTATCCCTTAGATCGCGCACTGGCAATTCATCTTGACCAGGATTATTTCCATTGATGCACAGAGGTTCTTGAATATGATTTTTAGTTTCTTTTCGACTATATGAAGCGTGAATATTATAACCACGATGTTTACGATCATAATTTTGACTGCGATATGAATCTCTATCATAATTTTGATAATGATATGAATCTCGATCGTTAGTAGACATTTCCATTGAATCAGATATGCTGTTGTAGTCTGATTTTTGATAACTTCCATGATTGTAATATATTTTATCACTGAAATTATGTTCATTTTGATAACTTGAGTTACGATTATTAGCAAAAGAGTTACTATTGTTATAAAAGGATGGCAAGTTTTTGTAACTTTGGGTAGGCATACTACCTAAATTGCGATGATAAATATCTTGATTTGGATTACTATATACACTTTGATAAGGAGGTTCAGGCAAACTTTCTGGAATATTAATTTCATCATAATTTTGACCTTTCCATCTACTTTTATTTATTTCTTTTGACCGATTGCTACGTTCAACATTAATAAGCTGCTTGAAATAGTCGAGTTGCTCATGAAAAACAGGATCTTTAGAATTTTTAGAATAGTTTTTAGTTATAATTGGTATTCCATATAATTTTGTATTGCAAAACAACTTAATACTATCTTCAACAGAACTCGAATGTTTGAAAACCACACAAGCAAAATTTTCACATACTTGACGCTCATCAAATGAAAATTCAACGTATTCAATTGGCCCCACCTTTATAACAACCAATATTATATAAATTAAAATTACTAAATTATAAATATTATTTGGATACACAGAATCATTTTGTTATTACCTGATAAAATAGTTCGACTATATTACTGTAGGACACTTTTGGATGAAGATTACCTACCCAAAGAGTCCTATTAGTTCTCTCAACTACGTCAATACTTGTATCGTCGTCAATGAAATCCATTATTAGACAAAATAAACAGACCTAGAACATTTGACGAACAATTTGATTTAATGTTGATAAAATATCAATTACAAACACTTGGAATTGGATAACCTGAAACTAATTAGAAACGATAGAACACGAAAGCATAGGAACCAACCTATTAGAAAATTAAATTAAATTAACAATAGTACAATATACACATAAGTACAAAATATTTATCACAAATAAACAAAAATAGCCAATATAATTGAAAAGTAAAGTGTGACCTTATCAGTGATTATAATCACAGACTACACAGTGCCATTGATCACGATTCAGACACGGACTATAATATTAAATCGTGGCATAGAGTAATATAGAAAGGGTATTACACTAATACAAATCTCAACTATACACAACTTAAGTAGTTTTATGTGTCATTGTCAAAACTCACAACTCACAAGAATGTGAAGCGCAAATTGCCAGTTTAAGTAAGTAGTGCGATGAAATTATCGTACAATTTATGGTAAAACAATTCACCTGTAATACCGTTAATCTTTGACATATTTTAATCAACTTTAAAGTTAGTTTAAAAAATGGAGAATAAAAATAAATTAATCATAATCGTCCTATATAATTTACGCTTCGTCCACGTGTCTGCCCTCCAGTCTACATCAATAATAGTCAAATACTACCTGTAAGTGCTCAAATTAATAAAATAAAAGAAAAGGGACTTTAAGATATAAAAAAAAATGAACGTCCCTTGCAATTATTGAACTCAACCCAACCCGTGGGGAGCTTAATCCTCCTCATCTCTCACACCAATTTTCAAACATTGTAATGTAAATAAAAAAATAAAAATAAAAAAATATTAAATGATTAACTCAAGAAAAAATATTTTTCAATACTATTCACCAATCCGCAAACATAATATTATATTTTTAATATGTTCAATGCCATTGTCGACGGGTAGTTGACATATATAGTGTTCACTTTGATGGTTTATAATTTGTATAGGTGATGGGATAACGTTTTTTTTTGAATTTGGATATTTGTTTTTTCCCTGAAATTACAACGACGTTGATCGCCGATACCCGATAAGAATAGTATACCTAAACTTATCTTTATTTTCCGTTTAATTGACCGGGTGGTACCTATTTAATATCTACTTTATATCAGTTGATTTGCGTACGATACATCAGTTTATAATTAATGTACAATTTGTTGTGTACTGCATATAATAATTTGACTTGGTTTTTGCTGGTTCCTCGTAGGTATTTGTGTAGCTTTCTTATTTTCTTCTTACCAGAAACATGTACGTACATATTCTAAATTATTTACACTTACATTAATTAAATATAAATTAATGTATTATTAAACCATACACATAGT
Source organism: Cinara cedri (assembly GCA_902439185.1). Classification (NCBI taxonomy): domain Eukaryota; kingdom Metazoa; phylum Arthropoda; class Insecta; order Hemiptera; family Aphididae; genus Cinara; species Cinara cedri. The sequence goes on along the minus strand of CABPRJ010000959.1, from coordinate 171,127 downwards.
TTTACTATTAAAAAATAATGAATAACAAAAAGAAACGGAGTCGAGCAGAGAATCGAAGTATTAAAAAAAAAAAGCAATGAAGACATATAACTGTCAAAAAAATTAAATACTGATTTTCTGGAGGTTGTGGTTCAGATAACAAGTCGGTTGGATTAGTGTTAAATTTGGAAGAAAAACAAGAAAATAAATGTTAGTTTTTTTTCTAATCAAAAGTTAAGGTAATTAAATGAATTACAAAAGGTGGTTTTGCTAGAAAAGATCGATGGCATCATATACTTAGATGCATTTTTATTTTGCGCAAAAAATGATTTAACATTTAGAGAATCGAGCATAACAGTCTAGTATTTTTCAGAATTTAATAGAATTGCTTAGGAAATATAATAATATTCTAAAACAACATCTTGTAAATAATAACAAAGGAGATATCAGTTACCTATCTTCAAAAATACAAAATTAATTTATCTGTTTGTTGGGACAAAGAATTCGAAATGAAATATCTAAATTAAAAAAAAAAATATTTTGCTTCGTTGTTGACTGCACTCTCGACGTGTCACATAATGAGCAAATTGTTGAAGTGATTTGTTATAATGATATTGACAATGGCAATGGAACAATTACAGTTGAAGAAAGTTTTATAGATTTCATAAATAAAAAGGAAAAAACTGGAGACGGGTTAGCTATGGAAATATTATCAATATTAAAAGCTGATGAACTTTATGTACAAAATGTACAGGATCAAGGGTATAACAATGGAGTTAACATGTCAGTAAAATACCATGGCGTTCAGGCAGTCATATTAAATAAAAATAATTAAGCTACATTCATCCCATGCGCTGCTCACTTTTCTTTCCGGTCATTCATTAACTAATATGAATTTGTATAAAGCAGTTGCTGATCTAGTATTAAAATATAATGACGATAAAAATACTGTGGAAATAGTTAAAAATATTAAAGATTTTAAACATGCAGCTTTATGAATTTTGCCAAGTTTGAATCAGTAACATTTTTGAATTTATTACAAATGATTCACGATTATAAACCTAAAGAATTGTGTCCAAATATTGAAATTGCTACAAGGATTTTTTTCTCAATGCCCGTCACAACAGCTTTATGTGAAAGGAGTTTCAGCAAGCTTAAATCGATAAAACTTAAGATCTACAATGGTTCAGGAGAGATTATCAAACATGGACATATTTTCGATAGAAACAAAAATCACTAGTAAAATAAATTATGAAGAAGTTATTGACAAATTTTCCGACACAAGAGAAATGAAAATTTCGTTGATAACTAATAATTATTTGATTTAATTTTTTTATTATTTTGAAATTTCTAATAAATTTATAAATTTCAAATTAATTTGTTTACTATAATATGAAGAGTTGAAAATTATATACTTGAGACTAAAAATATAATTTCTTGTTTTGCTCGAAACCTAATTTATAAAAATATATATATTAAAAACTGCGAGTTAGTCCCTTCACTCAGAGGGCACATTGCTAAAGTTCTGCCTGCCTCAGGATAAAAAATATCTCGGTATGATTCTGAATATACAACTGACCAAGCTTCTAAATGATATAAGCAATACCATAAAAAACTACATCATTCAAATCCCCAAAAATACCACCCCAGTCAGATATCCTATCAGAAAAATGTTACACTTGAAAATCTGATTAAAATTTCTGATTGATAAGTTGTTCACAAAAAAAAAAGTCCGTAATAATTACTCATGCATTTTGTACATTTTCCCGGTTTTTCCCATTTATTGGGAATAAAATACTATATTATAATAGATACTATATTATAGTATCTTAGTCGTGTATTCTATTGGTGGGGAAGGGATTAATAAAAATGTTTGTGTGTCACTAGAATATTAAATCGCATTGAGAATTCAAAATATCATTAGTTATGGGAAGCTGGGTTAAACCCATGAAATATTCATGTAGTATAATTTTGAGATTGAGAAAAATAAACTTATCAAACACTAAAAATTAAGCAATTTCAATAACAATTCAACAAATTTTATTTTCTACGTTTTACTTTACTTTAGAATTTTTTGTTCCATTATTATTTTTAAAATTAATAAAAAGTCCCCTAAAGAGAACAAAATATGCAGACATCATTCTGCTTCTGCATTAAAGAATTTTATCTCAATATCTTATTGTCTATTATATAGTTTAATATTACATACGTAGAGGGCGTTCAGTGTTCACTGCAATCTCGGTGGGCATAAATATGTCGTCCTTTCATCGCGCATTGGTACTTTTAGTTTTTACATCGTTTTGCCCCCTATTGTCATATATAATATAAATTATATACTACCAATAGTATTTGTTAATACGGTTTACATGAGTTATTAATTAATTTATTAGCCCGCAATCATCAACGAATAACAATAAATTGAAGTATCTAGTTTCAAAATAATCCGTTAAGACAGCGCTGGGACTCATATAGGAAAGAATTTCCTCGAACCCCGCATTATACGTTTGTTTTTCTAGCCACGTTATCAGTACTCATATTATTTAGTCCTGCCTTCCTCACAATGAAATATACTAATATCCTGTATGTATATAATTATGTTATACTTATCTGTATGTCCTAGTCCGTAATGTATAATGCACTCTTAGATCTATAATGTATGTATTGCACAGAAACCAGATAATACATGATGTAGGTACTTGGTACTATACAGATGACATAATATAATTATTTTATAGGACAATAATTGAACAATAATAAATATTCAGGATATAATTTTTTGTCACTAAATTAATTAATTAATTTTTAAATGGATTCAATTAATGGTACGGATATCATAAAAGTGGAAGGAGAATCAGACGATGGTGTATACATCCGACCTTCCAAAAAAAAAGTAAGTATTATTGTTTAAAGATAGTTAATATTGTTATTTACATTACAAAATATTTTTGTCATTTTTAAACAGATAATGACATCTCAAATTGTTACAAATGACGAGTTAACAAACTTGATCCAAGAACGTTTGGCAAATAGACGTACTGGTGAACGTACAGAATTTGCAAATCAACTGGCTAGAAAATTAATTAAAAAGTAATAAGATGAATAGTTTACAATAGATATTTTGTAGAAATGTGTTATATTATATAACACATTAATACTATAATTTGTACTTACTGATAATGGCAACTGCTGCAGATGAAGTCAGCTAATATCACTGACAAATTTACAGGGGGAGGAGATCCAGGGTTCTAATCCCCTGAAACCGATATAATTTTAATAAAATGTATCCAATAAAGAGGCATCTATTAATAGATAGCTTCAAAATAAATTTTTCAGAACCCCTCCCAGAAAAATGTTAAGAATCCGGTACTGTCTAATACTAGTAACCCGATTTATTAATAAATTCAGTATATTTGTGATAATTATATGATAATTAAATAAATGAGTATAAAAGCAAAAAGGTATTTTTAAAATTTAGTTAATATTAGTTAATATTTACCAAGTATTGGCATATAAAATTTCTAAAAGTTGAAAAAACCATGTCTAAAGGAAACAAATATGTTACACTGTGAATGCGATATAACTTATATTCTATACACATATCATATATTTTTATTCATTGCTCATGAAGTTTTGCTAGATAAATAACAGTTGTTTTATATTTTCATGACCTTGTATTTATTAATTATTACTATCATTAAGCAAATATTAAAATAAAAATAACCAAATGAATATATATTATGTATTACATGTTTACATTTCAATATTTTAAACTATATTTTATTTTTGTTTATGTTTAGATTGCATGATAAAGATGAAAAAATTCGAAAAATTAAAGGCAAAAAAAATAGAGAAATTGCTGAAATTAAGGACGAAAAAAGTATGTTAAATAACAAATATTTATAAAATAAATCTATTATTAATTTTCAACATTGTTTTAGGTGGTCATTTAAATTTGGAAGTAATTAAAGAAGATGTTATATTAAAATCTGATACATTTGGTGATTCAGATTTAGAGGATACTCCAACTGTTGTCTTGCCTAAAAAGTCTGTTAAGGTTTGTAAGTTAATATTTGATTAGTAACTTGTCGGGTTAATATGCTTTTATTTTAGAAAAAACGTGAAATAACAAGTATGACTGACAAAGAAATTGCTATTACAATTTTAAATTGTAAAAAAAATTCAGAAGAAAATAAATCTTTAATAGATAAAAAAGTTGCAAGCAGATTTACATCCACACTTAAATCACGATTAGCCAACAAGTAAGTAATAATGTGTAATTAATTATCAAAATAAATAACTAATATTATGTTATTTTCAGATTAAAAAAGAATCAAAATTCTTCAAATAAATAATTTTTATTTAAGGGGCTGAGTGCAATCATAGGCCTATTAGTTAAATTGGTAGACAAGTGCAACTACTAGATCTATCTTGTTATGCATTTAAATGAAAAATATTTCTATTATGTACAATTTTGTGCAATAATCTGATAATTTTGTATTTCCATACTTACTTTAACTTTAAAATTTTATTTAAAATAGCAGTTTTAAATTATTACAATTACAGAATTCAGAGTAGTATAAACCATTACTTGAACTAAATAATAATATAGTGAATGGAATTCATATGTAAGTTTATATTTACATTTTATGATTTTAAAATTAGTTATTTTATTTGCTCTAAATATTTTACAGAAGTGGATTTACCTGTTTGTTGCACTCAGCTCCACGATTGGAAGAAATATATTTTACAAACATTGTTATTTTTTTTTATTTAATTTTAAAAATACCAAATTGTAATGTGTATGTGAATTTTTCCCTCCAATCACACTTTTAAAAGTTTTTCAAATTTATTTATCAATTTCAATTCATAAAATCACTGATTGCACTATTATTTGGAGAGAAGAGTAAAAATCGCATGGTTTTACTTATTCTGCATAAGCTATGTTTTTGCATGTTACCCGGTAGTTGGACTAAGTATATGCTGATATAATGTCCTCTAAGTTTCAACAAAAACAAAACATTTTCCTATGAAAGTATGTTTGTGTATTTTATATACTAATAAAAAATATATTATAAATACAATGTTTACCTTGTGTTTATTTTTTTTCCGAAAAATTATTGCTTTTCTTTTATAATTTTGTACAAGTTTGATAAGTATGAATGTAAATAATGCCATAGAAACTGACCCATTACACTAACACAGTGATTTTTTTCTTTATATTGATATCACTGTTTTAAAGGACTTATTTGCTAATTGGTATTATGCAGGAAAATGTTTTAAATGGGGAATGTAGAAAATATACTCAATCAAATTATTATATTTTAACTATTTTTATAAAAAAATATACCTATATAATAAATAAAAGAAAGTATTGTAGGTAATCAAATATATATTAAACCTAAAACTTGATAATACATTTTTTAAATTATAATAGTCTAAGACCTGCCAGTTACTTTTTATGATACCTTATCATACGGATTCTAATGGGCCTTCATATATGTAATATTGAACATCAATTTCTAAAAGGACACCGTTTCTTATAAAAATATAATACACCTAAACCATAAAATATTGCCATGCTGCCCAACTATATGATGAAATAGTTTAGCTAACTAATATGTACCAATCTGAATGAACTTTTCCATTTCACAGACAATACAATAAATTGATTAAATAGTTCCCCATAAAAGTATAAAATATAGGAAATATATTAATAATAAAAAAAACTATTTGATTTAGATTTCATGTAATAATACAGTTTTAAATTTTAACACATAATTTTTTATGCTACATCTTATTTATTAAAATATAATTAATTATAATATTTTAAATCTAAATTATATTAAAATTAATGAAGACATACTATTATGTTTTCATGTCGTCATCACATTGCACTATCAAATTATTTTCCTCTAAATTGATATTTTTTAACATTTGACTTAATGGTAGTTTATTTTTATTTCTATCTATACCACCTCTTCCACGACCTTCATTTTGTATCCAAGAGTTTACTGTAGAAGTATCTTCCGGAATAGGTATTTGGGAAGTACCCAATGAAGGTAATTTGATATTTTTATTGGAAACAAGTTGGACTGATTTTATTTGTGCAGTTATGTTAAGTTCAGGCCAATTACGGGTTGATTGTACAGTTGATTTACCTTCTAGTGCTGGGAAATTATTGGCAGCTAAATCTTTTTTTTTTTCAAAATAACCAACATAATTTTTTGAAGTTTCAACTTTATCAACAGGATCAACTTCAACTGAAACTTCTGTTTTTGATAAATCAAAATCATAATGGCAACCAGCTACAAGTTTAATATTAAAATAATGACAGCAGTGAGTTGAAAAAATGTATATCCACTTACAGACATAGAAGTTACTACAAACATGAGAGCGCTCAAGTTTTTCATGAAAAGTACAACCAACTGTTTTAATAATGTTCAACAAATCTTTACTTAAATTTTCTGTAGCTATTGCAACAGAGGGTATTGCTTTTACATCACTGTCTGGATATGCAGAGCTATAAGATGCATTCTTTACTTCCATAAATAATTTATCTAAATGATAAACTCTAAGAATATTATTGAAATCATTTCTGCTTATAGAATCATTTGTAGCACTTTTGCATAGTTGAAACAGACTGGCAATAGTAATCATAAGTTCATTACCATTTGAATCATGTGCAGTATAAATTGGCGGCAAGTCTAAGGTAGAATCATATAACATATCTTCATTGACCTCTTTATTAATAATAAAACCTAATTGAATTTTACACACATTAAAATGATATTTAAAAAGTTTTACATAATTTATTTAGTAATTATACTTACCAATCAGTTTTAAAAAGGTTTCTTTATAATTATTGGGTAGTTTATAAAACGTAGTAATTTGATGATTATTTTTAGCATGGTTATTTACATCTGCCGTAGGAGCCGGTGGAGCAAATGTTCTGATTTTATCAAAACCGAGTAACTGATGAAAAATGCGTGTTAATCCTTTTTCTAATGAAAATTCAGCCATAGTCACTTCAGCGGGAAAGAAAAATCCTTCTCTTTCACTTGTATATGGATTTATATGAATCAAAATAAATTTTGTTTTGGGAATAAAATAACGAGGTGGATCCATACGAACTAGTTCTTCAATGTAATGATACATAGCATCAGACTGTAGTTTTCTAATAATTGATTGCTTTTTAACATCTTCTATATTTTCACCAATAGATGTATATTTTTTAATTTTAATTTCTTTTTTCATAGATTTACCTTTTGCTTTATATTCCTCTTTTATATGACTAGGCATTTTTTCCCAATCATCTTTACAATAATTGGCCATATTAGCCATACTCATTTTTATTCCTCTGTTTGCCAATGATTTTCGTGTTTCAAACATATAAACTGAAAACCCATTAAATGTTTTCTTTTTAGGTGCCATTTCTACTACTAATAATGAAAAAAAAAAAAAAAAAAAAAAGTATTAGGAAAAGCATACACTATCACTAAATAAATGAATTATGCATACAATAACTTATCTATTAAATATAAAATTACATTTACATATGCATTTATAAGTACACCAGTTTTAGGTTTATTCTGTTTTTATTAAAAAAAATTAAATAGTTTTACAAAGAATGCAAAAGAAATTCCACGGCACTCAAATATTATGATTTTTTTTTTTTTAGAAACTCAAGTTTAGAATTGAGAATGATAGTGAAATTAACACTTTTCATACAGACTTATTTCAAAATTCGTAATTTTGAGTTATTATGCATATATATGCAGATTACTCTTGTTTATCGTGCCTTTTGTAAATTTTTTTTTTAAAACTTATGTATTTTAACCTGATCAAAATAATGGTGCTATTCAAATGTATAGGTTGAATATATTTTCAAAGTTTAAGCTTGATAAATTATTACTGACAATTAAACACAAAACCAGGCCTTTAGTGACAACCATAAGTTTGCTAGTTTGTTTATAGTTGAATACATTTATTCTGATTTCATCATCATTCTTAATTTTTGATTGATGTACATAGGTTCCGAAAAAAAAAAATCCAAAATACATGCAAAGCGTGTTGTTAAACTAGAGTGTTTGAGTAAATATGGAAAATCACAAACTTTTAAGTCATATAAATCGTGTGAGTCATTAATAATATATAGGTGTTTTAGATTAGAAATCGAGTTATTATATATACAAATATACTAATTTTGTTATAATATTACAGTACCTACCTAATAAAACAATTTTCTAGTGGATCAGGCACGACCAATATTTCATCGTGATATAAACAATAACAATATCACAGTACAGATGAAAATAACAAAAATAGACACAATTATTTATCATACATCATTGGCGCAACCAAGGGGGGGGGGAGAAGGTGTTTTGGGTATCTGGACACCTCACTACATCTGTCTTTAAGTAATACAAATGTGTTAAAAGACAAATTTTTTTTTTAGTTGAATTTGTTACTTATTTGAACAAGTTGAAGATTTTAAATAATTGGAGATTAATATAAACCAAAGAAATAAAATTTATAATTAATGCTGACATTTTGTTTAACAAATATCATTCAATGGGAAGTAGGTATACTAACAGTAAGGTTAGTATCAAGAGAAACTAAAACAAAGCTTTAAAAAGCATACCAATATCAGATAGTTACTTATATATGAATATGAAACCTGGCCAACAATGAAAGGTAACATACCAAAAATCATAATATTTGAAAGAAAAATTCTAAGAGATATAAATTCAAACTAAAAATTAAGAATCCTAAATTTACAAGGAAAGTTAAGAAAGAAAAATGAAGAAATCGAAAAAAAAAAATTCAACAGACCAAACAAACAAAAATACCTGAAAGAAAAAGACTAGAGTGGACTGGTAGACCTAAGGACAAGTGACTACCAGTAGCCGATTTATGGGGGGTCTAACCCCCCACCACCCAACGCCAATATATAAACATATATAAATTTATTATAATTTATATAATGCATTATACATAGGATCTAACCCAGTACGTGTAACATATACAATAAATTTATACATTTCAAATATAAGTAGGTTGGTTGTTAAGAATCTACTGAAATAATAATAATAATATTTTACCATTATATTTTTATAGTTTTGATAAAATCGTCTGTTGTAATGTTAATTCCTTATATTCAGTTATATTGCGATAGTAAGTTTATCTGCATATTTTTCCTCTATAGGAGACACTATTACAACATTATTTTATACCTACTATTGAAATGTATATTGTATAGATTAGTTGACTATCGCGAATTGACACTAACACTGTAATACTACAATAGTCGATAGCATTTAAGACAAAACTCATAAACTCATAAATGAGTACAAATTTATTTTTCAATAAAATGTCATTAAAACAATCATCCATTCAAAATGTTTTTTTTTAAATCTACTCAAACTATAAATCTTAATCAAACTAATACCTTAATTTGCCCAATGATATTATTGATATTATTACAAAAAAAAATAAGTATGGTATAGCAACTTTATCTACATCCTTAATTCATAATAATTATGATATCAGTTTATTCTGCAACAAAATACTTTCACAAAATGAAATTTATAATATATTAAATAAAGTCTGGACACCGGAAATAAATTATAAATTATCCAATAACATCGATTACTTCCGGAAAAGACTAAAACGTAAAAAATCTTATATTCCAATATTCATGGTTAGTGTGATTTCCTTATTTGTAATATTTAGCAATACAGGATAGTGCATTATGCAAATTTTGTAAGTGATGTTGAAATTTATATTTAACGCTCATCTTTAGAGTATCACCAAAAATGTTTTGTTGATACTATTAATTTTTCAAAAGTTTTAAAAAATCCAACATGTCTATTGAACAAATAGATACTGGAAAGGTTACACAGAGAAATACATGGAATGAATAACTAAGCAAAGTCTACCGAAGAGTATTATTGTATATATTTATTCCGTACATGGATTCTTATATAATTAAACTTGAACAAAGGTGTGTCAACCATAAGATTAAGCTTAAAAATTTTCAGTTATTGTTTGATACAGAAGAAAATGAAGATAAATTTATTCAATTAGCCAATGAATACAAAGATGATCTGGAGTTCATAAATCATTCATTATTATCAACTGAATATAAATTATGGCAAAGAAGATTAAAAAACACGAGAAAAACCCAGAAAACGCACTTCAAGCAATGATAGTTTGTAATAAAAAAATGTACCTAAGTGTCTCCAAACTCCTTCAGATCGTTGCTACTATACCAGTTTCCACTGCATCAAATAAGTGCTCGTTTTCAAACTTAAAGCAAATCAAAACATATCTATAAAATTCTATAACCGAGATAAGAAAAAATAATTAAGCATGTCAAATTTTAAAAAAATTCTAGGCAAAATACATAAAAAAAAAATGTTTAAATTTCAGGGTTGACTAAACAGTTTGGCAATGATGTCGATTCATAGAGATGAACAATGATTAACAACTGACACAGTCTTGAAAGAACTTTGCAAAACAAAAAGAAGACATTTTATACAAATAAAAATAATACATATTATTTTTTTGGACCCCCTTCCAGGAAAATATTGAAAATCCGCCACTGGCTAATACAATAAGATATTAATCAATGAACTCAGCAGAAAGAGGTCAAGATGTCTTAGTGAGGCTCAGTCAGCAATGACTTAAATGTCTGAAAAAAATTAAGATATGATAAAACCTGGAAACAATGAAAATTGAAAATGTGGATTGTATGTTGGAGAGAAATAGTGGAAGGGGAAAATAGTATTTTGTATCAAAATATTGAAAAATGTTACGAGGTTTTCTATTTATTTATAAAACATAGTCCGTAATTTAGAAACTAAATTTTTTGTATACATGAAGTTTTATTCCCAGTCATGGAACAATTATTTTTAGGAATAACTATAGGAACAGTCTCAAGATTTTTGAGTATTACAAGTATTACAAGAGAATGGAAAATACGATCACTCATTTTCTGGCAAATATCAGAAAAATGGTATGTCAAAATATCGTCTAACACTTTGACACGGACTAGGGAGCCGCCATCTAGCCACCGAAAATTTCTTCTACGTAATATTTAACTTTAACTTCTTTCCAATACCAATAATCAAAAAAATAAAATTAAATCACGTTTGAATTGTCTGGGCGGATACTCAACATCAAATGTTATGGTTTTCGACATTTTGCCCGAATACCTAAAAGCTCGATTTCAAAAAAAATTTACTAACGCATAAAATTTGGATTTTAAAATATCGATTACTTATATTTATATATAATAAAATACAATGAAAATGTCCACTTCAATTTTTTCGCTAATACATTTCTTATAATAAACTATAACTGGACTAAATAGTTACGCGTTGACTTCATAAAGTGTCACGTGGTAAATTTTCTGTGATCCTACAAATATCAAAGTATGACATTCTTATTCAAATAAATTTGGGTAGTTCCATAGATTTTTTTGTCTGCATTTTTCATAAAATAGGTAGAAAAGAAAAATATCATATTTGTACTTACAACTTTTTTCTTGATGTTTTTTAAAATTGTAATTATTAATGATCAATTATATTATTGTTATTAAAGAAAAAACAATTAAGGTAAACTAACCATTAATATGAAAAAACTTTAAAAATTGAACAGATACAGTACCACTGTAACAGAAATAAATATAATTAATGTGCCTATTAATTTATTTTTACTTGATAGTTGACAGCAAATTAACGAATTAACAGAAATAGGTTAAAACCTCATGGGCGATGAGTCACGAGTTACGACTAATATCGAATCAAGAACATCGCGAACAAATAAAAAAATTAAACACAATAATAATATTATACATATTAACTATATTGCATAAATCAATTAATCCATAGAAATTAGAAAACGTTCTTTGGTTACATTGACAGTTAGTGACACTGTTTATGAAATCCCATCTATTCCTGTCCTTGGCTAAATATATTTCAGTGTTGTCAACTGTGAATGTGTAACTAACCCACAATTCATTTGGTGGGAATTTCAATTTTCTTGTACAATAACAATAATAGTAAATTATTATTTATTGTGATAGTATTACAGGATACGAATAGTATGATCATAAGCGTATATAAGGGGACCGGAGGAATTTAGCCCCACCAAAAATTTAAACAACCACCCACAATTTTTTGAAGAGAAACTAAATAAATATCTTATTGTCCTACAGAATATCTGAAAATTAAAATTTTAAAGTAAAATTGTTCAAATAATTAACAAAATTTAATTTTTTAATAACCTATATCTAATAATGTTGATTCCGTTTAATGTGGCAACCGGTTAATGTGGGCAGCCACCTAATATAGGCATAATGATCTGGTCTCGATTCTAATGTGTAATGATACTTATTTCAGTTAAAATGGGCAACCCCAAGTTGCCCCCCTTAAAGTTTTCCCCCCTAACTTCCTAACGAAGTTCGTCCAAATTTTTTTTACATTCTTAATGTACGCGCAAAAGACACATTAAAAAAAAAAAATCTCATGGGAGCTAAACTAGAATCGTTTTATAACTTTTTCCTCAATATATATTTTGTTTTCCAATAGATAAAACAACAAGGTATTATTTAATTAAAAACTAAGTACTTATTATAAACAAGTTTAACAAATTAAATAGGTACAAATCAATTAGTTTAATATATCGCATAAAATAACTATTATTAACTATTTAGTAACTTTTAAAAAAGATTTTTAGTATTTTACACTGTAATCTAGCATACAAATCGGACAAACATTAACGAACTTTCATAGTGGTTAACAACTTAAATTTTGGCATCAATACAAAAATACAAGCGAGATACGTAACGGCGTTCAAGTATACTATACTGACGACGTCTCTGCCTTATGGTTCAATCCTATGGCGCGAAGACTATTTGGCTATCACTTTATGGGTGAACTACAGACAATTATAATTAATTAATTTTAGTATCTAGCTATTTGTATTTATGAATTTCCAATTTCGTAATTCTAAAATTCTTACAAATTTCTTGATTTAAACTTACTTATACAATTACCTATGTAAAAAATGAAATATTTTGTTTTTTCTGTCTTTTTTTTTCATTTTTCCGTTGTTCTTTACCTAACCCCATAAGAATGTTTAATTTTAAATACATGTAGGTATATAATAATATATTATATTTATTTTTCGTTATCAATACATATTTGTATGTATAATTAATTAATAATGGCCTCTAAATATTCTTAGTACTGAATTTTCTTAATCCGCGCACGGCTATTGTCCAATAGTCTATAAGCGCGGACTAACATTAACATACATAATATGTTAATCCGTGGTTATAAGAAACTATTGAGTATAAGAAAAAAAAACACTCAAATAGAGATGGTTAAAAAGATTGGGCAACACTAAATTAAATCGATTAGATTCACGAATTAAGATATATCCTAATCCGTGATCAGATCAATAATTGATTGTTTGTTTTAGACGATTTGGCGCAATGAATACCGTTGTTTAGTGGTTAACCATAAATATTAAAGATATCTTTGTGGTTAACACAATAACATTACACCAGTACAATGAATAGTTGCACTCGGCCCATATCACAGAGTATTAATATGCTTAGATTGGTGTAAATGGTGCATATAATCGAAAACGCTAAATCACGTCAGTGATTATAATCAACGAGTAGATAACCGTGATTTTTGATAAACTATTCGTAATCGTAGTTATTACTTATTTCTCTGTTTATTATTTTAATATTGTTGTAATGATTGTAATTTACATCATTGGAGAAAATGTAGTTAAGTTGAATCTGTATTTTATATTGATCTGAGTTAAGCATATTTCATTGATAATTATTTAAATGTTCATATTTTTACATACTTATTTAAAAATTAGAACAGCTAAAATGTTTATTATACGTTTTATTTTGTTTATTAGTTTGTATATTATTAGACCTGGTAAGTATACTTAAACAAATAATTTTATTCCATACAATTATTAATAAAATGCATATTTTATTTTTAGGTTCATCGGATTTTGTTTCAGTCCAAGATCAAATGTATGCAAATATTAGAGCAGATAATCCATGTTTTCTTAGACTCAATGGTACTAATCAATTTGGATGTACTTGTAAGTTTTATTTGAATTTTTTTGGCATAAGTATTTAATTTAAATAAAAAATTATAATTTCTTGCAATTACAGCTTCAAGATTTGGAAATGTTGGCACTTTACATTTAGTTCTAAATTCAACTGATTTGAATTGGTTATTAAATGAAGGAAAGGCTGATCCTTATACTGTAGCATTAACACCAACAATGTTTAATAAGTAAAATATATTATTTATTTATATCATTTTAGTATTTTAGTTTATAAAAACATATTATTTCATCCCATTTTATACTTTGCTCATCGATCTTAAATTATAAATTCTATATTTTGGAATTTTTTAAATTAAATATTATTAAATTATTAATTTTACTATTACTGTAAATAATTAATATATAAATAAATAGTGTTTATTTTCAGAAAAGTTTTAGGAAGCATTGAATCGTCTAAAGTAGTAAATGGAGTATTATTGTTAATAAATATGACTAATCATGAAGTGATGAATGATTTACAAACCAATGGATTTAGTCCAGAAGATACATGTCCTAATCGTTATTCAGATACAAGTAGTTGTCCCAATGTACCATGGAACCCTAATGGTACTAATATTCTTTTAGAAAATTGGAGTTTTCCCATTTTTATTATTTCTGATCAAAATGCTATCAAAGAAATAACCGATGTAAGTAATAAGTTGTTTACCTGGTTTAATTTGTTATCAATGTTGAATTTAAATTTTATTTAGGAAATATTAACAATTTAATTCTCTGGAAGAAATACATTTTATAGATGATAAAACATTTAGTTAATGCACAGTTTTTTTTTATCTATTTTTATTTTTATATTATACATATCAACTTTATAGTAAAAAGAAAAATGGGAATGTACATTCTATACCATTCCAAAATAATATTTAGGATAGCATTTAAAATAATAAAACTAAAGTCATTATGGTATATACTATGGACCTGGTGAAAGATATAAATTATGTTAGTTGCAAGCACCAGTGGTTTTTTTTTTATTACTACCAAGTATTTTAATGTTATGTCTTCTTAACATAATTATAATTTAATGCAATAATGAATTATAATAAATAGCATATGGTAATTTTTTTCAGTGTTTTTATAAATATAATTTACCTTTAAATAATCAAAATGATCGTTCATTGTGTGCTCTTGAATTGAAGTCACATATGTATGCTGCAGTAGATTCAAAAACATGTATGAGACGAACACAAATGACGTATCAAAATATAAGACCAAGTAAATAATTATTTTATTAATAATGGTAGTGTATTTTTTATAGTACATTTTTTTTCTTTTTAAGTAAAATTTTGTGATCCATTGGGTGATAAAAATATATATTGGTCCCTGAAAGAGCTTAAACCTAAAATATCAAATAAGTCTGTTGCAATTGTTGCGGCTCGTTTGGATGCTACATCTATGTTTCAAGATTTATCACCTGGTGTACTATCAGCAGCAACATCTATTGTAACATTAATGGCTACTGCTAATTTGGTTTCTGAAATGATTAATTACAATGATACAAGAAATTATAGTAAGTTCTTAGATTTTGTTTATCTAATATTACCCAAGAGTAATAATTTTCTAAAAATTTGTTTACATTTGATTGACCAAATTAATGATTAGATTTATCCACTAATTTACTAACCTTTATCCATTTAAAAGGAATAGGTACAGCAGTATTGCAGACAAATATAACATTTTAGACTGAAAAGTCAGACAAAACTGTTGAGATGGCATTTGACGGATTTAAATTTTGAAAACGCTATACGATTCTTTAGGTTATTTACTAGAATACATTTTAATTATTTTACCTTTCTTTTTTATTAGTAAAATGTTAAATACATTTTGTGAATTTTTGAAAAATGTTCAAAAATATAAATTATTATTATATTTTATAATTTTTAGTAAAATAATTAAATTTATGTTGTAATATTGTAGTGAAAAATCTAAAAAAGCATTTTCTGTTTTCAAAACTGAAATATGTCAAATAGAATTCCTATAGTTTGATCTGACTATTAGATTTTAATTTACTGAAATATATACTGTCACTAATCTCTTTAAACAATTATATTTAATTAAAAATTGTTTACGATTGTATAGTTGTATATTTATATTTGTTTTTATGTTAAATTGTTCAGCAAACAACATAATGTTTATTTTATTTAACGGAGAAGCCTATGATTACATTGGATCAAGCAGAATAGTCTATGATATGTTACAAGGAGATTTCCCTAATAATATAATTAAATTCAATAAAGACCACGTTGGTTTATATGTAGAATTATCTCAAATACATTATGAAAAAGAAGTTATTTTTCATAATCCAACTTATGTATGTATATTATTGATACCTTTCATTTTCTCTTGTCATTATTAATTAAATTTTAGGCAAGTGGTAATATCATCAGTTTCATGGACGAGTTTAAAGCTAGACTTATTGAAGATGGTTTTAAAATGAATTCATCAAATGTCAAATCTATACCGCCTGCATCAATTCATTCTTTTTTAAAACATGATCCCCATTTTCCTGGTGTTGTTTTGACAGGATTTAATGAACAATTTAAAAATAAGTATGTTTATTATTTTGAAATTACTTACTGTATATTTTTAATGCTATGAAGAAATTAATAGTTTATCATTTTAAAATTTGCTCATATTCTTTAAACATTTTCCATTCAGAAAATATAGTTGAATTATATTATTTATACTTTAAATTAAAACTATTTTAGTCTAATGATATAAATTAATCAAGAATGTCTATAACTACTTATGGTTTTTTTTTTTTACCTGAAAAGAATATTTTTTAAAATTTGTATGAACATTTTTTATTGAGTTTAAATATGTATTAGAACAGATGTATGTATCTTACAGATATACAAATTTTGTAGGGACCAATTTATGAGTCAACTATGGTGGATGAGACATGTTAAACCGGGTTTTTTTAACAATAATGGGCACACTATTCTCTTAACGTGAGCTATGATTAATTAAAGGCCACTTTATCTTCATAACCGTCTCTGGCAATATAACAAAATTGGATTATTTAGAAAGTTATTGAAGCATTTAAATTGAAATTAGAATTTAAAAACTGAGTTTTTTTGTATATTCATATTGTAATATTATAACTACTATAAAATATAAATAGATATTTAAATTCTGGAGAAAAGTAAAAATTTCCCTGATATTAAAATACATATATATGTTGATATTTTTTTAAAAAAAAAAAAACACTGCAAAATTATTATTTATTTTATGTTTTTAAAGGTTTTATCATAGTATTTTGGATAACATTGACAATATACAATATAGTAAAATGTCACAAACTATAGCCAATATATCAACATCTCTTAGTTACTCACTTTATACATTCCTAACTAATTCAAGTTACAATGGTTTAAAACAAGCAAATGCTACTTATGTAAGTAATAAATATGATGTGTATTTTAATTTTTAATATAATGAAATTATATATCAAAATTATTTTCGTTCCAGGTCACTAAATTATTAGATTGTTATGTTAAATCTATTAATTGTGAACTTTTTCAATCATTAACTTCACCATTACAACTACCTGATAGTCGTCCTAATTATTATATTAGTATAGATTCAATAACAAATCCACTCACTAGTCTTTCACGGCTGTTATTTGCTTCTTTTGGGAGTCAAAAAATTAATTCAATTCTAAATGAAGAAGATTGTATCAACTACCAAACACAACAGGTTTATAATTACTATAACAACAAATAAAAACATACAGGAAAGTGGATTACCAATGTGTAATTGGTGCTCCATTTTTTAATTTCATACTTTTATCTAGATTCTAGAAGGTTGTTCAAAATTATTTTAATTGATATAATTCTAATCAAAGTGTTAAAGCATTTATCATATGTAATTTTATAGTTGACTTTTTGTTAAGATATCTTATTTCAGATAATAGACATATATATATATATATATATATATATATATGTGTGTGTGTGTGTGTAATATAGTATATTTATATATTATTATTTTGAAAAATTTAATAATTATTTGTATTTTATAGGGTTTTATACCTATATGGTTAAGAGGAAAATATAATGCTTGCTATTTAACCACATCTAATTTTACTGATGCGGTTAGCCCAGCGTTTGTTATTCCTGGTATGTATGAAATTGATGTTAATTAGGTATAAATATATTAAATGTTTGAAATGTACAATAATGTAAAATCATATTTAGGTACAAAATAACCAAAAATCCAAAAATTGATTTTATTTTATTTTGATTATATCATATCAAAATTTGAGCTATACTAAAACATACAAATTGGTTCAAATTTTAATACTCTTCCTAAAATTAATTTAAAATTAATATTTTTATGTATTATAAATATATTTCTGATTTTTAGATTATGATTTTTCTACACCCGAATATTCAACATGGACTGAATCAGTTTGGCATGAAACACAGATCCGCATGTTCCTCAGACAATCACATAGACTTCAAATTATTATATTTATTTTTGGAATTTTAATATTTTTAATTTCTTTTATTGTGATTCATAAAGTTTATGCTCAAGCTGGGATTTATCTTGTTAACCAAGAGTAAGTTATAAAAAACATTTATATAGCTTATAAGCGTCACAACTAGTAATGTTACAATTGAACACAAATAATAATCCATAATAATATTATTTGTTATTTTACTTTAATGATCATTAGTAATTATATATTTTTTTTTAGTTTGTTATTATAAATAACTGATGAGTTAAATTTAAATTTTAGGGCAAATTCAGTTACAAGTTGTTGAAAAAGCTACAAGTAATATTTTTATTACAGTTGTCTGTGATTTATTTTCTACATTTTAATTTTTTTTGAAGTAATAATATGTACTACTACTCTTTTTATATTTAATATTTAATCATAATTATAATAACAATATTAATTCATGTAAATCATTTTTAAAATATGGTAACTTAAATATTGTATTTATTCTATATTTCATATTTCTATGAAATATTATTCATGTTAATATTATTATTAACTTTTGATTATAAAAAAAAAATTATTAATCAATCATAAAAAATTGTTAACTTTATATAATTATTTGAATGTTAAGGTTACTATTTTATTTATTAAAAAATAAAACAAATGAATAATGATTTTTTTAGGTTTTGACTATTTTTTAATTAGTTAATTTTATATAAACCTAAGATATTTTATTAAGTACATTTTGATTTAAAAAAAGTCTACATTTATTTTAGCTGTAATTTCTACTTTAGATTAAATAAATAAATTGTAATGCTTCTGTCCTATATTCTACGAACAATACCAAAAAGAATATATTTAAAAGTTTATGTTATTTACTTAATATTAGCATTACTTTTACTCCAATTTTGAATACTTATATATTAGTTATTTTTTAATTAAAAAATGTTTTAAATCTATACTATTTAATGTATTTATGTGGTTAGTCTGAAATAATTTTTATATAAGTTGTACAAATATTTAATATTAACTATCAATAATGAACTCACTCAAGTATTCTCATTTGTTAATTGTATTCCCTCACACTACTCTTTTTTAACTTTATATTTATAAATGATTCTTGATCCAATGCAATAAGACTTTCAGTCATTTGCAACCATATATGTAATCTAAAAAAGCAAGATGTTTAGAAGTATTGACCATACATATTTAACTACTAATACATGGTTGCCATGAAATTTCATTTTGAATTTTCCGCAGTAGGTAAACAATGTATGTATTAAAAATATGTTTGTTTCTTTTATTTTAGATTCAGAGCATAGTGATTTATTAGTTCTATTGGTTTTACTACCTATGATGTGTGTCATTGTATATTTTGTGTTTATGAATAACTGTTCTATCAGAAAACTTGTTCTGAAGTTTTGACTATACTACCTTGTCTGAAAGGTAATTTTCTCTCGGTGCATTGGGAAGGTTATTTTTTGATTTTTCAAAGGTTTTCGAAATAATTGGAAAAAATATAAAATTTTTTCATTTTCATTGTTTTTATTATGTTGACACAATGTCTTCCATCAGAAATATTGCTCTAATACAAAAGTAACAAAATATTGATTATGTTCCATATATTTCACCACTGACACAGTAAGTCATTTTTTTATATCCAAAAAAGGTTTTGTAAAAATTGGGAAAAACCGAAAAATTAAAACTAATTAATATTTAAGGTAACATAGTATCCCGGTTTAATTATTTTAACATTTTTAACTCATTTTTTCTACCAGATATGTTACTCCAATCGAAAAATTACAAGAGAACGATTTTGTACCTTTTAACACATACCCACTGACAGAGAAAGTAGTTTTTAAATGTATAAAATATTAATAATTAGGAAAAACCAAAAAGGACAAATATAATTTTTTACAAAATATGATAAAAATGTCATTATTTTAAATTTTTACGATTTCCATTTTCAGTCATTTTCTCCAATAGATAAATGACAAGAGAACTTTTTTTGTTGAATTCTTATCTAGTTGGTGACTGAGAGTAAATTTTTGTTTTTCTTCACAGGCTTTTTAGTAATTGAATAAACCGAAAAGAACTTAAAGAACGAGAAAATTTATAGAAATAATTCTGTTTTAATTTTTAATGTTTTATAGTTTAATTTATTCATAGACTTGAATCTTTGATAAAATCGTATATTTACTTTTTCTTGACATGATAAGACTCGGAATATTTACATTTTTTTTTAGCTATTTATAAACATTTAAATTTTACTAGTTTATTGTGCAATTTTTATTTGGTAGGTATTCTGTAAATAAATAAATTGTTAAACTTAACAGAAATGCTTGAAAATTTGATAGATTGATTATAAGTCATATTAAGTGGTAAAAAAAATAACTAGTTTAATGTATTTTTTTTATTTTGTATAAGTTTTAAAATCAACTTTTGATGATAATCATTTTCAAACACATGTATAACTGATTTTCGCTCTGAATCATTTTTTGTTATCTATTGTTTCACATTGATTATAGGTATAAATTAAATTACCTCATACCACTCGTACCCAGTATCAGGTTTTTTTAAAAATATATATAGTTTTTAATAACAAAACAATGAATAAATATGCTTCAAAAAGTTATAAGGATTTATAGTATTAAATACATATCAAACTAATATAATATATTTTTCAAGTTTTGAATAATTGATATTTACAAAACTAGAGATTGAAGTTTGAAATAAAACTTCCAGAATTTAATACAATTTCCCTGACTATTATAGGGTTTTATGGATTGCATTATCACTTAATTATCCGGTACCTAATTTTTAACTTCATTTCTGCTTGACTTATACAGTCTAATACGATAGGTTTCATGATAAATGGAGTGGCTGTGTACAGTTAAGAGGGTAATAGTGAGCTAGGGAGGAGAGGGCTATCAAAATGACAATTATACTAGGTTTTAGATATATAATTAAAAATAATTTTATGATAATATACTTTATTTATTTAAATTATAAACAATAATTATTTTTTTCATTTTAAATTAAGTAAAATCACTTAACTTTTAAATATATATTAAAAAAAAAATCAGACGATAATATTATATAAATAAAAATGTGTATAAAAAAAATGTATATTAAAATTATTTGAACTTAGTTCCACTAGTCAAGTTTTTGTTTAAATAACTCAACTATACACAAAAAAAAATAAAAAATAAAACGTTATTTGTGTTAAACATAAATGGACAATACAGTACAAAAAATAAATTGAATATAGAAATAAAATTGACGGATATAATCTAATTATTAACAAATCAATATGTATATGAACCATGTAAAACATATATTTATATATATATATATAATAATAAATTATTTAACATATATAACTATTGACTGTCGTGTGATTAAATTTTTTAAAGATGAATAAAATAAAATGATTTGGATACAAAACATACAATTATACTCTGTAATACAAGAGTAAAGGCTGCACACTAACCAAAACGGCCGCTACAGCGCCAATACTATTGTATTGTTTCGTCTTGTGGAGAAACAAATGAAAGTTTGCTTCACCACTGGAGCCCAGTATACATATGCAAATATAGCCTGTTCACTTGTGAAACAGATTATTAAAAATAGAGTATAGAATTAAAATTATCCTTAAGGATTTGTCAAGAAACAAATAATTATTTAAATTGTTATATATCAATCATATTACTCATTAATATGTAAAGGTATTACTGATTTAGAACCAAATGGTGATTTATATTGGATTCCAGTTAAATGAAATACTTGGGTAGGAATACCCATATTACAAAGATATATTTTACCATTTGATTCACTGTAAGCTAAGGGTAAAGCAGGTACTAATGAATATTTTACTACTACGGACGGTGTTCCTTGTGAAGGAGGATCAATGGCCATTAATGGTGATCTTACTGATTTAGCCCAATTGCTAATATTTCGAGATACAGTATCAGTTTGTTCGTCAGCCAAAGATACTACTACAAAATCAGGATCTAACAAACCATGTAGCTCTAAAAATATTATTCAAATACACAAAATTACATTTTTTTAAAATTAATTTAATAATTAATAAGATATTATAGGTTATAGAACCATTCTGAAATGTTATAAGTATTAAATGGTTCTAAAGTGATATTAATGGATAAATTATTAAAATTATTTTTAAACAAAATTTAATTTGATTAAGTCTGTAAAAGTATGTACTATAATTTAAATACCATTTATAACATTACACAATTCTTTATGCAATGTATTTCAATTGAAAAATTGAAGTATTTTTTATTATAACTAGGGCTCGGAAATTACAGGAGATAATTTGCAAAATATACAATTAAATCTACAAACTTCTTAAAAATTTTAATTTTTCTTCCCTTAAAATGTGTAATACATATATATATATAGAAAAAAAAAAAAAAATCAAATATGCAATTTTAATGAAAAAAGTTAAAATATGAATATCAAAATAACCCTATAAGGTTTTTTGACCAGCATTAACTAACTGGCTCCAAAAAAAGTCCTATAACTTAAGAGCCCTATTTATAACTATATATGTCATAGCCACTTTGTGAAAATTTAATTTCATGAAAAGGAAACAGCATTTTTACACTTGGTGCAATAAAAAATGTTCCATAAAATGGTCACACATATTCAACATAATGTAATTTTCACTGCTTTTTGGTTATTCACTATCATAATACATTTACCTAACAAAATTATTATGATGCTATTATTATCATAGTAACATTTAATGAATATTATATTTATAAAAAAAACCTGCAGTAATGAATAATTCACTTTATAAATATAAAAATTTTTTTATGAACCATGTATACTGTAAAAGGTGAAGTGAATGTTAAATACCATACCTTCTTGCATGCTATCACGTGTATTCTGCAATCCATACAGTCATTATTTAATACCAAGGTATAATCAAAATGCTATGATAAAATAGTATGTTACAATAAAATGTATATATTTCAAATAGCAAGTATAGATTTGATTTAATATATAATTTAACAATTTTCAGAACACCCATAATTTTATCAATTATTAAATAAAGACTTTCTTTAAACATCACTTTTATAAAGTAGCTATGACATACACGAAGTTATAAACCAAAAATATTTAATTATTTGAACTTCAAAGTTAAGTTTAAGTACCTGAGGTACTGACTGCAAACACTATTAAATTAAACAAATTAACACTAATAAATAGTGTAGTAAATTATAATTACCTGCTGCACTAGTTATAAGTGTACCAGTCGTAAACTGATATAAAGCCATTTCATTAGCCAGTTGTGGAGTATATAACCCTGGTTCAGAAAGAACCACTACAGTATGTACACCATAACTGCTTAATTGTCTAGCACAATTCACACCCATTGCACCTGATCGGTTAGGTCCACACAAAACAACTACCCGAGGCCATTGATGTTCATTTCTAGGGTTAAATCTATATGAATAATAATAATAATAATAAATAATGTTAGTATAAAGTAAAATGCATTCAAGAATAGTGTAGTAAAATGAGTAAAATACAGTGTGTCCCATCAAACATTGATTTTGAAAAAAATTAAATTTTTATTTTCATTCCTTAAACACAAAAGAAAACTTTATTTATTCACTTGAGAAAATTTTCAAAATAGCTATTTTATAAATATATCATTCTTAAAATTTTAATGTAACATACATTCATATTCAATTAATTTTTTCTTAATTATAGCTGTTTTAATTTCTAGAAAATAAGTGTGAAAACAACTGATATTCAATAAAAGGTAATGAATTACTGTGCTGATTATAATTTCTTATCGCATAATGTGTTATTTTATTGAATATTAATTGATTTCAATTAAAATGGCTATAACTAAGAAATTATTCATCGGATATAAATGTGTTATAAACATTAAAATTATTTAAATAATATTTTCTACAAAATGGCCATTTTGACAATTTTCTAAAGTGAAAAAATAAAGTTATTTATTTGTCTTTAGGGGATGAAAATAAAAATTTATTTTTCTCCAAATCTATGTCCCCCTCAAAGACAAACTGATTGAAAAAAAATCTAATATTAACAATGCTAGAAAAATCCACCATGTTTGACACACATGGGGGAACACACTGTATACTGTAAAAAAAAGCAAAACATATGGTTAAGTAAAGCATAATTCAATAGACATGATGAATTTTACTGTAGGTTAGGAACAAAGATAATGATATTAGAGGTAGAATGATTAAAATAATTGAGTTCCCCTTTACAAAAATATGCCAAAATTTAAGAATATGGACAAAGACATCAGAGGTACTGTGTAATAATTTAGAGGTAATTCCAAACAGTTGAAAAAAACAATTATTTCAATACTGATAAATCATTGCAAACAAAAAGCAACTATAAATGGAACTAAATGGAATCAAAAATTAAGTACTAGTTTGCAAATTTTCTTGTTTTTAAAAATTTGAAAATCGCTTTATACAAAATATTAAAACTGGGCATAACTGTTGAAAATTTTTAATTAATCATAGACAAGCAATTAATATGGTATAGTAATTTACCTATAACCTCCACCTAAAAGTTGTAAAACCATTTCAGTAGCTGCACGCCCAATTATTTCATTTTGCCGACCTGACGTTAGACCATTTTCTTCAACTAGATTAAATAGTTTCCATCGCAACTCTGATGTTATGCTTGGAACAACTAGACCATCATCTAGAAGATATTTAAATAGAAAATTTAAGTAATAATAATATGTAATACATAAAACTAACATTTTTAAAGTATTTTAAAATAATATAAATAGTTAAAATGTAAATCAATATACCAATCTATTTACCCGTTATATATTCATTAATAGCAGGCGAAGGAACTGTAACTTGTCTAAACTTGACTGGAGTTGAATGTAATACATTTTCATTATGTTTATATTTATTTGAAACTCTTTCATTTGGAACAAGATCAGGCTTCTTATGAATTTTATTATAAAATGCTTTTTTGTTAAACAATGCTAGATTTTTTTCAAAATCAAAATCTTCCTTCACTATTGTGTCTAGTGATACACCAAAACAAGCATCATTGCGTTCTTTATGATTATTAAAATTTTGTGTTGGTTGTTCTAAAAAATATTTGTTAATTTATTATTATTTTTATTTTAATATTTAAAAAAAATTTAAATTATGACTCATTCTACAATGTTTAATCAGTAACTTGATAATAGTGAAAAGCCGCAAATGAGAAATTACAAAATACATTTTAGATTCTGAGCAGAGCGAGCAATATATTGGTTTTACTATGATGTATATTTTTTAATTTTTCTGTGAACAACTTTTTTTTCAGAAATTTTGCTCAGATTTTCAAGTGTAGCATGTTTTCTGAAAGGGAATGTTGACTAGTTGATACAAATTTAATGTCATTTTATGATTTTCTCAGGAGTTTTCATAATAATTGGGAATAAACTTAAGAAAAGGGGGGCAAATTTACAAAATGCATTATTTTCAAATTTTTTTGTTGTAATTCAATTAAAAATATTACTAGAAACTTGAAATTTTAACAGAAAACTTATATTTTCCTTTTCTAAATCTGGTAAAATTTTAGCCATTTTGAGCTATTTATAGATAAACATTTTATTTTTATTTATACGTTTTTTATGAAGGGACTATTTATTTGGTAGGTACTATGTGGATAAATTTTTTAGACAAAACTGAAATGATTGAAAATATAACGGGAGGATCATTATAAGTTATTTTAATTTCAAATTTTAAACATTATGGCCCTTCAAAACATGTATAACAGAACTCCACTCAGAATAGTTTTTTGTTCACAAAAGTTAATTGTTGTGTATAGATATACATTCAATTTCCTCTATATCCTACCTTCTCAACTTATCCCCTACAACAATGGCCCACCTAACGTGCAAAGTATGTTAGTTTTTTTTTTTATACTTCTGCCATAGTTTAAATTTTTCAAACAATTTATTTTCATATTATATGCAAGAGTGATATATAATCTAAAATGTATAATAGATGATTTTACTTAAATAACGAACACATATTATAAGTTAACAGGAAGAATGGTTAAGGTAATTTTTTTGGGGGAATTGTCTAACATGATTTTTCAGTCCAATTGATATAAGTATATGAGTATTTTAACACAAATTACACTGAAAATTAAAACGTCTCAAGTCACAATGATGCACTTTTTGTTAGGTATAAAGGTATAAAATGTAAACCATTTAAAAAGCTTGCATTACGGTTGGCTATTAGGTAATTGAGCAATTATGCCATTTGGTAATTTTAAACATTAACTTTGCTAGTATTGAAAACTATAAAGAATTAATTTAAGCCATTTTTCCCTAAAACCAAATATATATATATTATACTATTTTTATTGATAATACTCTACTGTTCAAAAATACATAAAATATACTAACCTGGTTCTGAAATTGAATTATTTTTTGATTTATTTTTTTGTTTAACATTATTTTGTTTTGATATAGACACATTCTTTTTATTTGCTTTAGCTACTTGATTATCAACAACTTGTTCATTTTCTAATTGTGATTTTATTATTTTAAGATTTTCTATCATCGATGCTCTAGTTAAAAAATAAAATAATTATCTTTAATCTAATAAGTAAAGACTTATTTTATATTGTAGGCTTACTTTATACGGATTTCTTTTTCTGTGTGAGGTATACCATTTTTAAATGGTCGTGTTAAGATTAAAGTTTCATTCTCATCTGACATACCACTCACTTCACCTTGAACAACAGAACCATCTACACAATTTATAGATACACAACAACCTTTATATTGATTGGCCATTATAAATAAACGACAAAGAAGATTTATTTTATTAATTCAAAAACGAAAAATAGTTAACTTGTATTAAAAAAGTTCAACATCATGCAACAAATTATCGGCTGACGGTGACCAGTACTAATCCATAGGTGTTTGTTTGTTTCAAGAATTGGAGGTACCATAATATTTTCTTTTATTCTTTAGGCCAAATGTTTGTTGACATTTTTGAGCGTATCACAAGCATTATCCACAGTGCAGCCACAAATATAGATAATAAATAACACCTTTCTGGGAAATTTGTTGTTTGTATTGTATAATACCTGATTTTTAATATAGATTTTGGCACGAATTCAAATCTGAAATCAGTTTGTCTTTATTATGTCATGTTTTTTTTAAAAATTTAAACATACATATGAGGACAGAATATTTACATTAGAACAACATAAGTTATTATATTATATTTTGTGTTTATAAGTATTCAAAAATATAATGAATTTATAAAATCTCGAATACCTTTAGAATTATAATATGTAGTGTAATATTATCAAATTATATATTACGAAACCATCCTTTTCGTCGCGATCTTTTCGCTGACACACCGTTTCGCCAATGGATCAATAATATTTCCACCGATGATCTTATTTGTCGCCAACCTTTTCGCCGCCAGACTTTTCACCGACGGACTTATTTTCTTAAAAAAAATAACATATTTTTAAAAAAAAGAGATGATGCAGCCACCGTTGTAGGTGTGAAGTTGGGATTTTGGGAAGATATGACATATAAAGTTATTTAATTTAAATTTGTACGCAAAGACAAACTATTGCTAACGAAAAACTATTCGGAATAAAATTCGGTTAAGTATATTTTGAAATGCCTTCATTTGATATTAAAACGCTTATAAAAAAAAAAGTAATACATAACACACAAATTATTTATGTTTTACCATCAATGAAAACTTATAATAAGTTAAAACACGATATAAGCTAACTCATATTCGTGTTCAATTTTCACATATTTTAGATTGTTCAAAAAATTATATTCACATAAAAACGACAAATAATACGAAGAAAGCCGAGGAATACGATTTTTCTAATAGGTGCTATTTTATCTTTAAACAGTTATAAATAAAACACTAATACATTAAAACTTAAATTTAGTTAGAATAAAATATCTGTATAACACATGTAATATACCCAACATTTTATTAGTATTAATTTAAATGTTTTAATGTATGGCAGCTAAATCCAATAAAAGATTTAAAAATTATTCAAATTAATTTTGTTTTATATACGGAGAACATGTTATAATAAAACAACCATATGAGCACCCCATATTGTTTGGCGTTCCTGTATTGAAGATCTACGAAATTGGAAACAAGGTAAAAATTTGGGTTCATTGAGTGAAGAACAAGATGAGTGTTTTCACCAAGATATCAAATGGATGGAAAAACGATATCAAGGTCAATGGGATGTAAGTATGATGGCCGATTGGCTGGTGTTTAAAACATGAAACTGAAAAAAACTTACTCAAATAAGTTATTATTTCTTTATATACTTTTAGTTTAATTAAGCTTAAAAAATATTTTTAAATAAGTTCGTACGATGATAATATTTTACAATTAATGTAAATTTAACTAGGGCAATTAAAAATATTTCAATTATAATAATAACGTAAATTGTTTTAATGTTAATATTCTCCTCATATGTATATCTAAATTCTAAAAAAACATGAATTGATAGAAACAAACTGATTTCAGATTTGAACTCAACGTGCCAAAATATTTAAAAACTAGGTATCATTATGTAAACAAGAAAAAAAAATATTTCGCAGAACAGTGTATTGAATAAGCTATGAACAATTTTTCTAAAAAGAGAGTTTTACCCAAGAAGCAGATTTTCACTGCATTATGGTTTCATAAATTATCAAAGTGTTATGTCATCTAATATTATATTAATTGTGTCAATTAATACTTAATGCAAAATATTAAAAAATAGTGACTTGCTCACTATTTATGAGTACTTATTAGGTACATACTAAAAAAAAAAAGCTGTTCTAGGATAATGGAGGCAGGTGCAGCTAATGTTGTAGGGGGAAGTTGAGATGTTAGGATATAGACGAAAATTGAATGCATATTTATAAGCAATGATTAACCGTTGCTAACAAAACAACTATTCTGAGCAGTGTTCGGTTGATAGTGTTGCTTTGTCTACAATATATTATGGTAAAATAATTACATATGCATTAAACATTTTCTTTAATATTTGTTTAATATAATACCTATTTTCCCGTTCTCCGTTCCCGTTTTTTCATTTATTGGCAACACTCCGGGGAAAATCAAAAAATGATCTCCCTAAAGTACCACCTCAGTCAGATTATTTATTAAATAAAACGCAATCGTAAATCGGATCAAAGTTGTTGGTAAAAAAATTGTCCACAGAAAAAAAACATCATTGTAAAACCAATACATTCCTCGATCCACAAGAATCTAAAATTTAAATAACGCTCCTAATTGTCCTGCAAGAAGACATGCAATTGTTTATACATGCTGATTCCTATTCTATATATTCCTAGCTGTATTACGTGCGCCTTCACCCGTGAGCTGTTTATATGTCTGTAATTAATGTGCACCTATATTGTACACCATAGGTACATTTGACCTTCCCAGGAAAATCCCATTAGATCCATTTTCTTGGCACCTCCACAAATGAATTTTGAAACGAAATCAAGAACCATTTTTTGTGCTGATCTGTGACGTTATTCCCGACATTTATGCTTTTAAACTTTCCGAGATACGGCTGGTTTTCTTAGGGAGTGCTGAGAAAATAGTTTCACTTCTTTCCGACGTGTACAATAGCTATCGTAAGTCCGGATTTTTTACGTATAATTTACTATGTTTGGTTGTAAGCCCATATTAGTGCTATCTATGCATATTTTTATTAAAACATGATTTACTATTATAGTTGAAAATGTTGAAAATATGTGATAATTAGGTATTTTTTAAAAATAAAATATGAACAAATTTGTTTCTATTATTTAAAATCATTTATGTTAATGCATTCACATTGGAAAATAATTTGAGAACTTTATTTTGATGAGCTTTACTAACTATTGTTTAATATAAACTATTAATTGTAATATATAAATAAATTATATAATACTGTAAATTGGATTTTTTTTATGTCAATAGCACTGACTATCCAAACTGACCAAATTATTTATTTACTTTTTCTACCATGAATTCATATTCAAATAATATAAAACAACAGTATATTATAATATAATATAGTGTTTAGTAATTTATAAAGTATTTCAGATTATGCAATTATTTTTAATTACAAAACATCTTCAGTGATATTATTATAAATGAAAAATCAATTAACATTATTAGCCATATTACCAGTCTTATAGATTAATTAAAAATATGAAATAGGATAGTAAAATATTTTTACTACTTACACAAAATAATATGTGTTTACTGTGTAAATGTACAGATATATAAAATGAGGCATATGATAGATTATAGTGATTATGATTATTAAAATAATATTGAAACTAGAATTTTCAATAAGTCCTTTTCTGACAATCGAAAAGTGATCTAAGAATAATTGTTTATTGGGCCTTATAAATACAAATACAAACAACACCAATAATTATCATACATGCATTAACTAAATTATTACAAATTTGTTCATATTAATTTAAAAAAGTAATCTAGAAGATAGTATTTATTCACGATTATTTGATCTGCTTTTGAAGAAACATTAGGGTTAATATTTTTAACAGCTCTGTAGAAGTTATATTAATGGAAATAACCCAATTCATAACATTTCTGTGCTAATTTAAGTAAAAAATAAATCAAAATTAGCAGACGGAATTAATGAATTTTGTAATAAAAGTTTATTGTTTACACTATGGATATTTTGATACTAGATGTAGAGAAATAATGGAATTGCATTTTCCTACATCCTTTTTATTAAGAAATTAACTCAAATTATAAATAAATAAAATTATTTCCTAATGTGAGTATATTAACATGAATGATTAATCAATTGTCAATTGATCATTAATTAATAGAAACAAATTTGTTTTATTTAAAAAAAAAATACCTGATTATAGCATATTCCCAACATTTTCAACTATTTAAAACAGCACATTATCTTTTAACAAAAATATTCATAGATAACACTAATGCGCTTACAATCAAACATAATTTATGCGCAAAAAAACGAGGACTCACGATACCTAGTTATTGTACATATAGGAAAGAAGTGTAACTATTTTTCTGCCACCTCCTATGAAAAATCGGCCGTGTTTCGGAGTTTAAAAGAACAAATATCGGAAATAGAGGCACAAATCATCACAAAAAAGGCCCTAGATTTCGATTCAAAATTCATTGGTGGGAGTACCAGCGAAATGGACCTTATCCTGTTTTGGTTCAATAAATCATCAACCTTTAACCTCCTCACAGTCGGGAAGCATTTTGATATTCATTAACCATTTCTCTCTCCTATTCAATTGGAATATTTTTCAACTGTTCTTAGGAGTTCCATTTTATGCCTAAAATCACACCTTTCCAAATATCACTGTAATATTTTTGTTGAAAATTGTTTAATCTAATTAATAATAATAATACTATCATAAGCAAAAAGTTACTAAAGAACGTTTGAGAAAAACAGGATTTTATATTTTGCATTTTCTAAACTTCATACCACAATATCCTTAATCATGCTTCTTACATTATACTTATCTAAGGATAATACCCATGGATTTTTATTTTTCACATTTAATTTTATCTGATACATATAATGGATTATAATTAAATACGATTGAATAAATTCTAAAGGACTAATTTTACTTCTTAAATTAAAAATATATTTGTAATTTATATTATTACTATTTTATTTTGATGATTGGTTACAAATATGAGGTCTGTTCAAAAAGTTCCAGGCCTGTTTGAATTATTATACACCAACAGGGTGTCCATGATGAGTAATTATATTGATGCCATAGGCTCCTCATGAGCACATGTGTTTTTTTCACATTATATGTCTATGGTTTTTGTAGATAGTCTATCTAGTATAATCTTTTTTTGTTTTGATGTCATTAATGTTATTGTAAAATATTTTTTTTCCGTATTGGTCAATTTTGTAATAATTTCAAAAGAGCTTTTTTGAGGGGGGAAGATTTTTTCTTACATTTTGTTTGGTAGAGGAATGCAATGTTTCACAAGACTTTTGCCAACAAATTATAATTGAAAACAGCAGATGTGCAAGGTAAAAGTTTTTCTCTAGAATGTGGAGAAAGGTCCAAATTCAGGTTTATCAGGATCATTTTCTTATGGTAAATGACAATAAAAACCTTTTAAAAAATTATCATAATAGTAATTATTAACTGTATTGTTATGTTTATCATCAAAATAGAAGAAAAATTGTCTTCAAAAAAAAAGCTCTTCTTTTGGAATTATTCCAAAATCGCCAAATGTGAAAAAAATATATTAAGAAAACTTCGGTCACATCAAAACAAAGGAAGTTACAGAGAATCAACAAATGCAGTATTCCAAGAAAGTCACAGAACACAGTTATATCAAATTTGTGTTTCTTAATGTATAAAAAAAATGTAAAATACTATTTTATATGCATTTACTTCAAAATTAACAGATTTTCATACTAACTTTTATCTCCGAAAATGATTTTTCAGACAAGTCTGGAGCTATTAGAAGTGAGCAACTTCACAACAGACTTTTTTTTATAAAATTTACTAAAAATTTTTAAAATAATGTATGTCTTTAATAAATCTACTAATAAAATTTTTATATTAATTTGACTCGATTATAAGATTTCCTGGAACTGTATGTTTATCAATTGCTTGCAACAAACATGAGATTATTAACCATAAGTTACTATGTGTAAAAAAAAAAAAATTAGAAATTCTTAATTTCTTATTACATGCTGATATTCTTAATTTGAAAAATAAGTAAATCATAAAATAATAAATTAGGTTATCAGGCAATAATTCAACAAATAAAAATATTTTTGTATATTCAGGTATACATTATACAGGTACAAATACAGCAGTTGATTTTAATTCAGAATCCATATTTTTTGCTTCAACATTTAATGATTGATCTCTGTAATTTTTTAAAAAAAAAAACAGTACAAATGAAATTCATATTATTTTTTTATCATTAGAATACTTACACACAAGCAGTTAATGTGAACATTATTTCACCTTTTATTTTCAGATTTAATTGTGCCTAAATAAAAACATTATAAATTTAAAAAAAAAAATTTAATTTTGTTCATATAAACTTACCTCAGCCTTACTAATTTTGTCATTTCCTAATGTAGCTACTAATATGACATTATCTTCATTTGTATTAGTCTTTATGGTTTTTATACTGGGTAATATTTCATTTTGATCAAAATGTATTATTTCACCACAACACTACAAAAATAATGAATTGAATGTTTAAAATATTTGAATTCTAAACTGCGGAGAAAATATACTCACATTTACTTCAACAGATTCATTCAGTGTATGCACTTCTGTTGTGGTTTCCGGTAAACAATCATGCGAATTCCAATATTTTGCTAAGAAACTAGCTTGTATAGCAGCTCCATAAGCTAATACTTCATCAGGACTAATACCATTCGGTATGTCAGCATGTGGAAATAAGTTTCCAATATAAGATTTCAATTTTGGTATTTTAAGTGGACCACCGCAAAGTATAACCTACGGAATTAAATATAAATTTGTTTTATATATTACTGGATAAACTAATTTATTCTGACATTTTTTTTGGACTAGTCATATGTTAATAAATTCAAAATTGAACTGAAGTCTTAAATTCATACTTTTTTAATATTTGAACTTTCAAGATTAACTTTTTTTAAAACAAGTTCAATAGGTAAAGCGAAATTGGCCAACAAATGAGCAATTAATGATTCAAATCTTGCTTGTGAAACTGAAGCAGCAAAATCTATGCCATCAGTTAATGACTCAATAAATACGTTTGCAGTTTTTAATGTTGACAGTAAATGAACAGCTTCTTCTGTAACTTTTTGCAACTTTGCAGACGCTCTTGCATTTTCTAATGGATTTGATTTATGTTTCCTTAAACAAACAATACACATATAAGTACTATATTAACTTTCTTAAATCATGTGTTTACCTTTTAACTTCTTCAATTAAATGAGATTTCAATGTTTCTATTAATTTATATCCTCCGATTTCTTTAGTATGTTCTGAAGCTACTATTGATACTAAACCAGAATTCACATACAAAATTGTTGCATCACAGCTAATACCACCAAGTCTGTATACTAAAATGTACCTATATTACAAAATAATGATATTATTTCAAAATAAATACATTATTGTTGTTACACACGTGTCATTTAAGGGTTCTGAAACATTAATTCCATATGTGAATGGAGTTACACTTGGTGCATTAACAACTTGAAGTACATTCCATCCAGCCTGAATAGCGGAATTTCGAACTAATTCTCTGCTGGAATTGTCAAAAAATTCTGGTACAGTAAGTACACAAGAACATTTCATATCATCACTATGAGTAGCTCTTTTAGCAATACCTTAATATAATGAATGGAAATTATTTTTAAGGTTATTAAAACTTAAAATTGTGCATATTTAAAGTTACCATATAATGTTTTATAAATATTTGATTCAATAAACTGGGGAGAATAAATTTTTTTTTTTGTTTCTAATGGCAATTCATATGCAAGATGGCCTCCTTCTTCAATAGTTTTTACTTTATTATTTTCCAATAATGAACGTTTTTCTTTTTCTTCCATTTTAAGATTCATTAAGCGATTGTTAAAAGTTATTGTATATGGTTGTTTTGATATAAAACCCGTTTTAGCAGCATTTCCGACAACCTAAAAATATAATTTTACATTAACTAGAACTATATAAAGCCTTAGGTAAAATAATATTTTGGCATTTGTTCAGAAATACATACCCAAAAAAAATATAAAGGTTTACATATTTTAAGTTTTAAGTTCAGTTTTACTTCTTGTGACGACCATTGAAAATGAACTACAAGCTATTAATTTTTTTTATTTTTGAATACTCATAAATTACTAGATTCATTTTTTCTATTCAAAATCGTTTTTTTTTTTTTTTTTAAAAAAAACCTTACGACCTTTCTATCCTGATCAGGTCTGCCATGAAGCACTAATGTACAAACTTCTATTCTTCACCAATTCTTTAGTTCTCACCTTAAAACCATTTTATCCAGCAAGTTTCGTTATAAGATGTGAAAATGAAATTTTAAACTTACATCTTATAAAAGTAGGTGTCCCTAGCAACGAACAAAGCTTTAATTTAAAAACACATATAATATCTCACAATTATACATGATATCTAACTTAGGGGAACTGCAAAAAAATTTAAATCTAAGTAAATTTCAATCATCCCAAGCAGTATCTCTTTGGATCTTATCTAATGTTCCCTGGTATTTTTCATTATAATCTCAAATTTCCAACATTATCTAAATTTCCTTCATATCATTACAATAAATTCCACAAAAAGTCCTTTAATCACGCTAACCCCCTCATCTCTCAAATACCACCTTCCCTGTCATCTTAAACACAAATAACATTGTGCTCTTTTAATTAGTTAACAACGAATAATCCTGAATTCATAATTTGGTTGATGAACAATAGTGTGAAGTTCTAAAACACCAATATATTAAGAATTTTAAGAAATAAACATGATATTCACTGTAATATCTACAGATGTATCAAATCATCTTTTTTTATTCTTATGACATTAGATAATTATTTATCACAATAATCCCAAACTGATGAATAATTATTTTTAAACTTACTCAAATATTCTAATGTTAAAAAAATAAAACATGTTCTGAAGATAGAAAAAATTATTACAAGTAGGTAAGAAGTATAGTTATGCATTCAAAAACAATAAAAGGACCATGAAACAAAAAAAATGACAGATTCAATTAATAGATTATTAATTAATATAATTGATGGTGGTACTCAAATTTGTTGAGACATTAAAGCTCAAAAGATAGCTGCTTAATGTTTCAAAATCACAGGGCGTAACGGCGGCCTAAACTCTTATACAGGAATCGAATACTTATTTATATTTTTTGTGATATTAAACAAATATTAAAAATTAAGACAATTACCATAAGTTTGTGGATTTTCATAAATGTTAGTGTTTTTTGATGTTTTACATAAATATATATTTATTACACAAAAAAATAAAAATAATAACATTTTAAACAAATTATAAAATTAAATAAAAAATCCTAAATATCTTTTAGAATTTATTTCTTCAATATTTGGTCTTGGTATAAGAGCCATAGACTTAGGAATTTCAATTTCTCCTGGAATTGTTTTACTACACTGGCTCATTATTATTTTTTTTCATCCAAATTAAACACTTCTTGCATAATTTGTTTTTGCAATCAGTATCTGCACGCTCATATACATTCTTCATTAAATTTTTTCCTAATGGTTCTGAGTATACCATTTTATCGCCTAGTAGTTGTCTTTTTTTTTTTGTAATAATGGTCTAATATAGTTTAGACATAAGGTATACCTCTATATTTTAGCCTTACATTATAATAAGATTCCATTTTTTTACAAGTGGCCAATCTTCTATAAAATCTTTAAAAGTTATAACTTTTTTTAATGTTTTCATTTTTAACCTTCAACTTTTAAATAGGTGCCAGATATCAAATTCATGTTGTATTTCAGGATGTTGTGTTATAAAGTAAAAACAATTCTTTATGTCGGTCAGTAAGAAACAATTTTAGTTTTTGGTCAGTTCATTAATAATTCACAACCTTTTCTTTCCAAGTCTCCTTTTCCCATACTTTTCAGAACAAGTTTAAATTCAACTATTTTTCCATAATGTAAGTCATTTAAATTGTTAACATAACAATCCAAATAGAGTATATTTATGTGTCTGTTTATTGTTTTGACTATACAGTTATTTATAATATAAATCTACAATTATATACTTAACCACATTGTTGAAGATAAAATAAAATATTAATAAATAACCTAGACCGAATTATAGTACTACCATGAGTTATATTAATTCATTATCTATTGATTAAGTCAGTCATTTTTTTTGTTTCATAGTCTTTAAAACAAAAAACTTACAGTTTCTTCATCTGTAATTGATACAACTGCTGGTGTGATTCTATCTCCAGCTTCATTAGCTAGAACATCTACCTTGCCCTCTTCCTGAAAATATTATAGTAATTATAATAATAATATAGGTATTCTGCATTAAATAATGAATTATAAAAATTAATAATAAGTATATGTGTATATGTCTCGTTTTTTCTAGGAAAATTTTTTTTGAGGTACTAAAATATCCAGTTTTCAAAAGATAGACAAAGAAATAATGAAAAACAATTATGCGTTGTTGGATACAAGAGTTTTTCAACAATTTAAACCACACTATTTTCAGAAAATCCTTTAGTATTTTTTATGCTCGCCTGTTTCAAATACAGTCAAATTAATCTTTTAATTAATCTAAAAAACATTTTTATTGTGACTGAAAAGCCATAGATTGGATTAAAAACCTTGACTTGGAAATTTAAAAATAGTGGTGGACATTACCAAAAAGAAAGTTAGGTACCAATATATATATATATATATATATATATATATGCTACAAGTAAAATAAATAACAAATAAAAAAGTTAATTTTAAAATCTCTTGTTTATAATTTTACTTGATCCTGAAGTCATCGATGATTTATTAAAACAAATTTATAAGAACAGTAAATATAATATGTAATTTTCTTTATAATTAATTAAGAAAACAGAAATATCTAAAAAAAAATAAGTCACTTATTAAAAAGTGTAATTAAATAATTTTAATTTTTTGTTTTGTAAAATTATAGAAGTATGTAATTTTGTTTATAGTTATTAAATAAACCAAAATGATGAAGAATTTTTTTGTCTAGTTTTCAACCAAAAAAATACATTGTCACCTTATGTATGCACTTATTATTATGACATATAAATATATATTTTTTATACTTTAGATATAGCTATTGACGCTGAGGAGTTTCCAACATGAATCCCAAAAACAATTGAACGGGACATTCTTTAAGATTTCGAAACTATTTTTTTTATATACTAGAAAATACAATGGGTATTTAATAAAAAAATGTTTAATGATATTAATTGATTTAGAAAAATATTTAATTTAAAATATTGTTATATAAATCATACTGAAAATTATTACATACAATTTTTCAAACGAATTTTACGAATAAACATGAGACCACGATTATAGCATAACCATAATACATATAATGGCGGATATAACCTAAATGTGATAACAGTGTTAACTAAAGGTTACTAGAAATTATTATCGTTGTTATCTATGTTTACAGATAATATTATCTATGGTGAATTTATTTAGTGGTATCTAATAATTTTGATTTAAAAGACAAAAGTCTTATATTCAGTTTATTGGATATATTTTTTCTCGTCATTTTTTAAGTTAACTCACATTCACCAAAATGTATTATACAAATACATAAAAATGGTGGCATAAAATAAAGTGGTAACTCTGGTAATGGTCTAGGGATTTTAGATTTAAGTATTGGTCAAGCTGATCTGATAAAATTTTTTTTGTTATCAGTTTTTTGGAGAACTGCTATGAGTTTGGAGTTAGTTGTATTTAAAATTAATTAGGTTGGTACAGGCTCTGTACGTTAATGCGGTTATCATATTTATGTATAGTAACAATTTTTTGATATTTTCAATTTTGTATATTATATTATTATTACCTTTTTGAATGTTCATTTATAATATTAATAAAAATAAAATTTATTTTACATTATTATTTGTAACTATAAAAAAATAATACAATAATATATAAACTGACACTCTCGCAATGACAGATTTTAAGCAACCAATTGTGTTAAATGCAGCACCTACTATAGATCAAATAAAATCTGATCGTATTACACAGGTATTAAAATTAAATATTTTTAAAATTGTTAAACAATTATGAACTAAAGTAACCTAAATTATGAATTGTGTAGTTATCATCCAAGTATTGGGCTCCAAATGTGAATCCTGATCATTACTTGCCTTATAATGAAGATGTCATACATGATATTTATAATGAAGAAATATTTAAGTCAAAGTGAGTTACTGTACAAATTTAAATGAATACATGAATGTTGACTTTAAAAACTACCTATTTAAAAAAACAATATTATTTTGATCTAATCATCTATATTTATTTGTTAAGATTTTCAGTTTTTAAATCACCATTATTACATCCAACTAAATTTATATACTAATCCATAGAGCAACCCATTAATTAATTTTATGTTTTAACCCTGCTATTCTTCCATGTATGATACAATTAATTGTATGACAGATTGTACAATTTTGTTTGATACAATCTCATAAACGATTATCATAACGTGTATGAAATGTAATCATAACGAAATGAAGTTTGAATGTGTAAAAAATTGTATAATATGTTTGAATGATATGATAAATTTAATAATCTCAATATATTTTTGTGTGAATTAAAGTCTGTAACTGATAATATCATTTTTCACAGAGATTAAAAAGTAGTTTCATCCATTTATAAATAATTTTAAAGGTCTCTGGACTCATTATACTAAGTTTCAAAGTAAATTGCATGTGAATATCTATTTTCTTTCTTTTTCATCATTATTCAATAACAATGCAATGATAATAGTAGCTTTTGTTTTTTTCACATGGGATTCATAATAAATGAATAAAAAATTAATACATTATACACTAATTACATCTGTATTGGTAGGTATTTGATAGGTTATATCATACTGAGTTTATATTATGATGCACCTACCAAATAAAAATTATAAGTTGTATAAATAAGTATGTGGTAATTGCATACTGCAAGTTCGTACAATTTGTCTTAAGATTATTTTATTGTGTATGGGGTCTTTATTCTCTTCATCTATATTGTATCAACAATTCTTAGTTTACTTTATATGCTTATATATTTTTGAATAGTTGAGTTTTTTTTCTTATATTCTTAATTCAGTATGGTATTTTT
Organism: Cinara cedri; assembly: GCA_902439185.1. Classification (NCBI taxonomy): domain Eukaryota; kingdom Metazoa; phylum Arthropoda; class Insecta; order Hemiptera; family Aphididae; genus Cinara; species Cinara cedri. The sequence goes on along the minus strand of CABPRJ010000959.1, from coordinate 130,656 downwards.
TTTATTTTTTTTGTTATTTCACCACTTCCTAGATAAATTACAAATATAAAAAGAAAATTATGAAATATTTTCTATGAGTTTCCTAACCTTAAGCCGCCAATGATTATTATTATAAATATAATTATTTTTTTGTCTATATAAAATTAAAACCATAATATATTTAAATTTTAGTTTTTCAGTTAGACGTATTATGATTTTAGAATTTAGTCAATATTTGGAAAATTATTTGTGGCCTAATTATAAATCATTAACTGCTTCATTTGCACATACAATGTCTATTGTTATAATGTTAAATGAAAAATTTCGAGAACGTGTAGCTCCTTGGCAGGTAAATTGTTATTATTTTATGTCAGTTATTCAAATTTATTAAATTGTACAAATAATATATTTTAATTTAAGGCTTTCAAAAAACAACCTCGTGAATTTGATGGTTTTATAGATCAAGTACTGTATGCCAGTCTTTCTTCTGAATACCACATTAAAGAACAGATTGCTCTTATTGTTTTTTTAAATCATTGTTTTCAATGTATGGAAACTGATCTAGTTCGGAACAAAATGAAAAAACTTGTGTCTATATCAATTTGGATTAAATTACAAGAAGTATGCAATTTAAAATTATTTTATATTTTCACTTGAAAATAATATCACTATAAATATCTTAAGTTAGTTATAGTTATCCCTAAAAAAAATCAAGCTAAGTGAAAATTGGTTTTTAAGTATGTAATAACTATTTTGACTTTTTTTTCTTAATTCAATTTTTTTCTTTTAACTTGCTGTTGCTTAGCTTTGGCAGAGTAATTAATTGTATATAAATTAAAATTGGTATGTGGAATACTCAATGGATGGTTGAGTACTTTCTGCAAACAAATAAATATAACTAGTTATTTTCTTTGGTATTTATTAACTCATTTATAGTTTAATTTTACATATTTACAGATATTTATGCCTTATTATTATTATTTATATTTATTTTTTAGAAGCGGAGAACATTAGAATTAAGCCAAGTACCTAAATGGAAAAAGTTATGGAATCGAATACAAAAAAAAAACAAAGAGATACCACCAGAATGTGTAAAAACAGCAGAACTTGAAAAGACATTTTTACATTCATTATGTGTTAAATTTTTTGATATTTTAGAAAGCAAGGCATTGAATGGTAAAATTTTCACATTTTTCCTTTGTTAAATAATAAAAAAAATCATTTATAATTAGTAAACTGTAATTTAAGATATCACATAAGTGTTAATGTTAAACAATCTAAATTATTTTTATAATGAACTTTACTAATTTTAAAAAATTTGGGATTTCTTTTTTTTTTTTTAAATATAATAAATAAAAAACCGACTAAAAAGGTATATTTAAATGTTTTTATTTTTCAGATAATTTATGTAAAGATCATTTAAATTATTGTGAACGTTTTTTGGAAATGCTTATTGATTTAGAAACATCATTGCCTACTAGAAGATTTTTTCATGTCATTTTAGATGATATTCATTTAATAGACCGATGTTATTTATCTCCAATAAGTAATCGTGATGAAGGCCACCTTTTCAAACAAGTTTGTTTATCTATTTAAAATTAATTATTTAAAATTAATTTTAGTATATTGTCAACCTTAACAGCTTTTGGATATTTTGAAATTTTATTTCCATTTTGAAATTTGTCAAGCAACTGGTGATCCATTGAAAGAAAATGAAGTAATGCAACAACATTATGACAAAATGACTTCTTTACAAGTATGTGTATTAAAATCTCATGTTCCATATTAACAATACTCTGTTCCACAATAGAATATTTATTTTTTGCACATCACGGCTGACAGGTTGTGGCAATTATAGTGCCCTATACAATACAAAGTTGCCATAGTTGGAGTTTAAGCGTGATCATGACTTTGGAAGTGTGAGATGTGCCAACGTCGACACAAATGTGTCTGCAGACTGAGTATTTTCTTGTGGAACAGAGTACATAAACTGATTAAATAAGTATTATACATAACGTAAAACACTTATTACCTTAGAAAGTATTAACTTTTTCGGTAGTTGTTTTTTTACAATTTAAGAAACTAGCAACTTTCAAATGTTATATTCTTGTTGATGATGAAACCAACTTTTGATTTTTAAATAGAAGCCTATTTTTAGTTTAAATACATTTTGGTATGGACATTTTTAACCATCATCAACCCATTAACAAGATGTTCCATTTTTAAGTTTGATGTTTTGTGGATACTAGGGCTTTATTTATGTGGAGGCTCAAAAATAATGTGCAATAACGATATACAATTCTCCCCTATCCATAAAATGTCAAACAAATTGATGGCAATTGTAATATTTAACTCCAATATGTGTTAGAACTGAAACTTCTGTTTATAGAATTTTTAATATAGATTTCTGTTTAAAACTCAAAAGTAAGCAATGATTTCACTCCCAAAAATAATATTTAAGTACTGTATTTCCTAAATTTTCTAAAAATCAAATTCCGATAGATTATTATTTTCTAAGAACAATATAATTTTATTAAACTTCTACAGAAAAAAATTATTTGATAATGTTTTAAAAACTACCCATAATAAATTATTTATTAATATAATATATTATTTTTTCAGGCAACTTTATTTAAAAAATTTACGAAACTGCAAGACTTTTCATTATCTAATATTAATGCTGTTGATAAATATGATTCACTTATTAAACATTTTAAAAATTTAAGGTACATATTAAATTATTTATTTGTTAATTGGTATTTTTGATTATACCTCATACATATATTCTTAAGATGAAGCTTAAAAAGAACTGAAACTTTGGATGGGTGTGGCCAATGTTGTAGGTAGATATTTGGGAAGAAAGGATACATTAAATTATTTAATTAATACCTGTAAATAACGAAAAACCATTGCTAATGAAACATGATTTATAGTGAAAATTTGTTATACATGTTTTTAAAAGCTGTAATATTTAAGATTTTTATCGAAATTTAATATGAAATTTCCCGACTAGAGTAAATCACAGTTTGTTCTTGGTAACCAGCTAGATTAAAAATTCAACAAAAAATATTTCATGTTGTTTTTCTATTAGAGCAACATTTCTGGTAGAAAACTTAAAGCATACAAATTTATAATGTCATTGTAATCCAGTAATTTCAAAAAAATTTTGTTTTGGTTTTCTTAAAATTTTAATAAAAAATACTTAAGATATAAAAAAAAATATGTAATTCAATCTTTTATTATTTTCCATTTGAGCAAGTTTTCTAGTAGAAAACTTAAGTTTCAAAAATTAAAAACAATGTAATCAGTAAATATTTGCCACTTAACCTATACATTTTCCTTAGGGGTTTTCCCAACTATATTGAAAAACCTTTGGAAAATCAAAAACTGATATCTTATGAATCAAATAGTCAACATTTCCCTTGATATTTCCTCACAAAATAACACATATAGTTAAACCAATAGATCTCTATGGTATGCTCCAAATTTAAAAATGTATATGTATTTAATATAGTTAAAATTTCTACCCATATTGAAATAACATTTTATTATTTAAAAATGTTTGTTAAATAAAAAAATAATAATGTTATATAGATTATCAAGGAACACCTAATTTTTATTATATTGGGGATTGACATATAAGTAAATACATTATTAAAATAGCTTTAATTTATTGGATACAAAAAGAATCATTATATTATAATTTAGTCTAATTAATTCAAAGTTCTATGTTAGGTTAAATATTTAATTTATTTCTCAATTATTAATTTTATAAACTACTATCTCTGATTCAGTAAAATTTAAATTTTATTGTTATAATTTATTTTAATTTCAGTAATCAAGAACTTCAAGATATTTCTAGGGAACTTAATTTGATTCCTGATGAAAACAATCGCATGGTTGAAAATTGGTATCGTTATGATTCAGAATTTTTAATGTCTGTGCTGGTATGTATAGATAAATTGATTTATATTTTAAAAAGTGCTTTTCAATAATGTTTGCATGACACCATGACCGATCATAAAGATATAAGGATTATTATTTTCCATAGCTGGTTGGTTGAGGTTATACTTTCACATTCAAAGCATTTATTATTATTAAATAAAAAAAAATGAAAAATGAAAAATAAAAGAATGACAAAGCTATTAATATGAAATATTTAACAAAAATTAATACAAAATGACGTTAAAGTTGTGTGTATATAAATATGTAAAAAAGTGCCACCAGCTGACAAATTGTTGATCAAATATATATGGTTGTACATTAATTGTAGTGATGTCATGAAATAGAAGTAGCAATCATTTTTCCTACTTTTAGATTCTGAGTAGAGCAAAGTTGTTTATTTTTGTTTTTTTTCTGAGAACAACTTATCTACAAGCAATTTTGCCCAAACTTTCTTTTAATGATAGCAACATTTCTGAAAGAAAATTTTCAGGGATCACTAATAATTATCCAAAATAATATTAAAAACTAATCTGATAACTATATTTCTAAAAATACACGAAATAACCCAGAACTAAAATACAGTTATTAGTTCTTATCAATACATACTTTAACACCTTATGCATTTTCGGTTTTCTTTAAATTGATTAAAAACTAGATTAATAATTAAATATTGATAATTTTGATAATTAACTTAATTGTCTGATAATTACCAATACCTGGAAATCTCACTGTGGAGATACTTTAGAAAGGTCATTTTTGAATTTTATCAGGAGTTTTTTCATCGAATTTGATAAACCGGGATAAAACATTGGGAAAATCGGTTCAACAAATATTAAAGAAAAATATATAAAGTCTATTTATTTATTTATTTATTTATTTTACTATAAAATGACATATATATATATTGTTGACAAAGCATCGCTATCAATTTAACTCTGCTCAGAATTGTTACTTTCACAAAAAAAATATATCATATTAGCATTAAAATTTTATCTGTAGCTGTGATCAATTGTATTATTAAAATTACGACATAGTAACAAATGACTTATTAGTAATGGTGGATATATGGCTTCAAATGTTTATATAGTTGGTATAGAGAACTTTTTTTTTTTTTTTTTGTGGTGATATCACTGTACTGTAGAGGGGATGCACTTCACTTGTTAAGACGCTTTTGCCCCTGCATCTGTATCTTTTATTGTTTATTAACAGAACATACATAAGTTGTATGTTTTAAGTTATAGTTGTATAACTTAAAACAAGGCTAAAATGGGTCTTCATATATTTTGAAGGGCTTTATTACTCCCAATTTTCAGCTTTGGTGTATAATAAATAACGTATTAACTAATTATATACAGCTTCTAATAGTCTTCGCTTACCTCTCTTCTTTTTTCTTGGTTCTGGTACTTCCACTGGGCTCATATTCATTGCCTTCCACATCAACCTTGACTAGCATTTTTTCAACTATGTCTCCAGTTCCTTGAGGCTTTCCATAACATGTTCCAGTTCCTACCTTTGTCTTTACAAAAATCACCACTTCCAATCCCCTAAAGCTATTCTTCGACAGTTTTAGAATAATTTGGTCCAATTTGTAGATATATACAAAGATAAATTTTGGAAGTAATATTATTAAAAACTTGTCTCAAAATTTTGAGGTGTAAATAGGACTATTAAATTAAAAAAGTATATGAACGTGTTGTACATAAAAACTAATTCCCCTCCCTCCCCAAAATTTGTTTTCATTTATGACACTAATTTGCCTCCTTTAAATGAGCTTTAGATCTGCTACCGGTACTCATTATGTGAAAAATATTTATTTTTTTTTTGATATTTTATAATACAAATATTTAGGTGTCACGACATGAAGCTAGAGAATCACAATTACAAATTTTAAATGGAATGCCACTTTACCCCACAGAAGATATTATATGGAATGAAGCTGTGGTTCCTACTGAATATTATAACGGAAACAATTGCTTGGCATTACCTAAATTAAATTTACAATTCTTAACCCTTCATGATTATTTATTGCGTAACTTTCAATTGTTTCGATTAGAGTCTACGTGTAAGTTGCATATTTTTTTTAGTTTAATATGTGAGATTGTAATGTTGATGACGTTTAAAATTAAAACTTGACCACTAAAAAATATTAGTATACATTTTTATTTTGTAATTAATAAGATAATTTAAATTATTTTTTACAGATGAGATTAGACAGGATATAGAAGATTCTATTACTCGAATGAATCCATGGTAAGTTAAATACTTATAATACTAATATATCATATTTACCATTTTCTAGTTGGCAAAGAATTATTTTATTTTATGTTTCTACATCAATGTATTGGAAAATATGAATTAAACAAATTGATAGTCGTCTAAATTACTACAGTTCAACTAATTTGAAGTGATTTCAATACTTGTAATTAATATTTTATTTTTATTTTAGTAAATCTGAAGATGGGAATATTTTCTTTAGTGGTTATTCCAAGATGGCATTACCGATTGATAATTTTTTGGTTGTAGAAGTTGCCAAACCTAATCTTGGTACATAAAAAACAAATAATATAATTTCCATTTTCAATATAATTCTTTATAATTATTTTTTTAATTTTACACTAAATATGATTAGGCCATTTACAACCTTCTCGAGTTCGAGCTGATGTTTCAGTTACACTAAATGTAAAAAAAGATGTTCAAGAAGAATGGGAGAATTTACGAAAACATGATGTATGTTTCTTATTAACTGTAAAACCAATTCTGCCAATAGGTAAGTAAATATAAATATATATATTTTCTACAAACATTATGGGTTTTTAAAAATATTTTAGGGTCTAGAATTGACTATCATAAGCCATTTTTGCAACAAACAGTAATAGTTTGTGTTAGAGGTTGTGAAGTAGAAGGCATGCTGGACAATATGGGCCGTGTAATTGAAGAAGGACCTGATCCAAGGCCAGTTTTGCCTGGCCAAAAACGAACATACCGTGTTTGGTTGGATTGTAATCAATATCGTACTGATCTAGATAATGTTGCTGCTGGAAAAATAGTATGTTTAATTATTATTCTAATGATAAAAATGTAATTTGTTTTAATTTTTTTTAGGATGTTTATGAAACATTTAACATATTAATGCGTAGAAAACCTAAAGAAAATAATTTTAAAGCGGTTTTAGAAACCATTCGTCATTTGATGAACACAGAATGTGTTGTACCTGAATGGATTCATGATATTATTTTAGGATATGGTGATCCATCAGCAGCTCAATATGATAAGTAGGTTAATATATGATAATCATTTTGTTGGAATCTTAGGAAACTACATATAAACAATATTACTTGACCAAAACATAAATTTTTGAAGTGGCTTAAGCTTTGATGTATAAAAAAAAAAAAAACAATTTCTTTTAGTTAAACAAATTTTAAAAATCAACCATAATTTTAAAGCATAATTGCAAAGCTTTATTATCTGTACTAATTAAAACTGATAGAAGTTCAAATAATTAAATAATGATTTTAATTTTGAAATTGCTAAAGAAAATCTTTGAAGGAGTCTTTTATATCATTTATCTAAAATTTAATATTAATACAAGCAACAAATTGAAATTCTCTTCAGTAATAAAACATATAGATTTAGAAGTGCGGATAATCTACACTACTGTAGGGTGGTGGACACACTTACTGTGTGGTTTTTGTTTTGTCTCTTAAAAACTTTTCTTCTGAAAATCTTACTTTATTATTCAAGTATAGAATTTTTTCTAAAATCGTATGTGATATTTATAATTTCAATTGTTATGTTTTAGAATGCCAAACAGAATAAAGGTAATGAACTTTAATGATACCTTCTTAGACATGGACCACTTATTGTCAAGTTTCCCAAATCATAAAATAATTCCGCACGAGAACAACTCAAATAAAATGTTACCTCCATATCGGTTTGTTAAAATGGTTTAATTTGTACGTACATTATATTAATTTTTTTTTATTATAATTCGTTAGTATTCATTTTCAAGAAACTAATGATTCAACAAATGGTGAGATCTTGAAAAAAGCATTTGTACAATCTGAGAAAACTGTGAACAGAGGTCCATATACATTTAATCAGCCCAAAAAGTACAAAAATAAACATAAAAAAATATTATTATATTAGACATTGATTAACATGTCATACATGTTTTTTTCTTTATTAGAAACATAATACGTTTTACACCTACTCAAATTGAAGCAATATATTCTGGTATGCAACCTGGTCTTACTGTAGTTGTTGGTCCTCCAGGTACTGGTAAAACTGATGTGGCTGTACAGATTATTTCTAATTTATATCACAATTGGAGAAATGAACGCACTTTGATTGTGACTCATTCAAATCAGGCATTGAACCAATTGTTTGAAAAAATTATGGCATTAGACGTAGATGAAAGACATTTGTTACGTTTGGGTCATGGGGAAGAAGCATTAGAAACTGACAAGGATTTTAGTCGGTATATTTTTTTAGTTTTGTTTATGTTATAGTATATATCTGAGTATTTGTTACAATAAGATGTAAAATTAATTTAATTATACTATTTTATAGGTATGGACGAGTAAATTTTGTTCTAGCCAAGAGACTTCAGTTATTAAATGAAGTACAGAGATTACAAGACTTAATGAATGTACAAGGAGATATGTCATATACTTGTGAGACTGCAATGCACTTTTTCTGGTCTCATGTACTTCCTAAATGGAATAAGTTTCTTACAATGTTGAAAAATATAGAGGAAAATTCTGATGGAGTAAGTATATTACTTTTAATTCTATTTAAATTGATTTATTAAATTTGGATGTTAATGTTTTTAGGCAATCTCAATAAATATTGTCAAAGATAATTTTCCATTTAATCTTTTCTTCAGTGATGCTCCTCAGCCATTATTTAAGTGTGAATCTTTAGACGAGGATAAGGAGATAGCTAGAGGTTGTTTTAGGTATATAAGTTATTTATTCATATATATTATATACATATAAACTAAAAATATTAAATTTAATATGTTTTCTTTTTAAATAATATAAAAATGCATATAAAATAAATAAACTGTAAACATATACAATCACACATTCACGTTATTCTAAATTATGCGCTTCACTTTGCCACTTTGCCTGAAAAGGGCTACATTGGTTAGTCTTTTTGCACCATACCTTTTGCATTTTTATGTATGTAAGATCAAATGTGAATATAAAAATCTTAAAATTTACGACAAAACCACTTTGTTCTCGCAATCATTTTTTATTAAAAATAATTTATTATTTAAATAATTGTATGTACTACTTTTACAATTTCTCACCTATAAAAATGGCACATAAATCCGCAGTTGGCATTACTTGGAATTTGCTCAAGATCTAAAAATGTTTTTCTGTATGCATGCCTGCTAATATTAATATACTATAGACTATAAATTTGTTAATATATTAATATAATAACAATTTTTTATTAAATAGATATATTAAAAAAATATTTAAGCAGTTGGATGAGTTTCGAGCGTTTGAATTACTGAGAACTGGTTTAGATCGGTCTCGATACTTATTGGTGAAAGAAGTGAAAATAATAGCAATGACTTGTACTCATGCAGCATTGAAGCGTAAGGAACTCATAGAACTTGGCTTTAAATATGATAACATACTAATGGAAGAATCAGCTCAAATTCTTGAAATAGAAACATTTATTCCTTTGTTACTTCAAAATTCTGATGATGGATTTAGTCGATTAAAAAGATGGATTATGATTGGTGATCATCATCAATTGCCTCCAGTTATTAAAAATATGGCTTTTCAAAAATATTCTAATATGGAGCAATCATTATTCTCTCGCATGGTAAATTTAGGAGTTCCTACTATTGATTTAGATGCACAAGGACGTTCACGGCCTAGGTAATTAAACTACATAGATAATTTATTGTAATTATTCATTCATTACATTTTTTATTTTTAGTTTGAGTCAACTTTATAATTGGCGGTATAACAACTTGGGTAATCTTGACCATGTATTAACTGCTTCAGAATATCATAAAGCAAACGCAGGTTTCTGCTATGAATATCAATTGATAGATGTTGGTTTATTTAATGGTGTTGGTGAAACTGAACCAAATCCTCATTTTATCCAGGTTTTAAACTACTCTAATCACTATTTCTATTATAAATATAAATATAAATATTTTAAATCAATTAACTTATAAAAATTTTAGAATTTAGCAGAAGCAGAATATTGTGTTTCTGTTTATATGTATATGCGGCTTATTGGTTATCCTGCAAATAAAATAACTATTTTAAGCACATATAATGGGCAAAAACATTTGATTAGAGAAATCCTAAATATGCGCTGTGGTTCTAACCCACTTATTGGATGGCCTCACAAAGTATTTAAATAAATCTAAATGTATTTTTTCAACAGGAAATTTATTAAAAATTACATTATTTATTTTTCAGGTGACTACAGTTGATAAGTATCAAGGTCAGCAAAATGACTATGTACTATTATCTTTGGTAAGAACCAAAACAGTTGGTCATCTAAGAGACGTTAGACGTTTAGTTGTAGCTATGTCAAGAGCAAGACTTGGTTTATATGTTTTTGCTAATGTATCACTTTTTAGTAATTGTTTTGAATTATCACCAACATTCAACATTGTAAGAATTTTTAACTACCTAATCAATTGTTTGTATTATATTTTAAAGTTTTAATTTTATCTTATAGTTAACAAAACGGCCATTAAAATTACATCTCCTACCAGCTGAATATTACCCTACAAATAGATCACTTGATGATTCTGTAAATAATGATGGTCAAGCATTTATTGTACAAGATATGCCTGAAATAGCTAAATATGTGTTTGATTATTATTTACAACGAGTTCAAGAACTAAAAAAAGTTCATCAAGTATGTACTTATTATTTAAATCCGTATATCATATGTAATTACTTTTTAAAAACGTCCAAAAATTGTTTTGGAGTTACCGATTAAAAAAAAAAAAAACACTAAATATATTTTTTAAATATTAACTGGTAAACATTTAGAGAAACAACATAGCCTAGAGTATTATTATTTGTGTTTGTATTTACAATTTACAATTAACAATTAAAATGAATTTCAATAATCATTTTCATTAATTTTAATAATTTTTTTAGATTACTGTTATGCATTATAACACTTGTATTAGTTTATTACTTAATGAGTTTTTTTATGTTTAAATCTAAACTAGTCATTAGTACATTGAAATAAATTGTAGAAAACCGAGGTAAAAACCCAAATAATAATTAGGGGTGGGGTAATAGACAAAATTATATTTTTCTTCACAATCGACATTTGATGAACTGATATTTTCAGAGTAAAACATCTCTAGAATATAAGGTAAGCATTTTAAACAATTTTGGGTTTTCAACTAATTTAAAATTTTGGTTATTATTAAAAATTAGTATCGGTAAAAAAAATGAACCATCCTTAAAAAAACCGAAGGCTACTTTTTTTCTTATAATGATAGTATATCTATTTATTTTGGTTCTTATTTGTTATTGTCCCGTCATAGTATTAAATATATCCACTGTTGTTTTGGGAACAAGTTTGAGTTTTTTCCAATAAAAAGTACTACATGAGCTAGTACTTGAGTTGGCAAAACAAGGTTTCATCATACCAGGTGTATCATAATTTAGTGAAATTTTTGGCGGTGCTAAAATAAACCAGTACCTTTAATTTGTATATTTTGTATTTTGTAATGTAGGAACTAAAACCTCAAGAAGATTGGATTAAACCTGGAATGTCAGTTACATCTGTAGAAAAGAAAAGAAATAACCCTGACCATCCTGGAGCAGAATCTGATTCCGATAATGATAATGGTGATGGTAGTGAAGATGAAAATACCATTAAAATAAAAGGAAATAAACAAACTCCTGACCATTTTGAAGTAGAATCTGATTCTGATAACAATGATGATAATGAGGATGAAAATATAAACACAAAAGGAAATGAACAAAACATAATTGGATCCTCAGATTTACATGTTTATGATGAAACAAAATCAGAAATTAACATAGATGGACACATTTGTACATCGCCACAGTTGAATGTCAATAATATTTTAGATAAAAATTAAATTATGGAAAAAGATTAACTTTTTATTACTAATTATTAAGAACTCAAACTTGTACATATTTTTTTATTTTAAAAGAAATACATTTTCAATTTTCCAAGACTAAATTATTTTAGATTTTAAGCACAGTGAGGAATCCATTTTACTATGATCTGATTTATTTTCTGTCTAAACAACTTTTTAAAATGTAGAGATATGAAAATTTCACACTTTTTAGACATGGTAAATATGTGAAGCTAAAATTGTAATGAAAATCGTAAAAATTATAACAATTCAAAACATGTTTGATTGAACTAGAATCATTTCATTAGTAATAATTTAGGTAAACTAAAAAATGTATCCAAGTATTCTACTTTCCCAACTTCTGACCTATGCAGTGTCATAATAAAAAAAAAATAATTAACATTGTGTCCATTCGCACAATTTTGTACTCAAAAAAAGTGTATATAATTTTTTAATAAAATGTTCACAAAATCTATAATTTTGTTAGCAACACAAGATTCACAAACTAGATTATGAGCTCCCATCATCTCTTGATAAAATTACATTATTTTAAATGACTGTATTAATTTTACACTTTATATGGATATTATTATAAAACAACACATTGATACTAGATCGGTATAATCTTTATGGTATATCAACACATGATTTTATTTAAAAATATTTTATTATTAGGATAATACACAATTGTTTAGTATGAACCCTGGAGCAATTGACCATCTTCACAGCACTGCATTTATAACAGTGGTACTTATTGATATTAGCTTATTATATTCTGAGCGAAGCGAGGAATGTATTGTTTTTACAATGGTGTTTATTTATTTTTTCTGTGCATAACTTTTCTACCAGAAGTGTGCTTAGATTTTCAAGTGTAACACATTTGACAAATTTGACAAAGGTAGTATTTGAAGAACATTATTTTTTTTATTTTCCCAGGGGTTTCTTATAATAAATATGAAAATGTACGAAATATATTATTTTCAAATCGTAAATATTAAATCTTTAAAAATATGTATAACCAAACTGCTCAGAAGTGGTTTTTGTTAATAATGATTAATCGTATAAAGTATATATAAAATTCCTCCTTTACCTTCCCAACTTCTCGTCTACAACAGTGGCCCACCCATCGTATAAAGTATATCCTTTTTTTTGTTCTATATTTGATATTTTAGTGACAGATAGTTTAGTCATCAATATGATACTTGACCGACACAAAGAAAAATAAAAAGTAACTCAGATATGGTATCTAAGTTTGGTATCTACAACTATTTTAGATTTTATGTTTATCAAGAAATTGTATTAGATTATCTATGAATAATGCAAGTTTGAATATAACTGCTCAATTTACCTGCTACATATAGATATAAATTAAATTGTACTATTATTCTACTTTACAACAGTGATCATTGGACTATCCATGGTACTAAATATGTCAACTTTTTTGTATTTATATAATAATATAGGAATCTATAATTATGAGAATCTGTGCAAGCATTACATAGAAATTATAAAATAAAAATTATATAAAAGTAACAGTAGTACAATTTTAATGGTATTAGGGGAAAACATAAATTATTGAAGACATTTTTCAATTAAAAATTATTTCATTTCACATTTCACTAGGAAGAGCTTTACATATTTTCAATTTTGCAATCAACTTGTGAGTACCGTTGATAATTAACGTAATCAGTAGTTACTGTACAAAATAGGTATATGATAATAATTTAAATTCTTGCTATCCTTGGCGCAATATAATACAGGGTATCTTACAGTGTTAAAACTTGGTCAATATTCATTTTTCTAAATTGAGTTTTGTGTTAGGAACACATATAGAGAAAAATTAAAGTTTTATTTTCACCCCTAATGCCTAATGCACTGAAAAAAAAAAACTTTATTTTGAAACTTTGATTGTATTATGTCCGAATAATAGTTTCTTAGTTATAGTCTTAGATGACCTAAGGTTATATGGCTTTAATGTATAGAAAATACGCGTGAAAACAATTAATATTCAATAGGAGATAATTGAGGAATTACCTTGCTGATTGTGATTTCCTATCGCGTAAGGTGTTATTCTATTGTAAATTAATTGTTTTCACACAAATTTTCTAAAAATGAAAACAGCTTTAATTTATAAACCATTAATCGGATATTCCCTGACACAAAACCTGATTAAAAAATAAATAAATATCGATAGCATAAGGATAATGCTGTTGGACATCCTGTATCATTAATTCCATTATACAATATTACAATATTGTTGAAGGTAATAAATAATAATAGGAACCTACCTATTCGAAGACAAGGTCACACAATTTAATATTTCTCACTAGTTACTAAGTTATTATTTTAGTGGTACCTAAGTACCTTGTAATTTAGCTAGGAAATTATTTTTAGCACCATATTTCAAAATTGACGGCAAAAGATTTTTTTTGACAATTAGGAAAGACTTCACTTGAAAGCTTAATTTAAGTATTTAAATTAAACAAGTAATGTAAAGGTTTTATTAGAAAAAACGAGCAAGATTTCAAAAAAAGACTTCAAATAATCAAATTTGTTTGTAGGAGAATTAATTATCATTGAGTGTAACAATATAATATTTGAGCTATCAGGTATATAGGTTAGTTATACTGACGTATATCTAATAATAGCCAACAGGTCTTAGTTTATTATTCCAAAGTTTAATTTGTAGGTAGTTTACACCGTGTAACCACGTGTGTAGACATATTAATTATTATTATGTCTATGCCTGTAACAGGTTCATAATCATGTAGGTTCTATAATTCAACAGGTTGAAGGTTACCTTTGTCATAAACTAATGGCTCGTATTTATGACGTGTACTTATCTGACTATTGATTAAATAGGTTGTATTTTGCTATTTAGTAATAATAGGTACTTTATGTCAAGTATGAAATAACTAATAATTAGTATTACTGTAGTAGTAGTAATAGTATACTGCAGGTATATATTATACAATATTATTTCCCACTTTTTCAAATACTTAATAATTTTATATATGTTCCTACCTCTATTAGGTTTTATAAAAAAACGAAAGATGGTATCGCTAGATCAGTAAAAATACACCGTTTTACTAGGAACTGAGGTTATTTGTAATTCTCTTTTTTTTTTTTTTTTGAAGTAAAGGTTATCCAAGTATTTTATTTCATTACCTATGTTGTCATTATTACTTCAAAGTTAACAGGATAAGAAAGCTGAAGAATACAAAATGATTGGATTATCATACTATGCCGGTGTTTTTTGTGTTTTAAGTATTTTACAAACTCATTCATATGAAATTCTTGTCATATTCCCAACAACTGCTCAAAGTCACTACCGTGTGATCCAACCACTTATTCATGGTTTATTGGACCGTGGGCACAAAGTCACATCTATTACAAATTTCCCAGATGTCAACGCAAGAGCTAATTTATCCTATATTAATATTACAGGATTAAAACCTCATTCAAAATTCAGTACCAATGAAAATGGTTTAATGAAATCTATTTCACGTGTAATTCACAATGTCAATACTTACGCAAATGTACTCAATTATCCGCCAGTTGCGAATCTTTTAAAATACGGTAAAAAGTTTGACTTGGTAATTACTGAATTTTTCACGACTACACCAATGTTTGCACCAATTGCTACTGTAGTTGAAGCACCAATTATTGGTGTCTGTCCAATGATTACATTTCCATGGTTAAATGATGTAATGGGTATTGAAACAAAAATGTCTTACATGCCTAATATTTTTAATAAATTTACTGACTGCATGTCATTTCACCAACGATTAATAAATTTTTTTACTTTGTTATTTCAAAATTCTATACTTAATTGGTTTTATACCAGTAAAATTAATGAAGTTAACAAACATTATTTCGGCATTCAAACAGAATCTTTAATAGAGTCAATGGCTAATATAAGCATGATTATGACAAATAATTATCCCAGTATGTTTATGTCTTTGCCAAAAGTTCCTGGCATCATTGAAGTTGGTGGTATTCATGTAGAGGCAGAAAAACCTTTGTCCAAAGTAATTTTAAAAAAATCACAGCCTAAATAATATTACATTTCTTTAACTAATTTGCAGGATTTGGAAGATTTCATAAATAATGCTGAATATGGTGTAATTTTATTCAGTTTGGGTTCAGTGGTATCTGAATCATCATTGGGTATAGATAAAATAAATAATATATTTGAAACATTTTCTAAACTTAAACAGAGAGTTATCATGAAGTTAGATGTTAAAAGCTACAAAAGCCAGTTTTCAAATGTAAAAATAGTCAAATGGTTTCCACAACGAGATCTTTTAGGTTTAAATTATGACTAATAAATACATACATAAGTTATTAACAATAATATAACATAAATCATTTTATAGCACATCCAAAAGTACTACTGTTTATATCGCATGCTGGTATAATGAGTGTAATTGAAACAATTCATTGTGGTAAACCAATGGTAGCTATACCAATATTTGGTGATCAACCATTAAATGCTAATCTTTTGGTTAAAAAACAAATTGCTGTTATTGTTGATTATAAAAATTTGAAAGGTGATCAATTCTTCAATGCAATAAATACAGCTCTGACAGAAGAATACAGGTAATACAATTTTAGATGATAATATGCCTATATAGTATTTTATATTAATTGTTCCTTAAAACGGTTTATTTTAGAATAAATGCAATAAAACTTCAACAGTTGTACAATGACCGACCACAGACACCTCTTGAAACAGCAATTTATTGGACGGAGTATGTAATTCGGAATAAAAATGAATCTAAAGGATTGTTAAAAAGTTCACTTATACACTTAAATTCTTATGAAACATGTTTGATTGATGTATTTGCTGTTTGTGTTTTGCCAATTATTATAGCTATAGGTATTATACTTTGGACAATAGCACACCTAAAAAATAATTAAAAGTATTAATAGCTTTGTTTTATTTTATTTATTGAATTTATTTAATGCCCAATAGAATAACAAAATTATAAAAATGAGCAGAATCGTTCAAGATTTGTTGCTAGCAATGCTAGTAATTTAAAGTTTATGTATTATTAAAAATAAAATCACTTTGAAGATAAAGAATACTTCATTCTTTACAAAAATATTTTGTTATATAGTCCTATATATAATATAACCTATACATCATTATTTCTATAACATATCAGTGACTAAAATTATATATAAACCATAACAAGTAGTATACCTATAAAAATGCATATTAAATGTAATTTAATTTTTGCTTTTTTATCAACAATGGAAAAAATGGTGAAATACCTTCAGCGGTTACTAAACTGGATACATCTAAAGTAAAATTATAAAAATTTTTGTTTTTATATTCATAATAAAAAACAAATTTAAATTCACATATCATTTTTGTTATGGTTAAAATTTATACTCCTGGATTTTAGGAATATGGATTTTTGGTTAGCAACAAGGGTTCCACGAATTTTGAGAACAGCTGAACTAACTATAACATATATTAACACAATAAATCAAAATTTAATATTAATATTATAACTTTTTTTGTATTTATTCAATATTTTGTACAAAATAATAAATAACAATAAAGATAAAAAATAGGATTCTTCCATGTATGGAACAATATTATTAAATTTTTTAAATATATTCCTAATGATTATAAACTGTATGTATAAAATATTATGACATTTAGTACATATATAATAATTTATAAGCCTATATAAAATATTCTAAACTCAAGAACAGTTATTAAGTCATCAAGTCGTTAATTAAGTTAGAAATAATATTGCTTAATTTTTATCATTTAGGCTAATATTTACTCATTGGAATTATTTTATAAATATACACATCAAAAGGATAGTTAGGCAGTTTTAGCATATGACTGATATTATGACAATTTTGTTCAGTACACATTACAAATAATATTAAGAAAATTGTGAATAATTCAGTAATTTGTTTATACCAGTCCTCTCAAAAAGTAATTATTTTAAAATAGATGTTTTAGTTTAAATGTCGATTTCATTTTTTACATTTAACAAGTCGAGCACAAATTTTGTACGTATATAATTTCTTTTAATCCTAAGCTTCTTTTAAATATAATAATGACATAGAAAGTATTGTTTTATACTTTAATATCATTGTTTAAAATTTGATGTGAGCCAAGCGAGACCTTCATGTAATCCATCTCCTGTGGTAGCACATGATGGTTGAACATACCAATTTCTATCCCGTATTCTTGTTAATCCAAGTTTTTCTTGTATTTCATGTGGTTTCATCGCTATAATAAAACATTATTACATTAAACACATGTAAACTTAAATAGTAATATTGCAAAAAGCATACCGTTTGTTAAATCTTGTTTGTTGGCAAAAATTAATATGATCGCATCTCTCATCTCTCTATCATTAATTATCCGATGTAACTCTTGCTTAGCTTCATCTATACGATCACGATCTGCACAATCCACTACAAAGATTAAACCTTGTGTGCCTGTATAGTAGTGTCGCCATAATGGACGTATTTTATCTTGTCCCCCAACATCCTAGTAAAATGTAATAAATGGTTAAGTATTTATAATATCATGCATAACATAATTGTTAATACAAATACTAACCCAAACATTAATTTTAACATTTTTATAAATCACTGTTTCCACATTGAAACCGACTGTTGGTATAGTTGTTACAGATTGACCCAATTTTAGTTTATATAAAATAGCTAATATGTTCGAATAGGAAAATTGTTTTTAGTTAAATAATTAAGTAATTTAAATCAAAATATTTCATTATCTTTGAAAATGGCTATTTTATCAATAATCAAATAGTATGTACAAACAAATATAAAATAAAAGTATCTACTTCTTTGAAAATTTCAAAATTGTATAATAGTAAATAACATGTCTATTATAGAGTATTTTAATTTAAATGGTATTGATATATTTTCAATTTATAAATATATTATTGGTGTAAGTACAAATAATCATGCAATAACAAAAATTAATTGAGTTCACCTCACATTGATACTAATTAAGTTAACGATAATAAAATTAAAAATAATATTCAACATGAAATGTAAATTTTAAAGTATTTAAGTACATGTTTTAACATTTAGAAAAAACAAATATTACAATTAATTTAAATTATCTAGGAAAAGGGACAATAAAAAAATATAATAATAATAGAAAACAAATTGAATGGGTATGTCATTGTTGTAGGTGGGTAGTAGGGAAGGAAGGATACATTAAATTATTTAATTTATACCTGTAACCAACAAAAAGCATTGCTAACAAAAAAAAACAATTTGGAGTGTAGTTTGGTTATACATGTTTTGAAAGGCCATAATATTAACGATTTTCATCAAAATTTGATATTAAGTGTTAGAAAAAAAAAAAATGACTACATTACGCTCAACATTCTTTGTTTGGCTACTTAGTACAACTTGTAATGAACTTGTCAAATTGTTAAGCATTTCTGTTTAGTCTAAACATTTTATCCATAGAGTACCTATCAAATAAAATTACATAACTTCAAAATTAAAAAGTCTATAAATAGCTTAAAAATAAAATAGTTTCTAATTTTTCAAAATATCAATTTTAAACAGTTTTATTTAATTAAAAATTGATATTGTTAATGTCTTTTATTTCCCTGAGTCTATTTTCTTTAATCATATTTTTTTCAATATCTCTTGTTTATCTGTTACCGAAATAAAAATGTACTTTGTAAATTTTAAAATATTTTGAAGAAATAAAATACACCTATTTATTCAACAAAAGAAAAAATGGTAAATAAAATACTTTTAAATACTTACAAATATTTAAAAAAAAACACATTGAATAGAGATGATTTAAAGATTAATTATAAAAAAATATCACTTTGTAGATGTATTTGTATAATAAAGGATACTTGTTTTTCCAGCTGCGTCTAAACCAAGCATTAGTATTCTCATCTCTTTGTTACCAAATATTTTGGAAAGCAGCTTCCCCATAGTGAAAAATTATCTGAAAATTGATTAAATAATATATTACGAAAACAAAGTGAGTTATAATTTAATTAATCACATAGCAAACTATTACAATTTAAAATTATTTTAACTATTCAATTATGTAAAATATAAAAAAAAGATAAAACTTAAAAAGAAAAAAGTTATTTACTATAATCACGGATAGTAAAATAAACCGTAAATAACTTGAAATTCTAGGTACAGTCTTAATGCTATTGATGATCATTTAATATTATCAGCTGACTTTTGCAATCACTTTACAGTGACTAGGTTGCAAGATGATTGTCAAATTTAAGAGGCTTATACAATATATAATTAAATAAAACATAAATTCAAACCGGAATATAAAACATACATTAGTATAAAGAAGAACATATTGGCTGATTATAGGTGTAGATTTTAATTAAAATTACAATGCCACAACGAGAATCCTTAATTTGTTAAAATAAAAAAATACCAAACATAGGTATATGCATACATTTTTTTTTTTTAAAGTCCCCAAATGTGTTATGACTGATTAAATTTGATTTCAATAAATTAGTCATGGTCTAAACACAATATTTTATAATATACCAGATATAAATATACGTACCAGTGAACATTTACAGTGAACCAGTGACAGTCAAGAGTGTAAAGATCAAGCCAAATTTTGTGCGGGTGCAACTGGTAAGTAAAAATTTTTAGGCATTTCGCTAGTGTAACGAAACGAGCAACAGCATCTGTGTGTTATCAATAAATGATGAATATTTTTAAACCTACTAGGTACGTATCCTTGCGCGACACTATATTTACTATCTAAATAAATAATTAACACGGGTAACGGATGTGGTCTTCGTTTGTGTCACCGTTTATGTTAAAACAACTTCAACACGATTGATATCACAACAATGCGTGCGATAAAGTAAAATCAACGAGTTTTGGGCGCAAACATTATTGCGGTCACAATAATGCAGCCGTCATTGTCTGTGGAATGAGAGCAATCGACGGGAAAAAAACAAAACGAAAAAAAAATAAAATAGAAATACAGATAATAATGGATAATAGTGTAAATAAGTTTGAAAAACGCAACGCGTATAAAAATTTTTTAATTGTTACTATATTATTTATCGAAAAACGTCGACGGACAACAACTGATGCGGGAGAATGTGGAAGGGGGGGAGGTATTCGAGCGATAACACAAAAACTAACGTGTGAAGGTAGATACGCTGTTAGTTGCCGCAACCACGACGGACACTATTATAGATAAGTCTACTATAATTATGGACACGACGATAAAATTGATAAAAATATTGTACGGGAAAACTTTTTTTGTAGAATAAAAAATAAAAAAATCCACTACATCTTAAGTCGTTATTCAGAAAATAATAGTAATCATAACAAAATAAATATTTTTATTATAATGTTATACGTGAAGCAGTGAGCACCATATGAAAGTAATATAATATGTCCAACCCTCAGCTATTCACCATTTGGCATTCACTAGGACCCCGGGCCTAAAATTGTGTATAATATTTTTCAAATTACGAGATCTAAAAGTTTATTTTAGATTCCGAGCGTAACGTAGCTATTGGTTTTATTAAGATGTTTATTTTTTTTTTTTGTTCTAGTCTATAGACACGTTTTTTCTTAGAAAACTTGCTCCAAATTTACGTGTAGAAACTTTTCTGAAAGATCAAGTTGTCTAGATGGTACTTTTAAAGAGGTCATTTTTTAAATAAAAGCACTTAAAAAAACGTAAGAAAACATACAATTTCACGATTTCATAATACTATAAAAACACGAACGACGTTATCTACCAGAGAAAATGATATAATCATCTCGAAACCTTTTTTGTTGTCCTTTTGATTTACTTTCTTATGATATCATCGCTCAAACTTTTGAGCCACTTTCCAACTTTTCAGGAATTTCAATTTTGGGAGTTTTTTTTTTTTTGCTGTTAATCGGTTATAATACACGTAGAGACTTGAAACTTGGTAATAATACTTATATTGGACTTACCTAGACGTGGTAAAATTTTTAAAATCATCGACTTTTTTTTTTATAATCCTTTTGAAATAAAATTTAAACGAAAATCACAAAAAAATGTATAGCACTTCAAATTATGTATTACCAAACTGTGCTCGGAATCTTCTTTCGACAAGTAATGGTTTATCGTTGTTTACAGACATAAATGAAATAACCTTATGAATTCTATCTTTCCAACTTCTCACTTACAACAGTGGCCGCTCCCATCTCAAGTATCAGCTTTTTTTAAAGTTAATTATTTTATATTTCTTATAATTTAAGAAATTCCTATAAGCAAGATTTATCCATATAGGTAAATTTAAATAAAAAAAAAGTTGTCCCAGAATAATGTAAACGAGTGCAAGTGCAGCTAAGATCATTTGATTATCTTAATTTGTGATCTGTACGCAATAATTAAGCATTACTAACGAAAAAACGACTTTGGGCGGAGTTTGATTGATAGTGTTGCTTTGTTAACAATATATATGTCATATTATGGTAATTCAATAGCATATGCATTAAACATTCTCTTTAATAATATTTGTTTAATATTATACCTATTTCCCGTTTTCCTACGTTTTTTTTGGTTTTTCTTATTTGTTGAAAAAACCCCAGGGAAAACCAAAAAATGATCTTAAAGTATCTCTCCAGTTAGATTTCTTTACCCATATAATAAAGTGCTATCATTGTAAATCGGAGCGAAATTGCTGGTAGAAAGGTTGTTCAAAGGAAAAAAAAAAATAATAAACATCATTGTAAATTATCGAAAATATAGTCTCGAAATACCTACTGTGATTGTCATGATTTTATCAAAATTTTAATTTGAAACGTTTAAAAAGAACAATAGGAAGATTTAGAACTACTGATTTTTTTTTTATTTGTATTTTTACTATGTTATTAAGATCAAATGAACCTTTTGTTTCAAATTTCAAGGAAAATATAAAATGTGTTAATATATCTCGCGATACTTATTTCTATGGAATAAGGGACGCGGAAGTTCAGAGAATTATAGTTTGTAAGAAATATCAATTTAAGCTGAACAAGAAGAGAGATGATTGGGTATAGTAAAAAATACTGGGCAAGGAAACTTAGAGGATGGTAAGCAAAACGGAGTTGAAATATGGTGAGTCTTATAAGATTAGGAACAAAGAAATGTGAAAAAGAAGTTAATCGATTAGCGAAGATTAGAGAAAAACAGTCTAAGGATTTCCGTAACATATATTGTATAAAAAATGAAAATAAAAAACTTTAACGAATGATGAAGATGAAAGAGTATTTTGAGAAATTACTGAATGAGCAGTAGCCAGGAGAGGTGTTAGAAAGTGTTTTATGGAACGAAGGTCTGGTAGTTTTAGTTAGTGAAGAGGAAATGTGGTGAGCTGTGAGAGGTATCATGGACTATCCCACTGAAAAAGGGATGTATAGTCACATTAAGTTATTATGTTTGTTTGTTTTTTACATTATATTAAATAATATTATTTATGAATTTAATGTAAACCGGGTCGGTCAATATTTTCTATAAGGTAGTTTTGCAGAAAACACCACCTGCCGGACAAATTTAATATTATCTAAAAGAAATAATCAATTCCTAATATATTCTTCGTCAACAGAGACAAACGGCCGGTGCAATATTCATTTATGCACCAACTGGTGCTAAGACTAACGGTAGTCGTGCCAGTAGTGGGACCGAAATGGTTGAACACGCATGCGTAACTGGTGCAAAAATTGTATTTACCCGTCCATTCTTCGTAACCGCTGTCGCTGCGAATTGTGTACGATGACATACATATAACGTGTGATAACATTCGTTTTATTCGACTTTTCGCATTAAATATTTCGTTAATTCTATAAAATAGTTTTTATTCTTGTCTCTAAAGTAAATGCATTTATAGTTTATAATATATTTTTATATTGTAGTAATATAACAAAACAATGTACCTATAGTTTCCAAAATTGTAGGTGGTGCACTGCTCCTGTGCACCATAGCACGAGCCGCTATTGGATATAATTAACCTAGAATTCCTTTAATAGTTCATCCCATGCTGGGATATAAGTTTGTATAAACTCTCTTAGGATATGTTTCTTAGCTGCAGTATACACGGAGTCCAAAAATTGGTTGTAGTTACTTGAGGATGGAGGAATGTATTGTACCAAATAATCTCAACAAATTATTTCCAATAAGCCAGCTTAAAGTTTCAACGAGGTTTATGGATATAACGCTCTCATGATCTTCGTAACCCATAATCTAGGATAACTAGACAGTGTTAACTATGTAGAATATCCTTTAACACTTTTCGGGTGTACATGATATAGTGATTCAGAGAGGCTATTGTGACTAATCCTAAGTCTAGAGAATAATCTTTCCTTCATCTTGCTGAATACCTCTATCATAAGGGCTAAATATCAGTTTGATATTATGTATAAACATCCATTCCTATAAGGCTTCCCCATTTATATCGTTGTCATCAAATCCTCAAAGACTCTTGTGGCTGTTAAAATTTCCCACATATAAATCTGGTTAAGCTAAACTGGTTAATGTTGCGACTTTCCACACATCTGATGGTAGTTTGTAAATATTTGATACTTTTATTTATTTATTTAAATATACAAATGCCCTGAGAGCAGTGGTTGTAAGAATTGGTTTTATCCCACTTACTTCTATAACCAGGTTAAATAAGTCTCCAAACACTCTTTGTGATAGATGAATGCCGAGTTGATATCTAATTTTAGATAAGTCTAAATGTCATATTATATTATCTGTGGTGCAAAGCGCCAAGTAAGACATATTGAGACTATTGAATCTCTCTATCAACATCATCCACAGGGTGTGTTTCTTGCAGAGCATATCTATGTTTCTGGGAGATTAGGGGGTTTCCAAAGGGTAGGCCACTATAATAATATAAGTAAAGAATTGTTTTTGACAATTGTATCAACAAAAGTCGGAAATGTATGCAAAACACCTATTATTATTATTATTTTAGATTCTGATTGGAGCAAAGAAGCTTATGGACTTACAAAGTTTTTTATTTTTAGAGAGGTCATTTTTCGATTTTTCTCAAGAGTTTTCTGATCAAATGTGAAAAACTGTAAAAAAAAAAAAAGGGAGAAAATGTACGATATATAATATATATAAGTTACGATTTTTTTTTTCTATGAACAACTTTTCTACCAACAATTTAGCTCTAATTTTTAATGATGGCCATGTTTTTAAAAAGAAATTCCACTGGGGAGGTACTTTAAAAAGGTCATTTTTTGATTTTCCCAAGAATTTTCCCTGAAAATGTGAAAAACTGGGATAAAATATGGGAAAACCGTGAAAAACATAGGAAAATCGGTACAACATTAAACAAATATTATTAAAGAAAACATATAATGCCTATAAAATTATTTTTCTATAATATGAAATACATATATATGTATATATTATTGACAAAGTATCACTATCGACTGAATTCCGCTCAGAATTGTTTTTTCGTAAACAATGATTTATCGTTGCTGCAGATATACATTCAATTTCCTTCTGTATCCTACCATCCTAACTTCCCACCTACAACAGTGGCTGCACCCGTCCCCAGCTGTCCATTATCTTAGGACAGCTTTTTTATGGTTTTTAATAATACATATTTGTATACAAAATATAATATTATCTAATAATAGATGTTTTCAAAATTATTTAAAACAATTTATACAGACATTTTGTTGATAATAAGCAAACAAACTTCTTGGAAATTTAAAAATGACTTTCATTTTTAAGTAACTATATCTAAAATACAACAAAAAAAGGTCTTTTGTCATTTGTTAAAGCAAGTTTTTTTAGAGAAATTTTATACACAATATGAAAAAAGAACAAATAATTATTGTAAAACCAATCTATTGCTCGTCCCGCTCAGAATCTAAAATTATGAATGAAACAAGTATAAATTTAAAATTAATAAAATGAAAATAAGTCCGATAAGAAATGTATAAGCCGGTGATTAAAATAATCCATAATAGCAGGTAGCCATGAATCAGATACAAATACAATTTTAATTTGTCCTTTCCTTCAATTTTATTTATTCGTGGAAATTACGGACTATACTTATACTATATTCTTATACTTAGATGTAGAATAATTCATAATAATATGTAGGTATTTAATATTTATCAGTTAATAGATATTGAGTTATATTGCATGGACCGATAAATTGTCATTTTTTGTAGTGTGTTTCAGTGTCACGATTTATGTCATCTCAACAATATTAACAATTTCTCGATTACCTACTTATGTAATTATTATAAAATGTTACGATTTAAAATATTCCAATAAATTTTACGTAATTTTCTAGATGCTTATCACATTAATACAATTAATGTGAACCCAATAATATACATTTGCATTTTTCACTTTTAAATGTTAAATCTTTCTAAGAGTAGCTTAGTACATTATAGGTAGGCAATAATATGCAAACATAATCTATATCATTGAACCTTAGTCGACATATATTATAGGAATGTTCAAATTATTAGTATCTTAATAATAATAATAAGGCACCTAGTTATAAAAAAAGTGTTACTATATATAGTTCTTACTATTTTCAACTAGCCCTCGTAATCTTATATAATAATACCAACATACCCAATAAAAAAATTATCACCAAGATTGATTCATTAGGTTGTTATAGTTCAAAAGAGTCAACAAATGAATTATATAATTAAGTTACTTATAATGATAATAAATAACATTTGCACGAAAATGTATTTTCAAATGAATAGTCGTATGTGACAGCTATTGATATTAATTGTATTTAGTGAAAAAATGAATAACTAGTTAGGTATATCAACAGTGCAATATTATCGAGCATTTTAATTATACAACAGAAGTAAGAAGAATATTAACTAAATTGATTAAATTAATAATAAGTTTGAAAATATTTTTATTTTGTAGAAATGGCAACGAGATGGGGAATAATAGGCACCAGCAATATATCACACGATTTTGTTGTCGCCATTAATACATTGCAACAAACAGAGCATTTAGTCACAGCAGTGGCTTCCAGAAATATTACTAGATCTCAAGAATTTGCAAAACAATTTGAAATCCCTAGAGCCTATAATTCTTATTTATGTATGGCAAACGATACAGAAGTGGGTAAGAATTCAATTTCAAAATATTATTATCAATTAATATTAATATTTCAGAAGTAGGTATTATTATGTATAATTTTTTTACAGATGTTGTTTATGTGGGTACACTCAACGAACACCATTATTCAGTCAGTCGTTTAATGTTAGAAAATGGTAAAAATGTTTTATGTGAAGAACCATTTTGTAAAAATGCCAAGGAAGTTAATGAACTTATTGAAGTAAATTACCTACCCACAATTATAGATCATAGTTAATATTATCTCTTGTTTAAATATTTTAACTTAACTATTTTTTTATTCTCTAAATACTATTAGCTTGCAAGGTCAAAAAAATTATTCCTTATGGAAGCCATGTGGATGTTTTTCACTCCTGCTTTTATAACCTTAAAAGAAAAAATTGATCAAGGTATAATAGGTGAACCGTTGCAAATCATTTCTTCGTTTGGTACACCAATGCCTGAGTCACTAATTCATCAGTGAGAATATTTTTTCTTTGTATGCCTACCTAATTGATTATTAAAGATTGACTTACAGTAGAATTTGCAAGGAACTTAGAGATTCAGATTGTTAAATCTGAACTTTATTACACCCGGATTATTAAAAGAACTTGATTTTTTTGAAAAATGTATTTATAAAAAAAATATTTTATAAAACATTGTTTTATATTAAACATAAATAAATAAATAGTAGTGTTATTTGCATAAGTATTATGAACATCATAATCAATTTTATATTATTCTAATAATGTTTACTATGTGTTTGATAAATAATTTGTTTAGTACTTTGTTTATAATTGGAAAAATATGTTTTTTTAAACCAAATTCACATTAATTTTTAATGCCATTAATAGTTCTAGCGTATTGCGTTTCAGACCTATTTACTAGAAAAAAAATACGCATTTAATCAATGGTACCTATACAATATGACAACCCATGTATATGACATATTATCTGGTACAGATAAAGTAGAGTATGAATTATTGTAATGAAATCTGGTGAAATCCAATTTGTTCTTTATAAATACATATGTATGTACAATATTATAATAGACGAATGTAAAAATCAATTTTCATTTCAAAATAACATTATTATTATAATATCCGACTTATCATTATAACCAATATTGTTTTAAACTACCAAATTTACTGCACATGAGTTATAAAACTGACCATTTACATTGCTAGGATTTATTTTAGCTGGAATATTATTACTAACAGCATCGTAATAAGCGGGTTTAGCTGTATTTCTTATAATATTTAATATAAGTTGTATTTTGTAGGCGCAACAGTGGTGGATCTATATTAGAATTAGCTGTATTTTCAGTTTACATGAGCCAATTTCTTTTTGGTCCTGAAAAACCACAGATTTATGGAACTTGCGGGCAATTAACAGAATCTGGGTTTGACAAGGATGCAAGTGTAATTTTAAAGTATAGCAATGGCCGAATTTCTACATTTTTTAGTCACTTTAAAGTAAAATTATCTAATGAGGCAATTGTATTTGGCACTAAAGGAAGTATTAAAGTAAGATAAATATCTATACATTAAATTTTATTTAAAATACAACGTTTTTAGTTACATAATCCATTTTGGTCAGCTATTCAAATGACTATAAATGGTGAGCACATTAATATAGATGTGCCTCATACAAATAAAGCAACCAGATATAGAAACAGTGTACAACTTATTCATGAAATTCAAGAAGTTAGGAAGTGTCTTCTTCAAGGTACCTAATTACTATTGGAATAAATATTATTTTATAATGGTTACATTTATATTATTATTTTAGGTTTAAATGAAAGCAGCATAATTCCATGGTCGTTGAGTATTGAAAACGCTGTTTTGCTTGAAAATATAAGAAAAGAATTAGGAGTTAATATTTAGTAGTTTAAATAAAATTAATTGTATAGAATAATTATAGATTATATTTCAATAAAAATAACTTTCTGGATTTTATATTTTATGTACATTAAATACCTATTTTATCTTTTTAACTTAAATATTCTATTTTTAAAATAGCATGCAATTAACTTATTTAGAATCCCCTAATATTAAAAAAGTCGACCGAGTATTCTATATCTAAAGCCATTATGGAGCAAAAGTATGCTCAAATAAAAAAAAGAGCTGGCGAAGCCCACCATCCAGCGCCCTTGATATCACATACCATGAACAATTTCTCATGAGAGATGGATGGTGGGATAAGGTCTCGTTGACCTGCCAGATGCCATAATAAATACAGACGGTGTCGGTTACACCTCCGACGTCTTTTTTAGAGGCAAAGAAGTGGTCTGTCTATATTTTATCTATTGCACGTTGGAACAAGCTTGTCCTTGAAGAAACTTCTTCAGTAGTCCCGCTGGCATCAACCGTTCCTCTGCTAATGTATACCTGCTCAGCAAAGCTACTGCTATCCGTGTGTTCCCTAGGGGATGTTGGCACTTTGCCTTGACCTTCATTCTTTTTAGCTCAGTATATATTCCACCATTATAACAAAGACATTCCTCAAACAAAAGAAGGGTTCACGAACCCTTGCGCTTTGTTTCGTGAGATCCAGTAGGCCGTACAGCAAGTTTGACACGTCCTCTGGAAAAAGTAACTGCTCATTTAGGAAAGTCTTCATTCTCCTGCGCAGAGGTTCCTAATTCAGGCAGTGGAAAATTGTGTGTTCAGTGTTGTCATTTGGGTGTTCATAGTACATGCATAAAGCCATGTCAGCGCAGCCCAACATGTGCAAATATCTTTGGAAACAGCCGTCTGACAGGGTCTGGGTCTGGTGGAAAGTCACTTCCATAGGCGGTTTACTCAGGCACCATGTGATATTGGGCAAGAGACAATATGTCCATCTACCCTTTGGGTGAGCAATCCCACCTCTCCAGCCAAGTGGCAAGATATGGCTCTATGAGTTGTCTTACTTTTTTTGCGCGTAACTACCACTAGTCGAAAATACCCTCAATCCAACAGGTTCATGGAGAAATTTGTAGGTGTTGGTAAAAAGTTACCTACTGAAAAAATGTCAAGTGACTGGTCAGTAATTAATTTATCATTCAATATGCAATTATTCGCTAGTGTACTGTAACACTCCTATTGAAGGTATCAGATTATCATCATTAGAAAACTTCCAGCTTCCCGAGACATCAAAAAATCAAGCACTCGCAGGCCGTATATACCACAGAGGATGCGTTAGGAAAAAAGTTCTGAAAAACTTCTAAGCATCTCTTAAGCGAAAAAATGAGTAAGGAGGAACAAGACATATAATAGTCAGCAATCGGTCAAAATATACAAATTTAAAACTTTAGAAAACGTTTTTATAAATAAAAACAAACATTTTAAAACGTTGATTTACTAAAATAATATAGAATAAAATGTATGTTAAAATGTTAAATAGTTTAATTATCTAGATTAGAAGATAACACTATGTTATTAATTATTATATTATAAATTATAAAATTGTAAGCATAGAAAAATTTTTATAAAATAAAAAGCTACACAGATTTTGTAAGTTAATTTTGTTCATGTAATATATTAAGTAACAGTAAACTAGAAGCTTTTAGCTTATGATAATAGATGAAGATGTTCTATACGAAAGAGATAATGATGAAATTATTAAAATACTCATGTCTAAAGTTATTAAATAGGATTTATTATTAATTATAAAAATGTTAACATTAAGTTTTAATTATTCACTTGTATTGTGTAAGTACTTACCTATTGCGAGTATGTTAACTATTAGGCTATTAAAAAAAATAAAAATATGTTTATATCGATGTACCTTTAGGTAGTAAGTTTTATTAGTCATGCCCAAATATGAACAAAAATGTGTAGCTAAGTTAAAATAATA
This sequence comes from Cinara cedri, assembly GCA_902439185.1. Classification (NCBI taxonomy): domain Eukaryota; kingdom Metazoa; phylum Arthropoda; class Insecta; order Hemiptera; family Aphididae; genus Cinara; species Cinara cedri. Next base: position 99,676 of record CABPRJ010000959.1, on the reverse strand, counting down.
ATACTTGTTGGCTAAAAATTTAATATTTGTTAAATAAGTAAGTGGGCGGGTATTTTTAAATTATCCGGGCCGAAATCTCTCCCCATTTCATTCCTGAATCAAGTTTTAAATTTTTGATAAAAACTATAATTATAAAAAAAAATAACAATATATATATATCTATTATTATCAAAGCTCGCTAAGCTCAGCGTATGGATCAACGCGCTGTACACACGCGCACCTACGACGAAGGTAAGATCTAATAATATGTAATAATAATTTCATAAATAGACTATATGATTTATTAGATTTTGTTAGGTTGGAGATCTCTAATTAACATGATTTTCATTATTCAACAGTTCAATACCAAAGATATATAAATATTTATATTTATAAATCTAAAACTTTAATAATCTAATGTCTATGCTTAAGACAGAATAATTAGTCCATGATGGTATGATTCAACACCAAGGTTTATAGTTAAATATACAGAGAGAAATGTATCTATCAACAATATTAACCTTGATTCAACACGGCTATTGTAGACAAGAATTAATATTTTTTTTATGTAGTTCAATAAATTATACTTAGAGCGCGTTGCTTGTATGTTTTCAGGGAGTTTTATCGTATTGCCATAATTTTCTGACGTATTTGACATTTTGATCGTGGTTATATGAGACATATTAGTAATATATTTATGGGTTATATCGGAGTATTCAACAAATAATAATTATTTATACAACTTCTTTGCTTATATTTTCAACGTGAAAAACAGCTGCTTTGGTCGATAAAATTTGGCTGATTGGAGGGAAAATAATTTTGCTTTTTGTTAAATGTTAAGAAAACGTGTAATGGAAGCTTTTATTTGTCGGTTATTGTCGCCGCCATAGGAAATTGAAACGTTTATAAGTTCTAATATAAATAAATTAAATATCATTTGTCAGTGTTCATCTTTGATTCATTAATTAGGTATTTTATTGTATAAATATTTGTTTTTTATTGTAATTGAAAGTATAATTATAGCGTATCGCATTTTAACAATTAACAACTTGTTTTCATTGTTGTATTTCAATTTTTAAGGGTAAGCATAGTCTTTTATTATTATATATGGTTTCACAGTATCATTATGGTGAGTATGGTTATGTATTCACTATAATTTTGATAGATTACTAATTTATGTGTATATTGTAATTATGATTAAATTTAGTCTTGTACTATAAAAAGTAATGTTATTTATTCGATAAGAAGAGGTTTTAAATAATAAATTATTTAATAATGTACAAGTTAGGTATTAAATTATTAAAATTAAATATAAATAGATAACCTGTTAGGGAACTATTAGTATAAGAAAGTATATGTTATAACATAACTAGGTACTTCATTATATTAATATTTTTTATTTTTGAAGATTATAGAATTTATAAATGAATCATCAAATAAACCAAATTTAAATTTAGATAATAAAAAAAAATAAAAAAACAGTTTTTATTAATTATTTTATATTTGAAAATTTATTTAAAATTTTACGTCTTATTGTGCTAGACTAATATCACTACTGTATCTCTAACTTTGATTCTTACTCTAATTTTGATAAATATTGAAATATTAATCAACATTAGTTTGAATATAGTTACCAGTTTTATATAGTTATATAAAATAGGATACTATTTTTAATCTGTAAAATGATTATTTTAAAATAAATAGAAATTGTAAAATATGACAATTGTTTAAATCAAGTAGCAAAAACTATGCAATTGTATATAGAGCAAATAACAATATAGAGTTATCACCTTTTTTGTACCTATTTAAAAATATATTTCCCAAACTTTATTATTGCACTGTTTGTACACTAATATTTGTACTGTTATTTTTATTTTCTTCTATGAATGGTTTTTTGTCAAAACTGATCATATTAAATTTTTATTTAATAATAGGTAGTACTCTCAGGTACTCTCAGCTTTATTTTTTTTTTTCATTATTTTATAATGTGGTCGTATCTATTTTTGTACTTAATAGAATGCAATTTAATTGGTGTAAAATTGTTAAAAACGTTGAGCCTATTATTACTTATAATAAAACAAAATACAAATATTGAGACCTAAACCTACTTTGGTGATTAAGGTTAAATTATTATTGTATTATTTTTTTTTTTAATTTCAAGATACTAAAATAATTAATTAATATGTATATAATTATGGTTTTTATTTTTTTGTTTTATGTATAGATACCAATAACATGGCTAAAGTACAACTGTCAAATGTAGTCGTTTTAGACAATCCATCTCCATTTTTAAACCCTTTTCAATTTGAGTTGACCTTTGAATGTATTGAAGATTTGAATGAAGGTATTTTCATAAAAGTAATAAATTTACCTATTTATTTATTGTTTATTATTTATTATTTTTTCTAGATTTAGAATGGAAAATGATATATGTTGGTTCTGCTGAAAGTGAAGAACATGATCAAATTCTAGATACTATTTATGTTGGTCCTGTTCCCGAAGGAAGACATATGTTTGTTTTTGAAGTATACATTTTATAATATTAATATTTATTTACTAACATAAGAAACATCATAATGTTTTAACTACCTAAATATTTTAATAGGCTAATCCTCCTGATGTTTCTAAAATTCCTGTACAAGATGCTGTTGGTGTAACTGTTGTTCTATTAACTTGTTGCTACCGTAATCAGGAATTTGTTAGAGTTGGATATTTTATAAACAATGAATATACTGATACAGAGCTCCAAGAAAATCCTCCAGCAACACCTCAGTTTGATAAGGTATTTTATTATATAAATATGGTTTGTAATTTGAAGTACATTATATTTTAAGCCAAGTAGGAAACTGGTTATTATTATAAACACCCTAGATATGTGCAAAATGCTCTTGATGCATGTGCTAAGTACGAAAATTACTTTTTTTTTTATTATTAAAGGTAATACAAATATGATTGCATATCATAAAATAATTATTGATATTTATGTATATTAATAAATTTTCAATTTATCTGGGCGCTTATAGTTTGCACACATTTACTAAAATTACAACTTGTTAGCACATTTATTTACAGATTCTAGTGCAACTTCTTGTTGCACACAAACACAATTCACTTACACTTTTCTTCCCATTTATTTAGTCTTAGGACTATCTGTGAATATTTTAACTGTACTGGATTAATTAAAAATATGCTTTTGATGCGTTATATTTTATATGTTAACTACTAATATTAGGCTTGTCATTCATCTCGGTTTGACTGGGACAGTCCCAGTTTTAAGAGACATGGTCTGGTCATTCAGTTTGTCCCAATTAATAGAAGCTGACACTAAACTTATAAATAACATTTTGACAGATAATACTGGTAGGATGAATGAAAATACAGTGCAGGGCCTGATGGTCTGTTAAATGAATTTTGGTTTAATTTTTAACAAATTTTTTGAACAATTAAGAATGATACTACTATTCAAGAAAATTCATTCAAGTGGAAGGTATAATAATCAGTAGACAATAAATAATCTTTTATTTGACCTAAAAGCTTGGTGTCAACACCGATTTTTGTTGTTTAATAATAATAATAATAATAAGTGTGGTTTTCGTTAAAGATTATCAGACCATTTTGTTTACTGTTCAGTATTTGGTTAATGGATAACTATTAATCAAAGACAGTAAAATTAGTTTTTAGGGTTTTCTGATTCTGGAAATCTGATTATCAAAAAGTACATTAAGTAATTAAAGATACACTGCCCCTCCTCTCTCCCTGTCAAATCTACTTACAAGTTTTTTGTCAACAACTGAAGAACTTCCGTTGAAAATAGGTGTTCATTAAGTGTTAACTTAAGTTTGTATTCAGTTTTACTTGTAATAAGCAAGCTTATGAAGGAAATACAAGTTTAAGCATCCTAGTGTACAATATTCAGAGAAAGTATGGTTTTAGATGAAAATAAAGTATTGGCACGTAAACTTAAAGAAATTCACTTCGTTGTTTTATTTTACATTACAAATTAGTATATTTACTTGGTATACAAACTAATAATTTCATTAATTACCATCTTATTTCTTATTCACTTGATGGTTGATAATATACCTTTTATTCAATTTTAGCAATCAGCATTTAATAATATTTTATACTTTTTTTTAAACAAACAATTTAATTAATTTAGTTTTTATTTGTTTAAGATGACAAGAAATATATTGGGTACTGAACCTAGAGTAACTAGATTTAAGATAAATTGGGATGATTCTGAGCAACCAGGCACTAGCAATGGAATGCGAGCTAACGGTAATGAGAACGAAGATTTAAACCTGCAAGAAATGGAGGAAGAAATGTCATCTATGTTATCTTCCCATGCAGACAATAGTCTCAGCCAAAGTCCAATGGAAGTATTGTAAACTGACTGATTCAATACTCAGTATATTTTTTCTAAGTTATAAATTTTATATGAAATAAAGAATAATTTACCCTATTTATAATGTAATATTAAAACAACAAATGTTTTAGTTTCAAATAATAAAAAGAATTTTTTATTTAATATATATACATATTTTTTTTGTTTTTGTAAATTTTTACTTTTTCCCTTTATTTTATAAATTAAATAATTATGAAAAACATAAATAATATTGTAATAGAAAATAAAATTGGAATATTTTTACATTGCACATCAAAATCAGTTTCATTTATTACAACTCTTCTTTGACATAAGCAGGTTTTAATTCTTCAATTCTTTTGATAAAATCTGTTTTTTCTAAGCAACCATCACAAATTTCTTCCCAATTGTCTAATATTTTCTTCAAATCTTTTACTTTCATTTTCTTTAGGTTAACTGTTTTCCAGTCTATTTCTTTTTCTAAAATGGGTATAATATAAGTAAATACATTAGCATTTAATATATTTTATTTAAATATGTAAAATTGCTTTCACACACATACCATATTTAATATCGCACACTTGAGCATCCATTTTCTTTAAACGTTCACAGACTTTGAGCGCTGGCATGGACCATGATAATGGTTTAGACATTTCACTTAATATACCAGTTGCAGAATCTTCTAATCCACCCAAATAGTAACACTGTAATTTAACATAATTTTATTGTATGAAATAACCAAAATAAATAATATGATTAATCTTTTATACCAAAACTCCAATACTTAAGGCTGGTATGTAGAATTTGGTATTAGGAAAAAAAAAACATAAATATGTATTATATTTATTATTTTATGTTAATAAAAAACACATTTATTTTTAAAAATAAATTTATAAAAGCACGATTTTCATATGTTATGACCTACTGCGATTAAAAATTCTACAATACTTGTTAGGTTGTGTATATTTATCAAATATATTTCATATATACAGATTAATAGATTCCCAATACTAGTATAAGGTACCATCATACATATCATGTTATTCTGTTTTTAAAATAGGTGTAAAATAATAAAGAGGAAAATGATGTGGTAACAAGAATTGACAGCTGCTTACAAAATCTTTGTGCAAATAAACAACTAAATAAGTATTATTTTTTTTTAAATTGCCTAGGTAAATATTATATTTGGTTGAAGTCTGGCCCTTTGGTTCAAAAATATCGAAAAACCATCTTTATATTTTCTATTCCACTCCCTTACCTGATTCATGTTATGCAGTTAGAGTATCTAATTTCCTACAAGAATATGCGAAAATTTTACACACATCTAATGGTCGCTGCAATATCATTTCATTATCAATACATCGGCTTCAAATGTTCAAAATATCAAAAAACAATAAATAGGTTATTAGTAGTAAAACTTTTGATTTATGAATTTTCCAACTACTTTTCGTGGTACTGTATGGTTTTGCGGCTGTATGATCGCTATTTTTATTTTATGTAATAGTTTGTAGCAAAAAGACTAATAGGTTAAACTTAGTTAATTACATTATGTATTATGAATCTGTATTTTAATTTAATATTCTATATTATTTTATATAACGTGAATGAAAACTTTGCATATTATTACAGGAAAATGGATATTCTGACTGCATAATGTGAATGAGGTAAGGGGAAGAGAAAATATAGAAATAGTTTTTCAATCTTATGACATTTTTTTCATTTGAGCCTAAGAGCTAAACTTCAACCAATTAGGTTACTTAATGTCACTTAGTCACTTTAAAAGTATAATTATTAATGTATGAAACAATTAGAATACAGTTTAAATTTAAATATTTTGGTATACAATATTATTTTAGTTAAAATTAAGTATTATTTTACTAACCAATCTTTTTTCCTTGTCATTTTTTGTAGATAAACAATATTTTCTGAACTGATTTTCTATATTTTTCAAGTTGGTTTCACCTTCTAATGTTTTTGAAAACTTATCAATTGTAGCCACACACACTGTTGAGTATAAATAAAATTATTTTAAAAATATATCTAGAACAATAATTACAAATTTTAAGTAGTTACCAGGACAATCTTCTTCAGTAAATGTACGTGCTTGTGCTTGTAATGCATTAATTAAGAAAAATACACATACTAACAATATGTGTATATTATTCATTTTAAATTGAAATATTGTATTACTTTTTTGATCAATAATTTATATTTTTGTTATAAATGTAAATAAAATGTATTGACTTATGTAAAAATATTTGATACTTAATACTTTTTACTTGAGAGAAATTAATACAATTTTTAAAGTTATATAATTAAAATACTTGACATAAAAATAAGTATTCACATTTAAAGACACATACTGTTTAAATTTTAAACTTTTTAAATAAAATACAGCATCTTGTTCATCTGGTAGCATACTATCCAAACTCGACTTGTCGAAATTTCATTGGTCTAATGCCGTTTTTTAATATTCCGGTATGGGAGAAGTATAAAACACGTACACAACTTCATCCAGTTTAGGATTTATCCATGTCAACCATAGATAAGAAATGATTACCAATAGATAATATTTACCTATAATATAATATAAACCTTGGTTAATAATCAATGTGATCACAAAATAGTTGATAAAGCTACTATTGATTACAAAGATTATCTTAAAAGCCTTTTTAATTAATTTTAAATATAATAGATATATATTTTATATGGGTATCTCTGTTTGGTATTAATCATTTTGTTTTGATTTGATTTAATATTATGTGTACATGTTTAGTTTTATTTTTTAAGTTCGTGTTTTAGCCATGATTTTATTTGTAAAATCATTATTAACATGGAATTGAATTATACCTGTATAATTATTTTGTAACGCCATAATATAATTCCACTGTGGTTATGTCTTTTATGTAAGTATTAATTGTAATTGTTATTTACTTTATGCTCAATAATAAAATAAGAGAAAAGAGCCAAATTATGATTATTGTCGTATCAAGTTGGTTTGTCAAACAGCATGTCTAATAAATATAATTATTTAAAAATGTTTTAGAGTAAGAAAAAAAGGGAAAAAATGCACTCGTAAGTCAATTTCTAATGAACATATACAACATTCTGAGTTTATTAAAAAATGTCATCAAAAATTAAGATTGAATTCATTGGCCATAGGTGCTGAAGAAGCATGGAGGAATCATTGTTCAGATGATTCACTTTTAAAAGTAAAACTAAATTTTTAATATTCTTTTAAATATGTAATCATTATCAACACATTAAGCTTAAACTCTTCCACTTTTTCTATCCATCAACCAATCTATCATTCTCATATCCCTTTCCACACTGTCCCTACATCTGGTTCTTTGTCTGCTAAGTGGTCTTGTCTATTTTTGTTATTAGAACATTTTTCAATACATCCCTATATACTCTCCAAATAATACATATTATGTCCTAACCATTTCAGTCTTTTACATCTCGTAAATGTTAGTATGTTGGGGAACTCATATTAACAGTACAACTCATCTTTGTGTTTTTATTTCATGAATTCCTGAGTCACTATTATACACATGTACATGAATATTTCTTAGAATTTTTCTCTCCTATATAGTCTTCTACTATTCTCTTTTTTCATGGACCAAGTCTCACAAACATAAGTTACTATTGAACTAAGGTAGCTTGTGAATAATGTGAATTTTGATTTTCTCTATAGTAAATTTGATTTTAATCAAAATATGTTATAGTATATTATATTATTATTTTATTTATTTCAGAATTATTCTTGTTCCATGCACAAACTTGCATCACAGTTTTGGGATACAAACAACAAAAATGAACCTTCAAGTTGTAGAATATTATGGATAACTAATAATATATGCACATATTTCCAAGACAATTATTTATATGAAATAAATAGAGAAAAATCTTTAGCAAAAAAGTTTAATGTAAATTGGGATATGAATATTATAACTAATACCCCTAAAAATCCCTTTTATTTACTTGATGTAGGAAGTTGTTATAATCCTTTCCAAAAATATACACAATTTAAAGTGTTGCCTATTGATTTAGCACCAGCTGTTGAAAGCGTTGTTAAATGTGATTTCCTTTCAGTGCCTCTGGACACAAAGTTAAATATTTTTGAAAATGATTGTCAAACATTACCGTTATCTAATTTTGATGCAGTAATATTTTCATTATTTCTTGAATATTTTCCATTACCGCAACAAAGGTATAAATGTTGTGAAAAAGCTTATAATGTTTTAAAACCCGGTGGATTGTTAGTTATAGCAACCCCAGATTCAAGCCATGCATCTTATAACTCTAAGTTAATGAAAAATTGGAAGATCTCTTTAGGATGTTTAGGATTTTGGCGTATTAAATATGAAAAACTTATTCATTTACATTGCATGGTATTTAGAAAATGTTTATTGAAACAAATTCCTAAAAATTGGTTTGATTCTTTGAATAATACAAATAATGTTGAAGATTTAATCACTATACCACAAGACTTAAGAAATCATAAAATTAATAATGAAACATTAAAAATAATAGAACAACGCGATGATGACATGGTAGCTAATTTATTTTCTGAATTAATAAATATATAATTATTTGAATGTTTTTATTTGTTGATTATGTTAATTGTATTTAGAAATAAATTTACATTTCTAGAAATATATTTTTAGAAATTAGAAAGTTGAAAATAAGAAAAATATTTGTGTTCCTAAATTTATTTGTGATGACATCATTGTTGTTTCTTTTTTAATAAAAAGTCTGATGTCATTATCACTCACTGTTATAAAGCTAATACAAATCTAATAAGGTTATAATACTTCATATTTGATAACATTTGAGGCAATTCCACCACAAACACTGAACATTATTTTATTTTTTTATTTTATGATGTTATTGTTATTGTTGACAGTGTGTATTTTAGTATTCTGAGAGGAATGTGGGGGGAAGGTAATCTAAATTTTTAGAATTTTAATTAGTTATACCAATTTATTGTAATTTAAATCAGTTGGTTCATTATTACATGTAAATTGTGTCCATTATCATACATTAATCATGAACTATTAAAAAACTTTATTATGCTGGAATTAGAGGTATTGCAAATGTCCCTTATAAGATTATATCTTACTAATAGGGTGCAGGTTGTTAAAATTAATGATAATTATAGCAGCTCACTTAATTTAAATCACGATGTTCCACGGGGACTGTACTTGAACCCATTTTCTTTATTATATATATATATATATATAAATAGATAGCTTAATATTAAGCTTAACATTGATACATCATATACCAAAGCTAATAAAGTCTTTGAAACAATAAATTCATGGTTTAAGAATAATCTTCTGGAATTAAATCCAACAAAATCTAAACATATTAGTTTTAATATTTAAAATACGCATCCAATTGTTGAATATAAATTATTTTTAAATAATACAAATTGTACATTTAAATACCAAAAAAGTGGACACAATTAAATATCTTGAACTGCTTATTGACTTTTAACTAAAATGGCTGACTCATATTGTGCAATTAAGCCGTACATTTTTTTATTTTTAATGATCTGTGATCTATATTTAATACGCGCCAGCTAAGAATTATATATATATATAATTTGTGCAATCAGTTATTTTATATGAAATTAAGATATGGGGAGGGGCTTACAAAATTCATTTAAATAAAGTTAGAATAATTATGAATAGGATTATTAGATTTATTTTGAGATAACTAACTAATGTTCCATATCAACAGCTTATAAGTATAGAAAATATTTTCAAACGTACTGTCATAGTTATAACACTGGACTAAAAAAAATATCAATAAAATAGCGCCAGCTCATGATGAATATTTTGGTACTAAGAGTTGCTTGAATCGAGCAATTCTCTGCAGAAATTTAAAAATAAACATTACTAATTTTTCTAGTTCTTATTTATTTAAGCGTTATATATTAAGTTTAATTTAGTCATTATTCACTAAGCTATCTATTTAACATATTTTCCGATGTACAGGTGTTAGATGTTTCACCCATCGTAATTAGCTGTATTTGTCACTGACCAAATTTTGTCTTATTTGTTTTATAATTTATATTACTATGTCTCTAATTTTGTAAAAAATATTCACCTAATTATTTTATTTTTAATGTTTTTACTTTATATATATTTATTTCGACCAACTTAAGAACCTCTCTCCTCCATAACAAGCTTGTTTATAGGAGATAAGTAAACTACAGTTTGTATGTACCCAATTGAAATCATGTTTACGTTTGTTTAAAAATAAATAATTATAATTATTATTATATTCCTTAATAAATTACTTTTTATGAATTCAAGAAAAGGCAGCCATTTACTATTTATTTATTGACTCTACATCAGGTTTACCTACAAGCAGTGTCTCATCCATAGACTTATAATATTAATATATACACAATTATCGCATTGTGTGTATAACAACTTCAAGCCAACATATGTGCGTGAGAGGCAGACTTTGACATTACTTTTCCAAGGAGAAATGATTAATTGATTAATTTAATGATTAAATGATTAATTCATAATTTATAGGTATTTATTATAATATTATACGCTTAATTATTTTTAAAAAAATGTGAACCCCACATAAAAATTTGTATATACGCCAGTGGTCTAAATAGATAACACTTACCTGTCTGAATCAATGAAGGGGGTGTACATATAAGGGGGTATCATATGGGACTTAAATAGTGGGTCAGGGTGTGTCATTCTGTTGTAGAAAATAGGAGAGCCAAAGTCCAATATTATAGCTACTATATTTATGTAAAAAACATAGCTTTATCTAAATTACGATTAACCAATATTGTTTTTCTAAAAAAACATTAAATGATTTATGCTCATTCTCATTTATGAATTTGAGCAACAAATATTGTGATATTATAAACACAAAACTAATCATATTCAACCGTTCAAAGAGCCAATCGCTTCTTTCGCAAAAAAACTATTTTGCAAGGTTTATACATAGTAACTACATTCACAAATTCATAATTTATACAAAAAATAAAAATCGTTTTTTTTTTTTTTTTGTTAATATTCAGCTGGTGTGATAAAACAGAACACCTATTGCAAACAGCGCACTCTACTGGGATTATTATCTGTAGTAAAGACAATTTTCCCCTCTAAACAGATGGGAGAGTGTTAGCTGATTAACTTTATAAATCCACCTTGATCAGTACCTATGCAATGATATAAATCTACAATAATCCATCTAATTTTTTCCGTCACTGCTACATTCATTTTCGTTCTATGTATCTGTGTACCACCCAACTTTCCGAATAATAGAACATGTTCTGTTTCACCATAATCTTGTGGAACTCAGACACGTAACCAGGGAGGTCCATGGAGTCTGGAATTCCCCTACCCGAAAAAATTCCTTTAAAAGACGGTCATTTTATTTGATCTCGTCAAGTGTTATGCCTGTATGGGACACCTTTAAAGGACGGTCACCTCTAAATAGCGGTCATTATTTCTAGTCCCTTCGGTGACCGTTTTATGGAAGTTTTACTGTATATGTATTAATTTCATGCAGTTTACTTTTTATTTTTGTATATTATTAAAATTTTAGGTATTCAACATCTTCACGATTGAGTTTTTTTGAAATTCCTCCAATGCGACAATTTGAATCCTTTACTATAATAATGTTTTTTCTTTTTATTAATAATTTCTTCAATCAGCATCAAATTCCTTCTTTTTGATGATGCCATCAAAATATCTTTTTAAGAATGAAATGTCGACTGATTCTTCTGCTTTGTGAATTAAATTTATTTTCTGTCTGAGTGACTCGTTTTAGACTTGCTTTAAATCTGGAAAAATGCCATTAAATTAACTTTTTTAGCTCAAGTTTTGTTTCTAATAGAACTTATTCAATCGATAACTTCTGTTCGTGACTACTCTTACTCATGTTATACAAATAAATCAAAAATGACCTTGGTAAAAAATTATACATCTTCCCTTTAATTTCTTAGATATCTTCATACATTAATTTCATGATGGTTGCACACAAACATACACCATCAAAGTTTTTCACTTATCAATAAACGTAACTTTAGATGGGGTTTTTTTTAACAATTATATAGGTATACAGGGTTATTTTTGAAACATGTTCACCCAATTCGCATAGTTAAATTTTCACGTTATATTTAAATTTTTGGAATTTTTAAGTATAGTTAAAATTTTAATTTGAATACCTACTTATATTTTTCATAACATTTTATAAAAGAGTATCTTGTGGTGGTATCAACTTTTCAAATGTAAACCTATATATGTCTTAGTGCAAATTGTAAATCAGGTAATTTTTCTGAAAATGTTAGCGATTTTTAATTGAAATTTGAATGGAAAGTTTCTGAGCTATCCATTATACTCAGACGATTTATTAATATTATAAAATGCTTCAGAATTACCTATATTGGATTAACATTACCAAACTCGTCCTCACGTACAAATTACAATATATTATATAATAGGCTATAATATGCGAGGTATTTAAAGTAGAATAATTCAGAAATTGTTTGTTTACATCTGTTGGATAATAAATGCGTCATTATACTTCTAATAAATTATTAAAATTTCAGCTGGTACCTACCTAAAAGAACCGAACCCAGTAGCGTAATTGAGTATTCATCTCGGGAAAGGCGTTATATACAGACATATATATATATATATACATTTCGATATCCCTCGATTTTTTTAACAGAAGATAACAAAATGTTAGAAAAATGCTAATATAATTTAAAAACTACTATATTATACTCACTGAATAATTAGATAATTATGTAGGCAAGTGATTTAAAAAAACTAATAATAATTCTATCTATAATACAAAATTTATATTTCTTTTTTTGTTGCAACAAATCTAGTTATAACATCATCAATTGAATTTATATTGACTTATCAATATTTAGAAGAGCCATGCCTGATTAGCGATCTTGTCCAACAGTCGGGATCATTTTTAATATAAATAATGAAAAAATAAAAATTATAATTAAAAATATTTATATTTATAAGAACATAGGGTCAAGGATTAGATTGATTTGTTAGGAATATTTAAGAAACAGTTATTAGGAAAGTTTAATGTTTAATAATTAATGATGTAAATTCAATGCACTAAAAATCCCAGAAAACAACTCAAAATGCACTTAAAATTTAAAAAAATACACGGATTTAAGCCATTAAAGATTAAAAAAGCACAAAAATGCATAATTTTGAAAATAATAAACTAATATGTCGATTAAATAGAAAAATGATTAACTTTTCATGGTTATAAAATAATAAACTTACAACTGTTGAAGTTATAAAATCAAAAAGCATTGTCAACCATTGAATTCGCTCTAAATCTCTCGAAATCTCTAGATCTTATTACTAGAATTTCAATGTTGGCAATAGAATATAGATTTGACTTAACCAATTTTCGGTACTATATAAATATAATTAATCGTATTTAAAACTAAAGTACCTACATACAATTATTATTAAGAGATGCAATTCATATTGAAAAATAATTACTAAATCTTAACTTATATTCGATTTGAAAATTTTAAAATTGCACAACTCCGAAAGATAATTCTAACAACGTAATTATTATGATTTTGTCAAACATTAAAAAATAATTTTTTGTCATTTTACATCAATTGTTCATTTCATGTAACGTTCTAAAAATGTTTCGTTTTTGCAGTAGATATTTCCGAATATAGAAAAAACCGCCTGTCTATTTTACTTCTTTATTTTATCCCATGTCAACTTAACCTTAATTCTTTTGGTAACTAACTAGCATATCATTATAAATCATTAGCAGTATTAAAAGTGATTTCTTCATTTTTATTTTTCTGCTTCGCCTTCATTCCAACTATTTAGAGTCGACCAACTTCGTCTTAAAATTTCACTTGACCCGATTTCCCAAATCGTCTTCGTATACAACCGTCGTCCTCATCATATCATTTTCATTCGCAACGACTTCTTTAATTTTTCTTTATTTTATACATTTCTAGTAGGACAAATAATTTTTTTTTTTAAATACTTATTATTTACTAATGTTATTACTATACCTACAACATAATTTATCTTTTAGTTTTTACAAGTATATCGCTTAGGCATACGTGTATAGTATAATATACTGTATTACTTATCAGTGCCGGATAACCTATTGTACGGAATAGGCTCTCACCTAGTGCCTCCGTGAAAACGATTTATTTTTTTAATATTATTATACAGTTAGTAGGTACATTACAGAACAATAACTCTAGTCAATATGAAAATTACATTGTATTATAAACAGTAGGAAAATGCTTACATTTTGTTTTGTATAGTAAAATTGGTTGGTTATAAAAAAAAACCTGTTAAATTTAAATTATTGGTTGATAAAACTAAAGACGAATGTAAGCAATAATTTCTAGAAAGGGAGGCAAAATTTTAACTAACCACTAATGTTAAATCAACCACTTTGGTTGAATGATTTCATAGAAATGTTTGGAATTGTTAGTTTTAAGAAGTGAAGTGAAAAAGCGAACAAAAATTACTAAATGTTTGCAAAATAATGAAAATGGTACAATAACTACTTACTACACATGCAGTAGATATTTACACGTGTGACCTGAAAGAGTGATTAATGAACTAAAAATGACTAAAATGTGTTTAACCTTACCAACTATTTTAATAGTTTAGTTTATTACTCACAATATCATTAAGATAGGTCTATAATACCACACCTACGGTCACAGCCGTTGGTGGACTGTGGTTAGTAAGTATATTATCTCTTATTACCATGTCCACACTATATGTTTTTTTGAAACCTGTAAGAACCTGTATAAAAAAATTAAATCTTCCAGTAAACCATCTCATGTATAGCCACATTTACCGTTGTTAGAATGTTAGCTCACATAATGGTAGGTAAGTAGGTAGGACGGAGCCGCCCGTATTACCGTGACCATCTAGCAGCCAAACTTTAGCCGCAAACTAATTCGTGGTAAAATGTCTGGAGGTGAAACTCCATGGCGACTACCAGTCGTTGCGGTCGGTTGTGGAAAAATGGTGGCGGTGAAGTGTTCTAGACTTATGTAGGTATAGGTATACGAAATACAACATCTTTATCGTGAGTGTGAGAATTATCTCACATATTATTATTAATTATCTCAGTATTATACTGAAATTCAGGCTACCACTGCACCGTAAATATTTGACTGATTATTTTATTAGATACTTAACCAGTAACTGGATAACTCTAAAATCAAACTGTTGTGATAGCAAAGTTCTAGATAATTGACGCACATATTTTGAGTTAAAAATAAATATGTCCACTGGCCCTCTATATGTTTCACATAATCAAATTTAGTAATTTACTCAAGCTGCTCAAACTGTGTACATGATCATTGAAAATTGTTATGCGGATTTGTGTAAATAAATTTAAAATTAAAATTAAATTAATTATATATATATATATCCTTTTAAAGATCATTTTAAATTAATTCAATACTAATAGCGAGTACCTATATATTGGTAACCTGTTTTAATGTTACCTTCATTGTAAGTACCTAAGTATACATAGCAATTAAAAACAAATGTTTTAATCGATGTAATAATTAGTTATTGCTAGGCACGTACTTGCTCTTAATTTTATACGCAGATATAATTGAATAGTGCACATTACTTTTTTTACCCCTATACGTGTAACTTACAACGAACGTCTAGTAAGAAAATATTAAGCATTTTTATAAAGTCTAAAAAGTTTGATTTACATAAATGGAAAATGTACGAGCAGTAATAGTCGTACGTCGAAATGTTTATGATTTTTACAAATTTTAAAACAAGTTGGAATTTTAGGTAGGTACTTATAAAAAAAACAAAATCCTGATTACAGATTTTCAATGTTTTTATTTATCTTAAGAGTAACTAATGAGTACTCTTGTGTCAAATTTCTAAGCATATACAAGCATATAATTATTATATATAAATACTTAATAATAATATTATTAATATTAATTTAAAAATTGGTTATTCACATAAAACCGAATAATAATTTAAAATTGTGTCATAATATTTTGAAAATTATTAATAAGGGCTGACCCGGATTTTCTCGGTATCCACTATCCCGATGGGTCAGTATGCCCTTGGTTATTAGTATTTTTTTCGTACATTTTTCTAATGTACCTACCTATATAATTTTCCAAAATTCCAAAAATGTCCATGTTGTTACCAATTTATAACAATATTGTTCCTGTTTTTTAAAATCGATTAAATTGTATTTTTTAGGTAATATGAAATAATTATTAAATAATTTGTCATTGACACTAAAATAATATCTCAATTTATTAATATTGGCGTAAGAAGTACGATAATATATTAACTTATTTATGTGTTTTGTTACCACCCATGAAGTCCACATTATAGCCAACGATGTTGATTTAATATCCTAGTTGTTAATTTAAGGATCTACGGGGGTTTAATAGCACTTAACTTATTGAAAATATACGCGCCAAGATAATTAATAATGATTTCGTGTGTTTTCTGATCCGACGCTTGCGTCACGCAACAGCTGCGACCGTAATGGTTTATAAAGCCTAGACGTACCAATAGTCAGATCATTATGACTTGTTGCATCGCGTACACTACACGGCGTACAGACTTCCTTCGCTTACGTGAGTATTAAAAACATTATATTATATTGTTATATATTTTTTTATATTTTTTTATATTCAAAGAGCAATAATAAAAATTTTACACTTCACTCTGTTTCCAATAAAAAAAAACCGGACCAACTTTGCCACTTATTTCGCATATTAAATGTTGTTTGTGAGAACTTGGAAGGTAGAGAGGAAATTTAATGTTTATCTGTACACAATGCTTAATAGTTGCTAATGAAAAACGATTCTGAGAGGAATTCGATTATATATATTTGAAAGGTAGTAGTATTTACGATTTGAAAATAATACATTTCGTACATTTTCCAGGTTTTTCATTTATTAACAAAACTCCTGAGAAAATAAAATAATAACATCCCCAAAGTACCACCCTAGTCAAATTTTCTTCTAGAAAAGTTGCTACTCTTGAAAATCGAATCAAAATATCTGATTAAAAAGATGTTAAAAAAAAAATTAAAATAAAATAAATATTCTTGTAAAACTGATACATTCTTAGCAACATTTAGAATTTAAAATAATAAATAGTAATGTTGGTTCTTTAATTAATATAATATACCTTACACAAAATGACAAAAATTATATGAATCTTGAATACCTACATTTGGTAGATATGCATAAATTATTTGTAGTTTTTTTTTTTTTTTGTTTTTAATGTAATAGTATTAGTAGTATAATCAAAATTTGATGGGTAATCAAATTTTGATTATAACATATTTTTCGACTAATTAATTAATCGATACTTTTTAAAAAGTAGGTAGGTATGCTTTTATTTTAAATTATTTACAAAATAGATATATAATGTATTGATATATTATATTATAGGTACTACTATAAGCTACTCAATTGTTTGACATTTAACTTTATTTCTATTAACTAATTATATTTTATGTATTTTAAGAATTTTTATAAATTTTAATTCTCCCGTAGCTTTTTTGTGAAAACGGATTAATAATTAATAATTAAAAAACCCACTTTACTTATATTACAGTATTATACTACGAGTATATACTTCCCTATGTTACTATACATTTATAATTTGTATTACTTTTATTTCAACCATCCAAACTATTTATAATACATCTATAATAACAAAATAATTCAAAATTAATATTGTTATTTTTGAAAACTTAGTTTTTCTTTAACAAAAAATAGTTAGAAAATGTAACTATATTTAAAGAAAAAATTATGTATAATTGAAAAAATAAATATCATTACCTTAATGTAATAATACATTATTACACAATGTCAATGATATTCATTCTTTCCACGTATTTTTTTCATAAATTATTTTAAAACGTTCTGTACTTATCTAAGCATAAAGGTAGGCACTATACATATTTAATGAAGTTTATACAATTATCTATAGTACGGAAAACCTATAAAAGTAGGTATAATGTAACCTTTACCTTAAAACCTCATAAAAACTTGAAATATTATTAAAGAAAATGCTGTTGTAAAATTATAGCCGTAAAATCTTTTATAGTCTAACCATATCCTTATGTATATGATCAATCATGTTAAATATATACTACGGATCATTAATTTATTATACATTTCAAACTACAGTAATTTTATATGATTCAAAATGTACAAGTTTACATGTGTTTATGTTTTAAATCTATCTATGATAAATTAATATAGATTGGTACCTACTTTCATAAATATTTCAAAAATAATAATACAATAAAAATTCATTTTTAACGATTATTTATAAACATTAACATTTTTACAAAATATATTGAATACATATTTTTAAAAATGTGCAATAATTAAGATTTATGAATCATGATTATACTTATTAAGTAATAAATACCAAACAAAGGTTATTTATAATTTGTGATTTTATAAACTAGGTTGTATTATATCAACACACAATATATATACTATAAATAAAATTTAAAAATAAATTTATTGTAAAAACTAAAACATTTTTTATTTTGGAAGTAGCTTTGGTGTAGTTAGTTGTATCATTTGTATCTAAATAATTTAGGTACCTACCTACCTACATATAGAAGTCAATGTCCATGAACATAATATAAAAAGCATATACCTAATTAAAAGTTACTATCCAGTGATTTTGTCTTTAATTAAAGAAAATGGGCTTAAAAGATTATTTTTAAGAATATCATCTTCAAAAGATCAAACAGTTTTTAATACTTCATTAATTAGACAGAGGTTTCACATTATATTTAAAATTGTAATTATAAAGTTACTTTTTAATATTTTAGTTGGCTCTTAGAATGGTTTTTCTTCTTCTTTTCTCCGTCTATACATATTATAATTTATCTAAGTAAAGTATATTATTTTATATTTATATTTTATACTAAACTAAGATCTTTTTTTTTTTTTATTATTTCACTGATAACTTTGTTCAAGTAAATGTCATCTATAGTATTATTTTGCTGGAAACTATTAGTAGGTACAAACCTTCCTAAATTAAATATAATATTATAATGAAAAAGTATAATATGTTTCTATAATCTTTATTCGGGTACCTAAATAACTACCTACTACAAATTAGTGTGTAACTTATTAATATAAATATTTTAAATTTATTATTATTAAGATATATATATTAAAATAATATACAAACTAAATATGAAAGGTATTATCTATGTATAATGTTTAAATAAGACTTATATATTTTTATGTTGCCATGTGTGTATAAATCAAAGTTAATATTAAATTTATTTTAAAAATATAATTTTTATACCTACCTTCATTAATACTATATCATGTCTAATATAGTAATGTACATACCTAATAAGATAATTATTTCGTTATTTATATAGTCTCAATGAGATGAAATAATAATATGAGCTAGTTTTCACATTTCGTTACCTAATTATTGAATACCTTCAACAGTAAATATTTTGTTACTTTCAGTTTAAATAAAAGAAGTATACAAATCAACAACAATATGGGACATTCTGCAGTTGCATTATTGGGATTTTCCTGGTTATTTTTTATCAACACTATTGGATTTGCTTCTGTATTGCCATTGAACCATATTACAGAGGTAAGTTCACTTACGTGCAATAATTTAGTTTATCTAGAACCCAAAAATAAACTTGACCGTAATAATAATTAAAAATACCTATTTAAATACACAGTATATATTATAATATAACACAGAGTGATTAATCTATCGTAAGACACTTATTATCTCGGAAAGTATTATTTTCTTTGTAGAACATTTAAGAAATAAGCAGCTTTACAATTTTACTTTATGTTATTTTTTGGTTACCCTTATTTTTGGCAGTAAAATCACTACATCAGGGGTGGGTAGGCATGATCTGAACGGCCCGGGAAAAATAGAATCTAGCGTCCCAAATAATCATATCCAATATTCAACAAAAAAATTACTTACCTTAACCTTCGGTGCATCAACACTTACCTCTTTTCTTTATTAAAAAAAAAATATAAATTTAATATTACTCTATTCCAATTTCAATAAAAAAATTTAAGTTGCTAAAAAAAAATGTCTTCCATATACCATTATGGCATTACCTACATGAAGTTCTAGAATTTGAATTTGATATAATAAGGGAAGAGTTTAAATGATAAATGAAATTTCATTTTAATTTTATTTAATTAGTTTTAGTTTCATTTTATTTAGTGATTTCATAAAATAAATGTATTAATGAAGAATTATTCTTGGCATGGAGACAATGATTTTTAAAATCAAACTTTAAACAAAAATCATAAACAAAAATAATACCAACATTTTTGAAAGTGGCTTATTAAGCCCCAATAAATGTTGATTATGTATACTTAGTATTTACTTGATGGGTACTTTATTTTAAGAGGTTTGGTTGAGTATTCGGGAGGAGGTCAAAATCCTCTAAAAGGCCCTCCCCTTTTTGCCCTAATGCATAAACTTAAGAGTAACTTAGGGTTATATCTAACATGTTAGGCACAGGGGAGGCCTCCCCGTACCCAAGCTTATATTAATCCCTCCCTTCCTGATCTATTTTCGAGTAATTGTAAGTACCTATTTAAAAAATAATTGGAATTAAATTTTATTCGATTAATTATAAAAAATGCATACAAATATGTCTACCTAAATATCATTACCTGTACGGTAAAGGTTAGGTTTGGTACTTTTGTTTTACTATTTTGTACTAATGGGAAACTAACGATTGAGCCAAGAAAAATGTCATAGCTTAAAATTGGGGGAGGGAACGGTGAAATGTACGTGACTGAAAAGTATATGTACATTTGTACATACTGCATATTATCCAATAATAATTATACATTTATAAATAATAATAAATTGATAAAAGCTGTAGTTATTTAAATCGGTGTAAATTATAACATGAAAATATGTATCTGCCTAAACTACATAATTTAAATCCAAATAGATTGGTCCGTAATACTATGCATATTATACTAAATAACAACAGAAAGTAGTGACTAGTTAAACAAAATTTCACTGTAACGTCTGTGTTCGATTACTGAGTACGGTGTAGGTACTTTTATTTAGGTATATTAGTTGATGACAGCAACTATGAGTCAAACTCAAAAATAATATTCAAATTCCAAGATAAATACTAGTGATGGTAGTCATATTAGTAGTCAATTTAGTAGTCATACAATGATAATTTATTATGATTTAAACTAGATTTAAATAAAAAATACAATATTATTGTATTTTTTTATTAATTTTGAATATTCGTGTTTATGTACAATAGCAAATAGCAGTATTTTTCATCGGCCCATTTTCGTCAATATTAGTAGCGGCTCACCGGGATAATGTGTTCCAGTGTTCTGGTGGGCCTTTCCGCCCCTGTAATACATAGTACATACATTTGATTTTCAAATGGTCTGTATTACAAATTCCATAAATAATTGCAGTCTTAGTTTAAAAAAAAATGTTAGTGATGACATTTTTGATTTCCGTCAATCCGTTGACAATATACAACTTTTAAGTTTGACTCGGGAGAGAGTAGTGGAACATCATTTGTGTGACGCACGGCACGTGACCATTTTATTGAATTTTTAATATAGGTTGCTATTTAAAAATCAATAATAGTAATTTGTTTTACGCCAAAAATAACAAAAATGTAAAATTGTAGAGCTGCCTGTTCCTTAAATTTTCTATAAAACATATTTTGAAAGAATACTTTTCTAAATAATAAGTGTTTTATGATAAATTAATCACCCTGTATAGCTAGTATTATAATTTTCTGTTTAAAAAATTCTTATTAGGTCCCTACCTATTTTAATTAAACATATTGTATTACCTACCTATAAAAATACTTATTATAATTTATCCAAAATCATGTTTAATTTTTAGATGATAAATGTAAGTTATTAAATAATATTTCTTTACGTAGGTATAGATTCCTATACCTAATACCTTTTCAAGTATAGAATCTAACATAGCATTAGAATCAATATAAATAATAATTACCTACATCATTGATTTATAAATCGAATAGTAGCTACTGTATATCTAAGATTATAGATATATTATATTATGATTAGAGTAAACTTAAGACCTTATTGTTCTTATAAAGTAATAAATATAGTCAATCAATTTTAAATTTAGTCATTATTAGGTAGGTACTCATTTAATTGGTACTTACCTAGATTAGGTAGGTACCTATTAAAAAATACAATTTTTTAAAAATATTGGTAGATATACCTACCTTATCATTTACTTAAAATAAATGCACTTATACAATATCCAAATACACGTATGCAATTATATTTTAATTATTAGATCTGATTAGATATTTTAACATAAGACGTATAATAGTGACTTAAATTCATTATTAAAAGTTTATATTTCTTAAAATTATAAATTATAAAATTGTTTGTATATTTATTATTATATAGCGTTATAATATGTGATTAAAATAGTAGTCGTTTTTCTAATATATTATTAAACATTTTACATAAATGATAATTCATAGGTAGGCTGTAATAGTCAATAGTCCGTGTCATATGATTAATTAAAACAATTTTTTGTGCAAAATACATTTAACAGTAAATTAAATTAAATATTAATTAAAATTGTTTTTTTTTTTTACAGAACTCGCTTGACGAATCATCATCCAGGGGTTAGTTTAATTTAAATTATTTGCTATCACTATACTTACAGTCCAATTGTTACACACTCTTATAATTTTATTAGGTATATAAATAATTATAAAGTTAGTGTATAATTTAAAAATGTAATTTTTGTTATAACTATAAATATTAATGGGTACTTATAGGTACTATTTTTTTAAAAATAAAATTCGGTTCAAAAGTGCAATTATCATGATCATTCCGTCGTAAATAGATTATTCTTCTTTTTACAAGAAATAAAATAGGTAGGTTACATTTTATTAAAATTGATAAAATTCGTTTTATAGGTAGTGAACAAAGTACAGCAAAATTAGAGTATAAAGATTGGGTTATGGTAAAAACATCTTCGGACAAGATAATAGTTTCTCCTGGTGGCAGAGTAGAACTAGAATGTACAGTTTTTGGAAGTCCTGTTCCAGAAGCAAAATGGATTTCTGGAATAAAACTCAATCAAGTAACAGACATTTTAATTAAGTTACCTATGTATTTTATGTTAAGTAATTTTTCCTAATTTTCTTTTAAATACCTACTTATTAAATCTGTTTAGATAACGGTAACTACAGACGAATTTGAAGAGTTAAGAGACTTTCAAGGTGTTGGTAAAGTGACAGTAAGAAAAGTCATAGATTGTATTCAACCACACCACAAAAACGTCTATACTTGTGTTGGCCAGGCAAGAGATCAAACAATGTCAAGTAATCCTGTAACAATTTCAGTTGAAGGTATGAACTGTTAAATGTATATACTTTAATAAACACTATTTGTATGCCAAATACGTATATTAATATTATTTTAGTAGTTATATAATGTATTCCCGTTATACATGGTGAGTTATAACGGCCTTTGACATATGTAAATGGCTTTAAATGTTTAAGTGCCAGATCAAAATACTCTAAAACTTCATGACGACAATTTTTTTACATACGAATTTTAATAGAACCAAACGTTTTAACGTTGATAAAATTAAAACAATATCATTATTATGTATTCACCTACAAAAACTGCTCACTGACTTATAGATAAACTATATTATAAATTACTAGCTATCCCGCACGGCTTTGTTCGTGCACACTATTGAACGAAAAAAAAAATTTTAAATAAAAAACTTTCCGTGACTCCCTATACTGCCGTACCATAGTTAACTGTCTTTACCCTGTAATTATTTTTTTTTAAGGCTACCTCTTTGACGTGACAACAAAATTAATTAATAATAATTTTTTTTTCCATATCACCAAAGTAACCCATGAATCAACAAAAATATTATGTACCAAAAATAATAATAATGTCAGTAACCCTGTTTCAGCCCCTAAGTAGGAGTTAAATATGCAGAATAAGTAGCCTCTATGTTATTTCTTGTCAAGAACTATCTATGCAAAGTTTTAGTTCAATTCATTCAGTATAGCTTTGGCATAGAGTATTAATAAACATCCATCTATCCAAACAAATTTTCAAATTTATAATATTATAGAATAGCATAGGATATTGTATTAAACGATTAAAGATTAATTGGAAATAATGTATTGTTCATCATTCATCAAGTGACGAATTGACTGTAATGACTAATGTTGTGAAGGAACGCGTTTCTTTTCAAATATAGGAATGAGGGACGGGGATGAGTTCCTATTTATCTGTTCTTCAAATTTTCGTTCTTTTTATTAGAAAAATAAAATGAAACTCATGTTATTTTAGTGATAACATTGTTTAGAAATTTTTTAGTGTCGGTATCATACTTCATGTCATTATGATTATAAAAAGACATAAGATAAGCGATGCTTTGTTAAAAAAATTAGTCCTTAAACAAAACAAAACATCAGGGTAATGAATTTGTTTTTTTTTGTTTTTAATTAATAAAATATTATATTTTGAATTTTAAGTAAATTGATGATAAATTTTTTTACAAGTAATATATTTTTTCATCTTTTCTTTTTTAGGGTAGGAAGTAGGAAGTTTATTTCATTTATTAGGATTTTAAACATGTAGATTCTAAGAAATAAGAATAGTTTCCAATTTTAGTTATCCTACCTTTCCAAATTCCCCCAATTAACCCTTCCTTAAACCTATTAACACCAACATTTATTTAAACTAAAACTTTATCTATTTATGGAATTTTTAGTATAGGTTGCTATTTAAAAATCAAAAATGGGGTTATAATTTTACTCCTTAAAATAATGATGACAAAAATAACGATAATGTAACATTTTAGAACTACTTGTTTCTTAATAATTTCCGTGATAATGATTAATGAATACCTTACATTATGTTGACCAATATAGGTGTAATAAATTGGTATAAATAAGATAATTCAAATTTCAAGTCTTGAAACCTTTACCTAAAATTCAAACTTTATATTTTAATATATTATAGTAGAACATTTTTTCTGAACAAATAAATATTGTTAGTATCTCAGTTAATAAAAACTGAAATACCATTACAATACAGTCAAATTTAATCATTTCTGGAAATCAGAAAAAGAAAACATTTTTTCGGGTTTATAAAATTAAAAATTATGTCAATTCCTGTTATAATTTTTAGGCGAAGCAGTTCAGTGTTCCCAGGGAAAAACTAGAATAACAAAGTGGAGTCCAATTATAACACAATTAATGGGTTCAACTGTAATGATCCCCTGCCAAGTGGTCAACAGTGCCCCGTATAGAAAATATTGGAAGGACAACTTTGGCAACATAATCGATACCGACACCGATCCACGACGCAAAGTAAATAATTTCATTTAAAAATAATTCATTGTATGGTAAAGTTATATTATGGTATTTATTTTACAGCTGGGACCTGAAGGCGAACTAGTTTTAAACAACTTAAGCTGGTCGGATATGGGTGAATACGTTTGTGTAGTAGAAAATTCGATCAGCCGAGATGAGACATCTACATTCCTCTATCCAATGCTATCTAATGCTTAAATTATTTTACATATTAATATTTAATATCTTTACCTATCTATATTTATTTATATTCAAATGCAGTATTGAAAACCTGGAATGATTAAATAATTCCATTATTCTTAGTATAGGCGCTTATTATGGAAAAATGGGCACATTGATAGTATCTGGTATTTTATGTTTCCTTACTTTATTTTTTTAAATTATTGCTTGTCTGCGTCTAGTTTTGTATTATTTTAATATTTATGCAATTCATTGAGGGATTATTTATATAACTCAAACTTAAATATTGTATTATTATTTTTTTAATTAATTTAATTATACCTACTATTATATTATTGTTATTTTTGTTTTATTATTCACCTATTACGTGAATACATATTATCCGATTCAACAATATTTTTAAGAGTCACGCCTCCACCTAAATGAGTGGATAGGTGGATTTACAGTGGTATGTATAAGAGTATAACATTTTATTTCCCTACAAAAAATTTTCCCTACTTACCACCACCGCGTCCACCTATCTTAATGATAATTGTTCATCAACAAATCAGCAGGGCCGTACTTAGTGTTTTGGCGTCCTCGGAATACAACTATTTCCGTCAGCCCCCCTTCTCATTTTCTCCATATTGATTCGTAAAAAAAAAAATGCCTGACTGTGTATTTATTTAACTCTATTATTTTTAAAAATGGTAGTACTTACTATACTGCTGTAACTTAAAAGTAGGTAAACCTACTACACTGTAATAATATTTTTTAAATAAAATTAGTTTTTAAAAACACAAACATAATATTATTGATAATAACCCTTTCGTTTTCATAAACAAAAGGAAATTGTTTCCCATGATTGTATATTATTTTTGCCACCTACTAGTATTATTACTGATGTGACGTATTATTTATTAATTATAACACAATTGCCGGTTAACACACATTCTCGAAAAGAAACGGATATTGTTATAGATGTATTTTACTATGTTTTATTTATAATTGTAAAAGTAGAATAATAAACAAATCATGATAAAATAAAACGAATATGAAAAATAATTTGGAAATTACTAAAAACAAAATAAAAATAAAAAAGATTTTTTTTAATCATTTTTTCTATATCCCGGTCAATTACCCATCCGAGCCACTCCTTAAATATGGACCTGCAAATCAGTATTAATAAATTGTTATATTTAGTGGAGTTCTTACCAATTTTTTGAAAATATTCTACAATGTAATATTACAACATCCTATGTCTTATACAAAGTATTTTATATCTTTCTTATGGTTTATACTGTTTATAATGAAAATTGAACCCCATGAAGGAATAAAACTCCGGAACTCGAATATTCCATTATTGGCATATGCCGATGATATAGTACTGATGGACGAATCTCAAGCTGGAGTTAAACGGCTCTGTGACAGACTTAATGACGCAGCATAGAAAGTAGGACTACAAATTAATGAACAAAAAACTGAATATATGATTATAGGTAGACAAAATTGGGTGGATCACGTTTTAGAGGTAGATCATTTTAAATTTAAGAGAGTCAATTCTTTCAAATATCTTGGCTCAATTGTGACTGAAAAAAATGATATCACCCAGGAAGTAGCCGCGAGAATCCAAGCGGGAAACAGGACTTATTATGGTTTCGAGAAACTATTAAGTTCTAAATCATTATCAAGAGAGATAAAGAGACGTTTGTATACTANCTAGAAAGGAAAATATTACGAAAGATCTTCGGTCCAATAAAAGATAACATCACAGGAGAGTGGAGAAGAAGGAAAAATATAGAGCTACAAGAAATTTTTAATGAAAATAACATAGCAGAGACGATCAAGAAAAAAAGGTTGCGGTTGGCAGGACATGCAATGCGAAGCCAGAACTCTTTACTAAGAATGGTTTTAGAACAGAATCCAGTAGGAAAAAGGCCTTTGGAAAGACCAAAATTTAGATGGGAAGATTTAGTTACGAGAGATATAGAAGACTTAGGAGGCGGAGCAAACTGGAAGGATTTGGCGATGAATAGAGATGCCTGGAGAATTGGTTGTGAGACGGGATGGTCCTAGCGGCCGATTAACCCAAGAAGAAGAAGATACTGTTTATAATGAAATAGAAATTAATTATACAAAAAAGTATATTGAAATTACCAAAACAAAACATTCTAAATAAGTGAGTACTATAAATTATTAGGCAATTGCGTATTTTTTAGTTTTAATTACTGAAAAAAATACAAGTTTTATTACTATTTCGGGGTTAGTGACATAAATGGTATCTATCAACGGGCAATAACAATTATATCTATATATTGACGGATTTTTTTTTTATATATATCTATAGATGCGTGATTTTTATGCGTGACAAAATATTGAAATTATAAGGCGTATATGTAGTATACTGGTCCTAGACCTTATGAGAACACCACTCGTCATATAAGTTAATTATTTAGTAGGTAATAATTATTACTTCAAACTCACGCTGTTCTAAAATCTTTCCTATCAATTTTGTCTGAGGCCTCAAAAAACAGTTTTTGACACTCCACTAGGTAACGGATATATTTTTTTAATTGTTTATTTACCTATTACACTGTAATAATATATTTAAAATATTCAAATATTATAAAATATACAGTTTAATGAAAAAAGAAATATCAATGCGTCCTACTTTATATTTATTATGTACCACTGTACACTATAGATTTAGGTAGAGATTGGTATAGGTATAATGTATACCTATACCATATTAGATACCATATAGATATACCATACTGTATACTATACCATATAGATATTCAAATAAAATTAATGAAGTAGATTTTATGTACAAACTTCGATTCCTTAGGTAAACATGGTTCAACACGACACTGATCTGAAGTTTAAAAATCCTTGAAAATACTAATAACGATGTTATATATTTTTGTGTATAACCACTACAATACTACAAACCATTTGGTTGAAATCACCTTGCAGCTATTCAAACTCGAGTAAGCATCACTTAGTGTAAGTTGATCAATAATTTTATTATAAGTATGTCATATTCTGTATCACGTAGGTACTTACTCCAGAAATTAAATAGAACTATTTAGGAATCGTGGAACGTAGGAACGTTTAAACTTACACCAAGACCGTGCCTCAAAAAATAGTTACATATCTAGGTGGTTTGCTCAGTAAATATATGTATTTAACATGCAGGTGTGATTAGGTCCATATGGAAAAAGTTATCTATAACCTAAAGATGTCAAATTTAGTTGAAAACTTAAAAGTAAAAAGAGCTGATACTGGGAATAGGAGCGGCCACTGTTGTAGGTGAGAAGTTGGGAAGATAGAATACAAAAGATTATTTTATTTATATTTGTAAGCAACGATAAACTATTGCTTGACGAAAGACGATTTCGAACGCAGTTGCGATGATTTTGGAAATTTTACCACGTCTAAGTAAGTCCAATATAAGTATTATTACCAAGTTTTAAATCTCTGCGTGTACTTATAACTGAATTACAGTAAAAAAACTCCCAAAAATGATCTATATAGTATAATTAGTATAATATAATATATCTGTGGTTCATGGTTATTTTGAAGTAGTATAATATTATAACCTCAAAGTAAGTCTGTAGGGCAGCGCTCAATTTTACAATGGTATTATTTGGAAATGAATTCCTCTTACTAGCGGAATGCTGATAGTTGCTCAATCTTATCTTTTAAGACCGTGATGAGGTCTATGTTTGTAACGTTACTAACATGTCTTTATCAGTAGGTATACCTGATATTTGGTAAGACTATAGACATATTTGTTTATAATAAGTAAGAAACATTAAAATTCGCGCCAAAACTGATCTTTTTAAATTACTTAAATATTAAAAAATTATAAGTCCTAAAATAATGAATAAAAAAAAGAAAAAACTATTTTTTCAACCAGACAAAACTATAGAATTAGGGAAAAATGTTGATAACCCTCTATTGTATTATAATCAAAATTTTAAGTTGAATCCCCCCCCATTAGGAAATCTTGACTATACCACGACTAGTAAAAGGTATTTAATTTTCTTAATTTGTGGTACGTGTGCTTCTTTTAGCAGTATAATTACTTTGTGGTATTTGTATATTGTAAGAATTACACGCACTGGAATAAACTATACGATACAAATAATGTTATGTTTAATACATGGTCTGTAGTTGTATTCTTCACAAATAATGTTATCAGTTATCAGTGATTAAAAATTCCGGCACTCAATTGCCTATCGGTGTTTCTTAAATTATTCTTTCATTACACTCGTATTATTAATCTATTTTATTAGGTATATTAATTTCAAGCATGTTTTAAGTGTGATTTTATAATAAAGAAGAAGATTTCTGTTCATAATGGACTTAGGCCCAAGACCAATCATTCAGGAATCATCAGAATCAGATAATGAGGTAATATATAATGTTATTTTGAATAACTTTAGTTTATAAAATAAGGTCTAATAATAGTTTATTTTAGAATATAGATACATAATTATAAATATACTGAATATTGTCTGTTTAATTTTAGTCTGAGCCAGATGTATTGGTACTGGATACTGATAATGATTTTTCTGAGATTGAAGATCCTTGTAAGCCTACTGTTAATCGCAACAATATAGCGTCAGTTTGGAGAGATATTGTTGTCGGAGAACAGATGGAAGGATGCCTAACTCGTCTTGAAGTAACAACTAACACTGGATATGCTGATATAGATGATCCAAATCACAGTTGCCGTAATCCATGTTACTCACAGATGTAGTTACCTTTTAAATATTTAATATATGTTTAAACTTGTATCGTTTTTAAATTTAACGGAGCATTAAAATAATTACAAGTTAAAAAACTGCATAAATCTAGTTTAGTGCCCATGCGATTTTTTTTCAAAATGTTTGGTTTTATGTGTACATTAAGAATATAAAAAAAAAAATTAAGGCATACAAACTTTGTTTTGAAATTATGAAGTTAAACTTTAGAAAGTTCGGGTTTTCCGTTTCGAGTATTTCTTAGTTAGAATTTAACATTTTCAAATTTTTTGTTTTCAAAATGTGTGTTTTTTAAATACTTAATGTATTGTTATAATCAAAATTTACCTATCATACTTTTATAGTTTTTATACATAAATCTTGAAAAATAGCATTTTTGGAATTTATCCAAAATATAGTTCTATAATTGACATTTCTTTTTATTATTATTACTTTTAATTATTGAAATTTTTTAACAAATTTATTAATTTTATTACAAAGTTTATTGAGGTCAGAATAAGGCTATTTGGCTTGGTTTTAGAGTTACAAACGTTCAAACGCAAAGTGTTATGCTGCGCTACATGAGCGATTGACCCAACCAGGTTTCTCTAGGTGCCCCTAAATGCTTTTCACTTTTCCCTGTTATTTACTCGACGTGGTTTTGCACCAAAAATTGAGGGTTATTTCCGATTAAAATTGTACGAGTCA
The DNA here is from genome assembly GCA_902439185.1 of Cinara cedri. Classification (NCBI taxonomy): domain Eukaryota; kingdom Metazoa; phylum Arthropoda; class Insecta; order Hemiptera; family Aphididae; genus Cinara; species Cinara cedri. The sequence goes on along the minus strand of CABPRJ010000959.1, from coordinate 68,269 downwards.
GCGCAATGTAACACTTCCCATTTGAACGCTAGTAACCCTGAAACTACTTCAGATAGCCTTATTCTGACTTCAATAAAAAACTTTGCTATCAAAATTTCAATAATTACAAATAATAATAATAATAATAATAATAAAAAAAATGTCAATTTTTGACCACATTTTGGATGAATTCCAAATATGCCATTTTTAAGGTTTATGTACAAAAACTATAAAAGCAAGTATGACAGGTAAGTTTTGATTATAATATTGATTAAGCTTTAAAAAATACACATTTTGAAAAAAAAAAAAATCAAAAAATAGAGTGGGCTCTAAATTAAATTTGTTCTAAAGAAACTATAACAGTAGAATTTATTATAATTATCTCATATGGTGTAGTTGATTTATTTTTATTCACATTTAAAATGGTTAATATGAGACTATTTTATTTATTAGGGACTAGATTAAATGTAAAATACATTTTTTTTTTTTGTATGATCTTAGACAATGTATTCCAAGTACATAATTTGTTTCATGTAACATACTTCAAGGCGAATCTTTTATTTTGTCTTTTTCAGTCATTTTGTTAGTTTTAATATATATATTAATATATAAAATTATATAATATATATATATATATAATTTGTACATTATATAATTTAATAATTGAAATTTAGCCAATTCAAAATATTATCGTAAGATATTTGGTTTCCTTTAATGTTTAGTTTAATAGGTTTTCAGGTTTTTCTTACAGTGTGTCAACTGTTCAAGGATTTTGATAACATTTTTATTTCTTCTTTATTAATGATTGTGAATGATTTATGTGTCCATTAATACCATTGTTGCAGCATCAAGTCAAATTTTTCATTAATTTTTTTTTTAAATTTAATGTAGGAACTATAGCCAAAAACGAAAACGAGATCAAAATCAGGAAACAATTAAAAAGACTGAAAATATAACTGATGCGTAAGTATCAATTTAGATATAAATGCAGTTAAGCTCCCAAGTAATTTTTTGGATTTTTTTTCCAAAATGTGTGTTTTTGCATGCTTAATTTGATGGTATGTTAAAAAAAAAAAGTCTCATATTTCATTGGGAAGTTATAGTTAAAAAACTTCTAAATGCTCGATTTTTTTAAAAATCGTGTTTTTGAGTTTAAAATATCAAAAATTTACTTTTTTGGACTTTTTTTTCGTTTGGTGTGTTATTACATAAAGAAGTTTTCGGATGCTAATTGCCAAACTTAACACATTAAAATGCGCTCATGGACATCCTCTCAAGTTATGTTTGAAAGTTAAGTATATTGACAGATGTATATGGAGATGTCGAGATTATTCCAAGAATTCACATAAAAAAAAGTAAATTTTAAAACTATGAAATATTTTATTATTTATAATAATAATTTGACATTATAATCATTGTATTAATTTTACCATGCCTTTCATTATAATTAGGTTTTACGTGGTTTATTAAAAATAACATTAAAACTACGTATGATAAGTGAATTCTGATTCACCAAAATGTTAAGCATATAATTCCTATCATAAAAATAAAATTACAAAAAATTAAAATTTTTGGTATTTTAAACTGAAAAACACGATTTTAAGAAATAGTGAGCATTTTGAAGTTTTTGACCATAACGTCCCAATGAAACTTTAGCAAATTTTTTTGAACGTACCTTTAAATTGAGCATGGAAAAACACATAATTTGAAAAAAAAAATATAAAAATATCGCTTGGAACGTAAATTGCATTCGTTCCTCAATTTATTACTATCTAACCTTCATTTCTTCTTTCTCTTTCACCTTTGCAGTTGCTACAAAATCCCTTCTAGATTCTCTATCTTGGGTGTACTATTCAATCTAAACAAATAAAATTATTTTTTTAGAAATTGTGATTTGGACTTGCACTCTGTTGTGAAGAAAATTTGTACTAATAGTGATAATAGTGATACTAACAAAAGTAAATCTAAAAAGAAGAAAAAAAAAAAGAAAAAGAAAAATAATAGTAACAATCAGACTTTGAATCATTTGCCTAATATTATTAATCTAGAAGAAAAACTATTGATTGAACTTTCAAATGATTTGTGTACGAATCTTTGTGAGTACAACAAGGATTTAATGTGTAAGTACCTACAATTACTTAGGGGGATTCATCTATGTAAAACTTAAAAGTCATATAAATAATTTTAGAATAGAAGATGATTTCACCATGTTCTTGTCCAGAAAATAGTGCTAAAAATCAGGCACCAGACTTAGAATCTGAGTCTCTTGTTGGTTGATTGTTCTACCAACTGAGCAATCTAGAGTCTGACTTCTAACACTATTTCCACTGGATTAGAACGCTCTAATATCTTGGGTTTGGGAGGTTCGGTGGAGTAATCGCATGTAAGGTTTAGGGGATGCTTGAGGTTGTATCGAAGAAGTATATTTATAACAAAACCTTAACAATAATATTATTTTTAAATTTAATACTATGTATGTTATGTATGTTTTGTTTATAGTGTCTGTTATTTCCAAACTTGACAGAAAAATTATACTTGAAAAATATAATAAGACTCGTTTAATAGTAGCTAATGGTGGAGAAATGACAAAGGTTTATTAATTATTAATTAAATAATTAATAATTAATTTTTATACAAATTGTAATTTACTCATTATATTTTTGATTTAGAATGGTGATCGTAAACGTACACCTGGAGGAGTTTTTTTTAATTTAATTAAACAGGATAAGTCAATTCCAAATAAAGCGAAAATTGATTTATATGGCTTTTCTCAAAATAAAACTTTGAAAAATAAAATTAAACAAGAAAAAAGAAAACGAAAAAAAGAAGAACTAAAAAAAATTATTTCTCGGGACAAGAAAGAAGGTATTCATAATTAATTCATTTTTTTTAGTTAATCAGCATGAAAAATATTACATGACAAACCTCATAATACAATAACCAATGAAATTAATCTTTATTTCAGTAAAATTAAAAAATATATAATAGGTAATTTTTTAACAGTTATAAGTATTTCAATTTTAATAAATTTATTTACTAATAAAACAATGATTATACAATTAAATCATAAAAGAAATACTATTGGTTTGCCCACTAAAAACTATGGGTGTGATGTGAGTAGTAATAAAGTAGTTTGTAATAATAAATATAATACTAGGTATAATAAAAGTAGCAGTACCTATTTCTAAAAGAAGAAAATAAGGATGAATATTAAACATTTTTTAAAGAGAAAAATTTAAAAAATCTATAGTATAAATTTATTGTTGATGTAATTTAAAGTTATTACCAAAAGAACATAAATTAATTTATAGAAAAAAAAAAATTTTACAAAATACAAATTATATATAAAACTAATTAAATTACCTTCTCATTCTTGGGATAGTAATACTAATTGAATTATTGTTCCTATATATCCATATATTATGTTAAATTTATGTGAAGTTAAGTTTCAATAATTTCTTTAAATTGAAAATACTAAGGACTTTTAAATGATATGATCTATACTTAATTTATAACTATACTGCCCTCAATCATCAAAAACGCCAAGTTACTAAAAAGAATTCAAAAAAATGTTTTCTAATTCATAACACCTTGTATATTTTACTTCTTAATATATATTTGTATACTTAATTTTGCCTTATAAATGCAATGGAAAAAAATAATTTTTGAAGTACTTATCAAACTTTTTATATTATAAATATATTTATAATTTATATCTTAACTATTATTTTTTGATGATTTTACAAATATATTTTGCACATTTCACATTATGATAAGCAAACCCACAATCTGTACTAAGTATAAATGTCAAAAATTATTATTTTTATTATATACTAAGAAAAAATGCTGGATCTAAATCATTTTATTTGGAGTTTTTGATTAGTAGGGTTATTATACGGCATTTTTACTAAGCTAACTTTTACTATTTACGTCCTGTAAAAACAAATATTGTTAATAGGATTTTTGATGGACAATATTTCAGACATGTGGCATATTGATTTAAATGGTCTAAACTTCACAATTTTTTTGGACTTATTATGGTGTTTTGGGTTATGTGGTTTTTTGTCATATTATTATTATAATAGTTAATTATTTTTAAAGTAAGACAACTATTGTGAATATTACTGTTAACTAAGTTACTTTATTATTATTCATAAAAAAAAAAATGTATCTAATTAGGTAATTTGATTATAGTAGAGTAACAAAATAGGTAATCTGGCTTTTTAATTATAATATGGATTTTTTTCTTCATAACATAATTCAACTTAAAAAATACTTTTAAAAGTTTTAACTTAATTTAATTACATTTTTCAGCTGAAAAATTGAAAAAGTTAACTGAAGAACCAGTGACACAACCTTCAGTTTGTATGATGGAAAATATAGAACTATTTGATTAATTGATTTATGGTTTGCATATAACTAAATTATATCGTTTTCACATCTAGATATAATTTAATATATTGGTTTATTTATGTTATTTTTTTTAAATTTAATTATTTAATGATTAACTTAATTAAAAAAAAATTCTTGAATATAATTAACAAAAATAAGCCTCTATATTCCTTTTAAAACAGTATATTTTAAATAATAAAAACATGTGTATTCAGTAATGTAATACTTTTGTAGAACATTTTTGACATTGTTTTTTTTTCTGTAGAATTAAAATATAAACTTGACACTGAGATTTTTGTATTTTATGTCACTATTTGATTAGTTAAATATAAGTCAAGTACATAATTATTGTATAGTAGTAATATATTTTCTATTTTATTTATGGCCTACATAGCATATATATGTATGTATATATATGCTGTATTCTATACTACTGAACCACAATAGATTAGTCTCCTTTATAAACAACAACATTTTTATCAGTTTCATATAATTTGATTTTATACAATAAATCAGGATTATTTAAGACTTTTTTTAACTGCTGCCATATAAAAATAGCTACATTTTCAGTTGTACTAACATAATCTTTAAAGTAAGGTACATCCATATCCAAATTTTTATGATCCAATGTCTCCAGCACAGCAAAGTTAATATGCTTTTTTAAATCTGCTATGTTCATAACCATGCCAGTGGTTTCATCAACTGGTCCTCTGACTGTTATTTCAACTGTAAATTTTTATACAGTTATTCAATCAAATGTTATAAATATTTACAAGTTACATGATTATTAGTTATTAGACTATAATAAATTAATATAGTCTAGTATACACTTAAGTACCTAGTGAACAACAGTTTGACAAAAATTAAAAAAAATATATTTAACTAGGTATAATTTTTAATCAAATAAGTCTTTCAGAAAATAGTTCACATACTCATTATTTGTAAACTATGACAATATAGTAGCAGAAAAAGTAATGAATTAATTTATAATTTTGAAATTTAACCTTCCTGAGGGCATATTATTTCAAATTCTGGAAAATTATAGTATAATATAAAAATTAAATTTTAAATTCTGATTTATTCAAATTGTTTGTGGTAGTAATATTGAAATCAATACAATATTTATCAATTAAATAAAACAGAACCTTTAAAATACAATTTCATGTAGAAATATGTACACAAAGTGTATTTCGAAATGTATATGTTACGGATAATGTTGTGAAATCGGTTAATGTCATTATAATTATATTTAAACCTATTTTGTTCTGTTAGTTTTAATATTAGAGGATATTTGGCCTATTAACTAACTTAAGGGTAAGCATGTTGTTTGCGTTTGTACGTAGGTTTTTCTCAATATTTTAATTTTAATCCAGATTTGACGATTTTTAAATTGTAATATTTCACTTGTTTGTAACTAGCCTGAAAATTAAAACACCAATGTACAAAAACTGATAATGTTCTTACCTTTAAGTTTGATAATATGCTCATACACTCTAGTATTAAAACTAACAGCACAAAATCGGTTTTTATATACAATAAGTATAAATATAACGATATTAACCGATTTTACAGTATTAAACTATATTCTATTAAATTAGAAGATAGCAATTTTATAGAGTTAATTTTCTGAAAATGTTATTATATCAACTTTTTATTTTTATTAAATTTGTTATTTTTAATATTTTTAAAGTTCAGAAAAAAGAAATATACAGTCAATTAATTGTAGTAATAATAATAATCAATTTAAAAATGTGATAATAGGTGCAGTACTTTTCTTTGAACTTCAAAATATTAAAAATCACAAATTTAATGAAAATAAAATATGGGTATATCTTTGTGTTAAGGTACCTTTAAAAATAAAATAGGTACCTTTGTAATTATGCCCATGACCATATTTATTGTTACATTTACCAAAAATCTTTACATTTTCTTCATCGCTTAAATTGTTGCTGAAAAAGTAAACAATTAAAAGGTTTATGGATATATATTCAATGTTAAATAAGTAATATGGATTATATTTAAGCATGTAAGTAAGTAAAAATATATTATTTTGCTTCACATAATTTAAAATGGTTACCTAAATCAAGTATATTAATTATTGTTATTTTTTGTATGGCATTAGCAGAACTTATTATACAACAGCATAAAATAATTCATTAACATGAGTATGTAAAATAAATAGCGATAATAATAATTAAATCGGTAACTAAGATTAATCTCTGTTCAATAAATTATTCCTTATGTTATCCCTACTATTATAATGTATTATAATTATTTATGTAACATAAATGCTAATTTCTAATGAGTAGGTATAATATTATATGTAGGTGTTAAACTGTTTTTAATCTTTTAGAATTCTATAGAATTCTATAGGATGGTGTAACAAGTGTAATAATTGAAAAGTTATTAAAACCATACATCCCACGGCAAAGTAAAATTTTACTACTACTATATTATTCCAATATGACTTCAAAAGTATGAGAAATAAGCCATTATTTATACATTATATAATAAAATCTATTAAGACTACCTGTGGAGCCGGTGAGAGGCACTGAACTGCTCAATACGGGTGATATAAGCTGAAGGCGGCATTATGTCTGAATGACTGTTGGTTAGATACTGACAGAATATAAAGGAAAAAACTATTGAAAAGAAAGGTAGACGTTTAAATCAATAGAAAGTTATATTAAAAACACTGCCATCTAGTTGAAATGACTATGTACTATTGGATACTTTATTAGGTAGGTAACTGGTAATTATTAATAAAGCATAATTTATATAATATACTATAAATTATAATGTGTACCTATTTACTTGTTTTAACTTTTAATATCATTCAAATTTGTAATTGGTACTCTAATCGTTTTTTATTATACATTTTACTACTGAATATTATTAGCTAGTAACTACCTATAAAACTTCCTGACAATATTTATGTTATTTTGTTATTTTATATAATACATTACCTAACAAATAGCTATACATATTATAATTTGTTTACTATTTTAGTTGATTTGTTGTTATTTATAGAACTTTATGAAATTAAAAAAAAAAACTTACAATAAGCCACATAATGCATATGCTATAGGGTAGGTAAGTAAAGTAATTCATGAAATTGACGGGGAAATAACAAGTTTTTTCAAACATTTGTACTTATATTAAACCTTACAATAAAGTACCATATTTATAAAGAAAAAAGAAAAAAAGAGCTGCTACTGCTGATGAGTGAACTATTGTTGTATGTGAGAAGTTGGGAAGGCAGGAATAGAGGAAAATTTAATATATACCTAAATATAATGATTAATTATTGCTAACGAAAAGATTCTGAGCGGAGTTTGGTTAGGTACCTATATATGTTTTGAAAGGCTATAATATTTATGCTTTTGTCAAAATTTGATAATAAAATTCTTATAAGTAAAAAAAATTTTTGTTAATCACGAATAACAATTTATTTTGAACTTCCTGTTAAATTTTTAAGCATTTCTGTTTGGTCAAATAATTTTATTAATAGAACTACTGTTTATCTACTGCAACAGTTCCCAAACTTGGGCTATGGCATTCATAGGAAAAAGTTTGCGTTTTATGGAACCCCAACTCTAATTGAACCCTAATATTGAAAATTCAATACTTAAAAAAATGTTTAAAAGATAAAAAATTGCAAATAGTAAAAGCAATATTATTCTCGTAAATTTCCTCGGTTTTTTTACGTTGTTTTTCGGTTTCGCTCAATTATTAAAAAAAAGTTACCCGGAAAATTAAAAAACGTTTTTTTTTATTTACTAATTAGATTATAAATGTAAGTAACAACAATGATTTCTTGTCGTTTTAGATTCTGAGTGGAGCGAAGAAGCTTATGGTTTTACAATGATATTTACTATTTTTTTCATCTGTGAATAACTTTTCTACTAGAAATATTGATTCGATTTACAAGTTTAACACTTTTGAAAGGAAATTAGGCACTGCGGTGGTACTTTAAGGAGATCATTTTTTTTGGTTTTCGCATTAGTTTTCTCAATATATTGGAAAAACCGGAAAAAAGAGAACGACAAAATAGTAATCAAAGAAAAATTTTAATGTATAGGTATGTAATATGGTCAGAAAAGGCACTACATGCTTACATTTGGTATTTCGGAGCTATATTTCTGGTAGAAGTCTCAGATACACATGAAAAAAAAAAAAAATAATAAAGCAAAACTGTAATAATTTAAAGTAATGAAATTTGTAATGTCGCTATGTGTCGTAAATATTTATCCGTTTTTTCCGGTTTTCCCAATTAGTATAAAAATCCCTCGGAAAATCAAAAAAATAATATTTAAAAATAGTTAATCATTATAAGAAGAAAATAACTATTCAATTTTTTAAAATTATGTAACAGTAGAATGGTAATTCATATGCGTTTTTTCTCTAATATCACATTTATACGGATTCAAGAAAATCTATACAATACGGTTGTTACCTAGTACCTAGTTCCTACGTCCATCTACTCCTAATATTGCTACTTTGTATGGGTTATACTAGACTCAACATGTCTACATTTATTGAGTGATTCGTTTACCATAATCCAGCGATTTTCTCAGAGTAAATTTCATTTTTTTTTCAATCATTGTGGAATTGTATTATAGTTTTGTTTTAACAGTTTTTAAGTTATTTATAGATGGTTGAAATTTTGTTGGTTTTAAGTGAACAATTTTTAAATACTCGATAGATGTTCGCAAATTGTACACGAGGGTCCCCATTAATTGTTCTATTAATTTAATTAAATTAATTATTAGAATTTGTAAAAATCACGGACAATTTGGCGTACTACTATGACTGCACGTACATATTCCATTTATGTGAATGAAACTTGTTTGGCTTCATAAAAATGTTTAATATTTTGTTACAAGAGGTTCGTCGTAAGTTGCACTTATAGGGATAAAAATAAAGTAGTGAGCAGTATTTACTTATATCCACGTATAAAATTTGGAGCCAGTACGCACCTCGCAACAACTTATAATAATATTGATTAAAACATATGTTCTTAATTACTATAAATATATATTTAGGTATCTACAATGTAGGTAACATTACACTAATCAATATACTATAGTTATTAATATTGAATTGATTTATAATGATCTTTTAAAATATATAATATATATTAGCTGTTCCAATCAGCGTTGCCCGTGCCAAACTAACGTGTAATAAAAACGATTTCCCCCCTGGATTTTTCGTTTCAATCCTCGTCGCTATGGTTGTAGTTCATTTTTAAAATGCATTATTTTCAATTTTTCTTTTCAAACTCATACAAATTGATTATATGGTTACTAAACAATGAAAAATATCTAATAAGTTATTTTTTTTTTATCTAGCTCAAACTACAGCAGGTTAGGTTTACTTCTATTCCACGAGTCAGATTGATATTTTCAATAGCTTAATAGCGCCTCCGCAATATATTCTTTAATTAAAAAAAAAAAACCGCATGACGATTGGGTGAGTAGTTTTGAAGCCAACCCGTGACAAAGATTCTCACTTTCGCTTTTATATATTGTATACGTACATGGCTATTTGCTATGACTGAGACTTGTGAGATAGATTTACTATGACGTCGAGTCGGTGTTGGTCACACTCGATACAAAATAATATGTTGTATTACTCTCGTGACACCCTATGGTAGATCTTTATTTATTAATTTTGTGTCAGATGGACACTTTAATTTTAGGATAACTTACACGGATTATTTTAGTAGATATTTATTTAACCATAAATCAAAAAAAAAAAAAAAAAAATTTGATCACTGTACTAAAAATATCAATAATCACGTGTCAGCTACTCAATCACACTTGCAACGTCATTTATCAGGTCCAATTGTGAATTTAAACCATCCAATTAAAATAAGATTGAAACAAACAAAAAATTTCATCAAAATCAGTCTAATCGTTTAGGAGGAGTTCAGTGATATATACGCGGACAGAAGAAATATGTATAAGGGTGGTTCTTATTCGGGTGATAGCGGAATTTTTGTTTTGACGCTCCCGAACTTCATTTAAAAAAAATTAAAATAAATATTGATCCCTATTTGAGTTTCCTAAGATAATTCTTAAGTTCTCCTGTAACGAGGTAAAGTTTTCCATTTAAAATACATATGTTTTTTCGTTTATTTTGAATTTTATTTACACAGAAAAATAGAAAAGAATGAACGACTCTATAAGGCGTTACTTTATATTATAAGAAAAGATTATTTGGATCAATTTTTTAAAACTTTGATTTTAACGGTTTTATTGTAAAATATCTAAACAAAATAAAAATAAATCGCATCAGAGAATTTTGTTTCTTATAGCCACATGTAAAGTAACACACCGTAGAGTTAGCCATTATTTTCTGAAACACTCTATATACAGCATATAAAGTTGATGAAAACAATTTTTCTTGTATGGAAATGATCAAAGTTAAAGGGCGCACTTTAATAAGTGGGGAAAAAAAAATAAAAGTCTATCGGGTATTCCATATCACTTTATTACTGATAATCAAGGTTCGGGACTTATAGCACTTGTAATAATTTAAACATTATTCCCTACAAAGGAGAGCAATTATTTTTAATTCTAGCTTTACCGTGAACAAAAACAAAAAAAAAAAAAAACAGAAATTAACTAAAACGTCTAGGTTTTTGTCAGTGGCTACTGTGATAATTAAGCAGAAATATGCAAAAAATCAAAAATAATTAGAAAAACTTGGAAAAAGCAATTTGATTAATAACAATCGAAATAACCTAAAGAAAGCACTTTTAAATTTCATATTCGAAATCATTGTAACATGATATGAGTTTCCCTAGCACTCTGCTGGATTTTATGTTAGGCCAAACAAATAAGCAAATGCTATAAGTCCCGAACCTTGCTGATAATTATTCATTTTTTCTTAGTTTCCAAAAATATCGTCAATTTTTCCAGATGATTTTTGGCGTGTAGCATCTTTGAAAATCGTATAAGTATCGAATATGGGTCACTCTGAGTCAATTAATAAAATCAAACCAAAAGTGTACAGATTTACATTCAATTTTCCCTCTACCTTCCCAACATTCTCACTTATAACAGTGACTCAGTCATGTATGAAGTATGTCCGTCTTTTTTATATTGGACTCTGTTTGATGCCCTGAAAAATCCGAAAAAAAAAAAAAATATAAGACGTCCCGTGTAATAGGCAGTATTACAGTCGGTGGCGTGTGCAGGAATTTTTAATATAAGGAAATGTAGCCTTTCATAATAATACCAGACAACAGTAACAAAAACAAATTATTTAATTTGCGAGCGTGATGTATTTGTATGTTTTATCTTTCATGTGAGTTAAAAGCAGAACATTTTTGGATATACATAGCAGATTGTTTAGATATTTTAGCAACGATAGGACGTAAATGGTAGGTATAAAATACACATAATATATGATATTAGTGTAATAAATATGTATTTTTTAAAAAACAACAACGAACAAAAATAAATAAACAATAATTTAAATAGTATACAAATACATAAATAGGTAGATACTTACAATAAAAGTATTTTTGATAAATAAACATATTTAAAAAAAAAAAAAAAATGATAATATTCTTACATGTAAGACATATGATATGGACTAGACTTATATAATACTTAATACATTTTTACACTGATATGTCCGTCTGGTATATAATACAGGGTTATAGTGTTTCAGTATGATTTAGCAATACATTTTATTTTATAATCAATTTTTTTGTACATTGCTACCAAGGTATAATATTACATACCATTTTAAAATTGTATCTTGGAATTAAATACATTTTGATCAACTATTAACAGTTATGTAATATGGATGGCTAGGCAAAATCACATTTTATTTTCACCATTTTCAAAAAAAAAAGTGTACAAAATTAACATAAATTACATGAATCGCTTTGTACAAATTTTAAAATTGTCCAAGAAAAACAAATATACTTAGTACCTAAAAATATTAAAAAACAAATTGCATGTTAAAAATTAATGTTGAAGTGTTAGGTACCTATCATCTATAAGATTATAGAAAAAATGTATGTAATATTATAAAACTAGTGGTTTAAGGAGTTTTTTGTCTTTCATAAAAATTGTTAAAATTTGAAAATGTGTTCATTCTGCATTTAGTGATTCATATATGAATAATATATTAGGGTGGTTCTTATTTGGATGATGGTGAAATTCTTTTTTTGACGCCCTCTAATTTTGTTCGTAAGAAAAAACTGAGCCCTATTTGAGCTTCCTAGGTTAATTTTTTCGTTCTCCTGTAACGAGGTAAAGTTTTCCATTTGAACTATACAACAATACAAGTATACAAAGCATTCTACATCACTTTCTTTCTGTTAATTATTAATTTTTTCTCGGTTTCCTTAAATTTGGTCAAAATATCGGGAAAATCAATGAATTTTTAGCGTGGTAGATCTTTGAAAATCGTATAAACACATCGAATATGAGTCATTCTGTATTAACTATCAATGTAAACTCTATTAATAATTATTTAATCGATAAACATTAATTTTATCTAATTAATATTAACACTTTATATTAAAATTATTAAAGTTTACAATAATTAAAGTTATTGTATGGTTTATTTAAAATAACATAGGTATTTGCTACATCAACCGAAAACGGGTGACAACATGTGATTACATTAATAGTGACAACTTTGGAATTGATATTTTTCCGATACTCGCGTAATACACAATCTGGTTTCATTTAGTTTGTGATATACTGAATACTGATATAGGTACCTACGTAACTAACAGTAACTAATCGGTTATTGTAATTCCAAATTTAAGGAAATCGAGAAAAAATAAATAATTTACAGAAAGAAAGTGGCATAGAATGTTTGATATTCTTATACATTTGTTTTCATCCCCTTATAAAGTATTTTCTCTTCGATAATTTCCATGCGAGAAAAATTGTTTACGTTTATTTGTTAACAATTCGTTATGCCTTATGTAAACAAAATTCAGAATAAACGTAAAACCAATGTATTTTAAATGGAAAATCTTACTTCGTTACAGGGGGATTTAGTCCTAGGAAGCTCAAATAGGGCTTAAAATATATATTTTTTTTTCGAATAAAGTTAGGGAACGTCAAAAAAATGTTCACCATCGCCCAACTAAAAACCACCCTGGTATATACCTACATAAAAATTTTAGCCACCCACAAACGGTCTCAAAATCAACAAAAGTAAACACATACTATACTGAAACGCCGCTTGTATATGTATTTACACATTATATTATTTACATATTATTATTATTTACAGGGTGTTGGTAAAAACGTTTGTGTACGCGCATATCGCTTATCTCGTTATTACTACTAATGTAATAATTATACTAATTAGGGATTTGTCCCGGATCCCGGGAATAAAGACCAATAGCCCTGCGATTATGTTATGAGCTCTGAGTTTCAGACCGATCGTCCGCGTATATTGCGTCAACCAGGGGCGATTTTTGACTGGTCGCAAATGAGAGGCCGAAAAGAAATTTCCCTTTTTCAATTATATTGTTAACGAACAATCATAACGATAAACGACAAAATCACGGCTATAAGTAATAGGTATTTTAACGTTTGTTCTCACGGAACAGAAACAGCTACCAGAAACAAATACCCGCAATATTTTAATATCGACGACGACGTGTCTCTGCAGTACCCATGTGTAAGTCAAAGCGCTCGCGCGCCCGGGCGCGAACCGGTCTTATCTACAGCCGCACTCTTCCACGGTCATGTCCGGGTACGTTTTCACGACCAATTTGCCCTCGTCGTCCAAGTAGAGTAACGTCTGCGGCCCGAGTTTGGTGGGCACGCAACACGATTTGGTGACGGACGTCGGATTGAGGTGGTTCATAAACGTCTGCATGACCGCGTGGTTGGTCGCGTTCATGTGCTCGGCCAACGGATACTTGCACGCACCGTAACAGTAGTACGCGGCGTATCCCTGGGGCGCTTGGATCCAATCGGTGAAACCTATCGATTGGAAATCGACCCACAGCGGATGTCTCTGACATATTTTCGGTATGGATTTTTTCGACGTCACCGTTTTCGTCGGCTCGTCGTCTGCCGATCTCTTGGTCCTGTACCGTTCCATCATATTGTTCGCGTTTTTCTCGACTGAAACGATTAATACAAATACAAAATAAATAATATTCAAATATATTATATAGGTTTGGGAATAATATGGTTGGTGGTCTTTTACAAATTGTTAGGAATTGTTAAAAATTACAATTAGCGAGTCTTGGCAGTCTATAAACAGTTATTTCGCGCTCAAAACATTTACTTTACAGGAAAAACTCGCATGTGTCTGGTAGAGTGAATTGATTTAGAAGATTTTGGTTTTGTCGGAAAGGGGTTTATTGGGTGCTTCGATTTATTTATTGTGTAACAAAATGTAGATTTAATTTTATTGAAAGGATTTTTTTTTCAGTGTTTCGGAGAAAAAAAGAAGCTTAGCAAACATGTGCTCACGTATAAAATGTATAACATGTATAACGAAATCGATTTTAAAGATAAAACGCCTATTATTATGAAATATGTAGATGATGAAATTTCGAAGATAACCTCATAAGCGTTTCTCTAAAATGTTTAACTAACTTATCGAAGATACAAAAACTCGTATTATTTATGTATATTTTATTAACCCAACTATTTAATTGGTAATCGATATTTTAAAAACGTCTATGAGGTTATTTTCAAAAATATTTATATTTTAATGATATTTGCGTATGTTTACGTGAACACATGTTTCCTGTATTGCGAGGAAGAAAGACTACAGAGACGGAAAATGCTACTACGATGAAGACAAGGAAAGATATTATTTGTTATTGAGGTTGTTTTTTTTTATATATATAATATTATGTGAATTGAATATAATCAGTGGCGTATTTTGGGTAGGGGTGTCCTGAAAGCTAATCCCCCTGTCTTGATGAGTGTGTGAGGCAGATGATACTCATCATGAGTTTATGATCAATCTATCATAATATTTGTGGGAAAATATTTTCAGAATATTCCCCCCTCTTTCAAAAAAAAAAAAAAAATTTTAATATCTTAAATACGTCACTTAAGATAACAATATTATTGTTTGTTTATTAAACCTAAACAGTTAATACAATAAGTAGCAATCAAAGTTATATTCAAATTCATAATATAATCATTCTTACTTGTTCCGTCGTCGGTGTAGACTATCA
The DNA here is from genome assembly GCA_902439185.1 of Cinara cedri. NCBI lineage: Eukaryota > Metazoa > Arthropoda > Insecta > Hemiptera > Aphididae > Cinara > Cinara cedri. The sequence continues at coordinate 52,707 of CABPRJ010000959.1, read as the reverse complement.
GTAACGCCTTTTCGGACGATTCAAAATCAAACACGTCCATTATATGCGTTTGACCACCAGACGTGATCACGCATTGAACTATTATACCGTGATTTCCGTCAAAATTTTTCTCCGATAGCCTTTCAATGGCGGGCGTCACGTCAAAACTGATCACTTCGGATTTTAAAGCGGTCGATCTGTTTATCGATTTCGAATCTATTAGCCTAACAAATAATACGGATTTATTAGAAAAAATATAAGTATTACCTATAACATCATTGATTCGTATTATTCTTGTTATTATAATATAATTACTTACCTAAGTATAGGTTTTGAAAAGCCTTTTATGCCCGGTTCAATGATATCGTGTACAAGGACGTGGATAAATTCGTCGTCTTCCAATCGGGCTTTGTAAAACATTGTAATACGGACTTCGGCAGCCGTAACTTGTTCTCGTTCCGGCAAAGGTTGTATGTCGAACTGTAGTCGGTACCTTTGAGATTTTGAATTAATCGGAGGAGATCCTATATTCAAAAATATAATTTAAAAATCTTACGATAAGAAATTATCATACCTATATTATTTTGGGAACTCGTATTTATATTTTTAGGAAAACCGCATACAATTAAAATAATTTTTAAACCATTATATGTATTATAATTTATAACCAAAGTTGGGCAGGTCACTTATCGACAATTATTATTTATATTAAAGTTAAGTTTAGTTGAGAATTATAAAAAAACCAATCAAGGTTGGTAGTTGTTTTTTTAATTTGCGAAATTTCAAACTTAGTTAAATTAGGGTTATAAGTTGTTCGGTGAAAATCATAATTTAAGTTAGATTTTATGTAACGTCACTAACCTAAAAATCTAGTCGTTCAAAAATAAAACTAAATTATTGAAACAAATACAAACATAATAACGTACCACTGATTAATTATAACGTTTTTTTTTTTTGATGCAGTAATATTACGTATTAGATAATTCAAAATAAATATTATTGATTCTATTTTAATATTACAAATGTAATAGTAAGTCTATCTGTTATGTTTTTACGCTTAAACTGTTGAATCAATTTTGATGAATTTTGATAGACGGTACTTTGGAGAAAAACAAACATTATTTTTTGTCGCGAGAATAAAACTTGAAGGGAATGAAAGGTTTTTAAGTATTTTTGGTACGGAAATTAAATTATTTTTGTTAAATTATAGATGACCTTAGTAACACGGACTAATAAAAAAAATAAAAACAAAAAGAATAAATAGTAAACAGAAATAAAAATTTCATAACAACTATAACAACTTAATATAAAAAGTCTATCTAACTGTCTACCGGTTAGGTTAGCTTGAAATAGGCTGGGCTACCTAAGTAACATGGGTGAAAAAAACAAAACTATGCACTGTACTGGGTGGATAAGTGAAAACTGAAAACACGTAAAATGTAATTTTTTAATCTTTATGTTTTTTTGTACAGTACAACACTACATTACTGTTATATGTTCTCATGATTTTAGCGTTATTATAGTGAATATATAGTATAACCCCTGTGTTGTACGGGTATCTGTGGTGATACGAATGAATACACTCATAAACCTAGGTCTTTGGACACACTAGAACATTTTTAATAAAAAATTAGCACAAGTAATGGGCTCAGTAGTTTATAAATTCCATTGATAATATTATAATAGGTATTTAAAATATAGATTTTGAAAAAAAAAATTGATAGGTATTATCTATTATTTATTTTAAATGTTTTAGATAATAGAATATTTAAGGTACACCATATTAGGTTCGAAAGTTATTTAGAATTTAAACTGACTGAATAAGATCAAAGGTATTTACAAAAGTGACTTTTCAATTTAATGATTAGTTAATAATGAGTTTAGTATCCAGCATTGATTATAATGAAATAATATCGTATAAATCGCTTTTTGAAACCACTCTGGTCTGATTTGAATCCAGGGGGGGGGGGTTGTGGTGGTAAATTAATATGATAATATTTTATTGAAAACAAATTTTAGAGGGAGGGTCTAAAATGTATTTAATATAAATAAATATTATACATAAATATTTTTTACGTTTAAACGTACACCACTGAATCATTTCCCTAGCTACGGCTTTGGGTTTTCTGAAAATTCCAAAGAGGATGGTCATCAAATGCCCCTCTCAAATCTGTCATTGTAACGTACTTATAATTATTGTTTTTAAAAAGCTGTGTATATTGTGTGTAATATAAAAAAAATGTGATTAGTTTTTATAAATCGTATGTTGCAGTTACCTGTGTTGGTATACGTTCTAGCAGTATTGGCCGATTTTGTGTGCAAACCCGGAAGTGGAAAATTGGTCTTTGCAGTATTTTTTTCCGACATCGATTTATATAATTCCATCGTCGCACAAGGTATGTCGACATTTTTATTTACAATCGGTTTTCGGCTTAGACCTAAAGCAAACAAAACGAAGCAAAAATCAAAACCAAAATAATGAAAAAAAAATAAAAATATTTTGCCAATTGAATGGAAGGGGTCAATGGGTAAAGGAAATAACTAACATTTTTAAAATTGTTCAAGTGGATGATATTAAACGAAAAATTATTATAACACCTATACACATAAAAAAAAATGACGAATAGTAATCGGTAATAAAATACTAATTAATGCTACCATATAAATGCTGATCGGTGTTAATATACTATAGTTTTTGCTTCGAGATTTTGTATGCGTCTGTACTCTGTGCTACGTCAAAACAAGTCGATTTATAAAACAATACCAATTTCAAAAAATTTAAGTTCACACATTTATCCATTGACCCCTTAAATCATTCTATGTATTGGACATAAATTTACCTAATTTAGTTAAAAATTGTTTTTCCGCTTCTTCGTATGCGGTGACGGCCAATACGGTATGTAACATACTCAACAAAAACATTACAGTAATCATTGTACCTAAAATGAAAATAAAAAAAAAAAAAACCACATAGTTTCATTACTATATATTTATATATATGTATATTAAATATAATACAATAAAATCTATATTTATTTTGCGACATTAATGAGTATACAGAATACAGCGTAGATATGATACCTATTAAGTTTAAATGTATAAATGAACCAAACAAAAATATTACGTATTTAATGAGTACCTAAAAAACGTATCGTTTTATTATTATATTATTTTTGAATACCTCACGTCTTGTATAGGTATACAATTTAACAAACAAAAACCGTGTTTTTTTTTTTTTAGATTTTGAGCGCAGAGAGGAATGTAATTAAATTTGTTGAAACGTGATGTAATACCAAAATATTAATTTATCACGCTAATTTCAAATCACCTAGTACATAAACATTTTAAATTAATTTACACCTAAACATAATAACTGTATATTTTATGTATTAATATTATTTTAGAGCGCAGATTTGTATGCATTTGTATATTTATTCTGGTTGATCGTATGACATGCTAAGTGAGCACAAAATGTGTTTCATGACATAACGATTTAAAAAATGAAACTTTTTTAGTGCATTTTTACGGATATCTCGACATTAATCCATTTTTTTCTGTTTTCAAGGGCTTATTTTACAATTTTAATTGTATATTTCATCTTTTAGGGCATATTTCGATTTTTTTTTTTAGACGTTTTAGAAATATATACTATTGTAATATAAGAAAAAAATATTATATTTTTATAGTTTTATATATTTTTTATATTTTTATATAAATTAATAGGTATAAGTGTAGGTATAAACGGTTTTGCCAAATATGACCTTAGATCAAGTGAAAATCAGTGAAATAAAATACGTACACAAAGATAAGAAAATATCGATTACGACCATTGACCATTTAAATTATTTCAGTGCGTTCAAATATTTACCGTACGTTCGTGTGTGCTTTCTGTTGTAATTCAAGTTTTTATTACTTTATTTTTATCAAAATACCGGAAGATAAAACGTCGGTATCGAGAGTCTTATACATGAAAACCACTTACAAAATAATGAAAATGAAGAAAAGTATGTATAGTAGGGTTTCTATAATTTTAAATTGAATGTTTTAATTAAATGTTCAAAAAAAAACATTTTTTTTATGCATATTTTTTATTTTTCATGCTTATTTTAACATTTGAGTGCATTTATTTATGATTTTTAGCGCATATTTGGTTGGTTTTTAGTGCATATAAATCCGTGTTCTATTTATTAATGATATTATATTTGGGAAAGATGGAAATCTATACACTTTTCATAAATAAACCATTATGCCAATATAATTAATAATTACTTAGAATGATTATCAATTTTCTGTGAAAGAGTACTTTACATAAGTAATACGGCTGCAGTATTGTGATGGAGTACACTAAACACCTGCGTACAAAGTTCCACCAGCAGAATATTTTTCCCATACTTATTTTGTATAATAGACATATTTTTTTAAATCAATTTACTTATCAAAATTACACATCATTGAATATTTTAACATCAAAAACGTATTGCTCATACCTACGCTAGAGCCATCACTGGGGCCCGAGGCAACCCCAATGATGCAATTGGAGAGGCTCGAACTCCACTAAAATATTAAGTTAATGTGATTGTCGGGGATCTATTTCTGCATTTAGAGTATTCAGATTATCAAGGGGGATAAGCCTCCCTAGCCCCTTAATTGTGCCACTAGGAAACCCTATATGCCAATTCATTCTGTCGCTTTCTTTTGAAGAGGTGTCTTACCTAGCATATACCAACTCTTTATTATGACAAAACGTCTCACAAAAAATCAACATTACTTTATAAGTTTAGAATACCTTGCCTAGAAGCATACTGTTTATATTACGGGAACAAGTTTCCTTATGATAGGTTTGGCCACTATTTATGGTTTACATATTTTATGAATTTAGAATTGTTTGCTATTGTTGGTATTGAGTTAATTTTGATTTAATGAAAAAAAAAAATTAATAATAATAAAAGACAACTATACTTCGCACGATGGGTGGGAACAACTCGCTTAATTAAAATATCTATAAATAGCTCAAAAATGGCTAAAATATTTTGAAAATATTTCCATATTTATAAAAAAAAATATAAGGTTTATATTTAAATCTCAAGTCTCTATGGATATTTTTGAGAGAATTACAGCAAAAAAAAAAAAAAAACAAATTAAAAATAATAAAAGTATTATTTTCGTAAATTTTCCCGTTTTTTCCTATTTATTATGAAAACTCCTGTGCAAATCAAAAAATGGCTTATTTAAAGTATTACCCCAGACAAATTTCCTTTCAGAAAAGATACTATATTTGAAAATCGGAGCAATATCTACACATATTTTTCGCTTTGTCAGAATCTAAAATTTAAAAAAAATATCAAAATCCTCGTTAAAATGAATTTGATTAATTGATTCTGTTTTAAAAGGATTATTAAAAATCCTGGAAATTAAATTGACACGGGTGGAATAGCAACAGATAGACCTAATAGAAGTCAAATAATTTGTGTTCGTGATTATTCACTTTTCGCCACAACTACTCACCGCCATCCGTTATGGTGGTTAAAGGTATATCTAGAGTTTTTGCAATTTGGTACTAAGCGGTGATCGTATGATAGTGGATGGCAAAAATGTCTTTTAACACATTCAACTTCCAACTTTGCATGCAAGCAAATGGGTTATGATTTAGAGACAGTAGAGAGTTGGGGTGAAATGACTTCCGAAAAAGAAGTGTTGGATTTGATGGTTGAGAGAGGATGATGGTGAGAGTAGGGGTTACCATAAGCATTTAATTTCGGTCAGCGCGGTATGTGGGTCAACTGCGTTAGGGGTGGAGCCGTGAAGGCGTTCAACTATGTAGTGATCCGAAGGAAATAAATGCAAACAGTATTTATTATTAGGAGAACACGGGGAGAAACTTTTTTATTGTTTGTTAATTTGTGTGTGATACTATGCACAGGTAAAGCCGTCGTACGGGATAGTTAATATAATATACTGATACTCCTATGTATATATAAATTCGAAAATAACCGGTAAACTATATTTAGGAGTACGGCTGTTAAGAGGACGTCACATCCACATATTTTACTGTCTCAGTATAATTATTATCGGTAAAAATAGCCAAAACATGCTTACGCAGATTAAGTAGAACTCGCTTAATTTTGGTTTTAGAGTAAAAGCATTTATTGTAAAATTATAAGAGAACAATATTACGGAAGACAACACGATGCGTTTTTTTCCGTTATTCAAAATTTAATGCTCAACACATCGTTAAAAGTAAGAAACTATTTCAACAATTTTAAATGACTGTACATTTTTAAAATGTTAGTTTTGTGTGTTTTATAATAGCTAGGTGTCACACATGAAACTGACAAAGATTGACGTAGTGATATGATTAACAATTGTCCAAACTCAAATATTAAATTCACTGACATCCAAAAATGTTTTTACCCATTTTTTTAATCTTTTGATAAATAAAACATTTTACGGTTATATTTGTAATATAACGTAAGAAAATACGAACAAATAATTGATTTTGTCAACTTTAAAATTTAACTATTGTTGAATGGCCGATTCGGTAGTTTAGATTTCCAGGTTTGGAAGGGCATATTATAGCCCCCCTCTATCTCTAACCCTGTGGTATTTTCAGATTTGTTGAATGGAAAGTATGAATATTTAGTAGGTTAGATGACCGTGCAGGAAGCTGTTACTATGGAAAGCCATAAAAACCAAAAAAAAAAACAAAAAAAAAAAAACGGGATGTTGGCGGTAGAGGGGGTATGACCCTCCTCTCGCGAGGATGTCTCTAATAGTGTTTTTACAAGCATTATATTCACTACAATTTTTCGCATTTTAAGTTTCTAATTAGGAATTTTTTTTAAAAAAAATAGGATAGCTCTTTAAATAGAATGCGTATTGTTATTATTTATTGGTGACTTTAACAATCACTTATAAAATATCGTTTGAGGCGTTTTGATTTTCAAAACCGTGCGTAACTTTATGTGCAGGTATACCTGATATACACGATAGGGTGCCCTGCACCATTAACTGCACTTGTGTAAAAAAACTTGGTGAAAAAACCAAAAACATTTCTCATTGTACGTTCCAGAATCAAAAAAAAAAAGTTACAATTTATCCGAGTCGATGACATGACGTGATTTTTGTCGCACTATCGCCGGGTTCCAATAGAAATAATTATAATAGGAGCGCTTAAAAAGAAAGAAAAAATAATAACAAAAAAGTAGTAGAGGATAGTTCGGATCCCCTTCCCCTGCATTTCAAGCACTGTTAATTCGTAGGATATCCAATGTGTGCAGTATACATCAATACCTGCAGTAATGACGGTTTACTACGGATTTATACCCGTGTTGAACGACCGAACGTGCAACCGTCGTGTCCGCCACCGTCAATTAATATTATATTGTAATATATTACAACAATGATTATTGAACGTTTTGCTCACCCGATGCCATCACGGCGGTATTGCTGATGCGCACTGTGTCGACGTCGTTTCGGCGGTTCAAACCATAAATGCGGCGCGTGTACGCACGAATACTCGCGGACGCGTAGCGCGGAAGTTCTCGGACGTCGATATTGACGGGCGACACGGTAAAAACGAAAATCGCGTATTTCGCGGCGGGTTTACGCGGCAGACCGCACTGGTGTAGTTTCGGTAGTGCACCAGCGTGGTGCACGAGATGCGATAATATTATTTAGTGTTTTTGACGCACGACCGGACCGGACAACAGACGATGGCGAAATGATGACCGCAGGGTCTCTCACTCTCTCTATCAATCCGTCCATCCGTCCGTCACTCTTTCTCTCTCTCTCTCTCTCTCGGTCTCTCGCTCGGGGGTGAGTCGCAGAGTGGCCCGGGGCGGCGGCGGCATTGTGTGCGCGTAAATAACGCACGCTGCACATGTGACCGCCGCCGCCGCAGTGGAAATCGGCAGACAAACAGGCGTCCGCGCGCCGTGCCGCAGGTATACGCGGCACGGCCGGCCGGCGGCGCGCGCGGGAGGTGCGGGGATTGGTCAAAAGGGCGTGGTTTTTTTTTTTTTCTCGATTTCTGGAAACCACATTTCTCGGCGTGACCGGACCCGGGTTTAATATACGACGCGTACTACACAACAGTGCCTATGAACCGAACCAGAGTGTCCTATTATTTAATTCTTTTTTTTTTTTTTTTTTCTGTTCCTTCCGACCGTTTTGCACTGCATACTGTTATTGCTGTTGTTGTTGTGGTTGTTGTTGTTGTTTGTCGAAATTCCACTGGGAGGCGGGAAAATATTGTAATACAGTAACGCTGTGTTATACACATAGGTACGTTTGTACCTACAATCCTTCCGGCCGCCGCCGCCGTTACGCGCGCAGCACGTGCCGCCTCGCGCCGTATGCTGCTGGGTTCGTGTGCCGGCCGAGAGTAAAGTCTGTCTCCGTCGCCCGATTATTGTCAAGCGTTTATCGTATTCGACTAAATAATTATTGCAGGGTCCGACAATGACGGGGGGAAAAAAAAAAAATAAATCCGTCGACCTTTTTTTTTTTTTCTATTATCAACGCGCAGCGTGGTGAGTAACATTATATTGTTTATAATGCCGTCATCGGAGATTTACGATTCGAAAAAGAACAACACTGTTCGCGGCCGGCGACACGATCACGAACGAATTTATCGGAACAGTTTTCCACGGATATAATTATTATAGTCACGTGTATAATCAACACAAGATCGTTTCCGTAGTTTCGTCCGTTATATTACTATTGTCACAGTGTTTCGGTATCCGCATAATACATTTTGTGCGCGCAATAATACGCGTTTAATCGATCGCATTGCTATTATGCACGCGCGTATAGATGCATACATACGGTACGATACGCGTATTACAGAGCCGTATGATATCCGTGACAATTGAAAACCGCCGGTAATTGTTTTAATGACGAATATCATAAACACGCGGTGATATTATAATTAGTGATTACTGTTTAACGATTGGCAACGTAACGATATTAATAGTATCACATTATTACGTCGAGCGTTGAGCGCGGCCGGAAAGAACGATTTCCGTATACCCAAGTACCGTGCGTGCGCGGTAATTTTAACGAACGCGCCTTTGGTTGTTCGCCGCCGAGAGGGCGGCGCGAGCGACGGATAGGCAAGCAATTGCCGCGTTTCGGCGGCGCAGTCCGTAACAACTATCGGTTACTATGCAGTTTACCCGGGAGAAACCGTTTTCGGCGGTTATTATGTTCGCGGCGCGGTGACCGTTTGACAACTGAATGCACTTTTTCAAAACCAAAGCCGGAACCATTGAACGATTAACAGGCCGGTCCCCCGGCTGTCCGTCGCGGTAAAAAATACCGTATGCAAATTGCAAACGAAATATCGTTTTCGCGATATCGCAACCGTACGCAGCAAATAACGCATGAATGCAGCAAACTGCCGAAAACCGCATCGCTAAAACACGCCCAATATTATTGCCGTCTCGTATACGTCGAGTCTTGTGCGGGATCTGCCTGCAGGAGCGTACACGCGGTTGATTTTGATGTCTAATATCCACCCATCGCCTTTTTTTTTTATTTTTATACAAAACTTTGCGTGCACCTAAATTGTTTTCGTCTTCGTTAGGAATTTGTTCGCCACTGATGTCTCCGTTCCCCCACACACAATTTATATGGTCACCGTCACCTGGTATTTCGCCTGTGGACTCAATCTCTTTCCATAGGGGGTTTTTCCCGTCTCTTTATCTAAACCTATCAGGGTTTTTTTTTTTTTATCGAAAATAGATTTTGGGATTTCACTTAGTGGCCACTTTCTTGGAGTAATATTAGGTTTTCACCAACTGATAGGTTTTCGTAGGATCTATATATAAAAAAAATCCTACAAAAACCTATCAGTTGGTCAAACTTAAAAAAAAAATATTAATGTGACAACGTTACACCGAAATAGGTTGTATTCAATCATTTATTTCGTCGTTTTTTTCGATATTTGTCGGCATGCTTATTGTAGTTTAATCATAACGTGTGATTCATAAGTGTATTCAATTATTCGTATTGCCCATTGCAGGGCAGTACTAATATCGTTTGTTTTTCCTTATCAAACGCGTATGTATAAACCGGGAATAGCAAACATTCTGTAATATTCTTCAAACGATTTATTTGTAATGTCGTACCGACGATAATCCGAGAAAAATCGTTCGGGGTATAACAATAATATTGTGTATAGAACCTTTTTTTTTTTTGTATATAAAACGCGTGCATTCAATATTGTTACTATGGGAGTTCCGTTTAGTTGTTTGGACACTAGACGGCTCGACGCCGATGTCCAGCTGCTCTACAAGTATAATATACATGTATGTATATACCGGTAAAGCCAGATGTGTGTTATGATGGGTTAGCGGCGGGTGGTCGTGGTGCTGTATGGTATCTTATTTTCTTTCTCTCTCTCTCTCTCTCTCTCTCTTTTGTGTTGTTCCTCATAATATGATATTCTTGTAACATCACGAAGTACTACAAATGATGGCGACAAAGGTCAATATTTAATGGGCCGCCCGCCGCCGCCGCTGATAAATGTTGGTGCCACGCAGTCTGCTTCGGCCAGTCGACGTAGTAATCACTTATTTGCCCACATGACCACCCTACAATATATTTTTATAAAGGATACACAATATACAGATACAGGGTATATACTATTATGTACCTATGAATAAATATTATATTTAACCGTATAAGTGCACGTTTAGCCGTTTAGGTGTAAACGGGTTGAACCTATCGAACATAATTTTTAGGTGATGACCCGCGACGGTACTGAGTGATGTTTCGAGTTCGAAAAACTTCGGGTTCAATCCTTAAAAGTTAGTTTTCAACGTTGTGATAAAAGTGGTGCTGATAACGGAATTTACTGCAGAGTTATATGAAGAAAAATCCGAAAAAAAATTACATATCGATTAATTTCTACATATATATATATATAATAATATAACATATCAGAGGCTAAAATATATGCTTTTACGTACGGCATACTTTATATCAAACTATACTATATCATACCTATCATCACTTATCTATCCCACAATGGAATCATTCCAATTTTTGATTGGGGATGGTGGGGAAGGTGAAATATTTGATCAGCACATCAACGAAATAATAACCGTTCGCAAATTAATCTCAATTTACATATTCCTCAATGTTTTATCGTAGTATAAGGATAATATATATAATGGCCCATTTTTTTTTCCAGAGGAGGTGGAATGCGATTGACAATGTTATGAAGACGGCCGCGGTATATATAAGAATAATTTGGATGGTCGAGTTAAGTGTAAATTTAAGACAATAGTGACCGACCCCGACTAGTTGGAATGAAAGAGGAGAAAAAAAAGACGTTAAAATAATCAAGTAGTATAATCAGGTATTATAATATTATATCTTCTATAAGTTAATTACATCTTAAAAATCAACATTTTTACATCGCCAGAATAAAGTTATTTTAAACTATTTTGTATTTGTAATACCATCGTTCTATATAGTCGATGGTTTTAACTTTAAAATAAGTACCTATATTGATGTGTAATATTGTATGTCATATATTTGGCAATAGAGAGTTTTCTAAAATTATGTCTCAAGAGTGTTGATAATGTGCATTTAGTATAATAGGGGGTCATACGCATTATCAAATGTGTATTTTATGTGGCAATTTATAAAAGGATAAATAAAGAATAACATCAAGGACTTTTGGTATTGTTAAGTTTTTGATATATTGTGTTTATCTTTCTATATCAATATTTTTTGGAAAGATTTTAAATTAATTTTAAACTCAATATTGATTGGAAATCGAACAACCAGTTAATGTGGAGTATTTCCCCATACATTATTAAAGTCACTTTCGATACTGAATAGACGATTTTTATGTTATATTTCAATGTGATTTATATTGTGCGTTTCAAATATAATTTTTAATTATGTGTACTACAGTTTAAATAGTTCAACATTTAACTTGGGTAACCCGGACTTTTTACTTGTTATCAAAATAAATTGAGAAGTTTTGAAATGATTTAAATCATGGTTTACTCAAATTAAAAAAAAAAAGTTATTTTTCTAATTTTAGATTCTGAGCAGAGTGAGAAATGTATTGGTTTTACAATGATATTTTTTAAATTTTTTTATACTGAAAGTAAATCTGATTGGGGTGGTGCTTTAGGGGGGTTAGGTTTTTTGATTTTAACAGGAGTTTTTCCAAAAAAAAAAACGAAAACGGGAAAGTGTACGAAATGTCGGTAATAGGACAGAAAAAAAATATTACGGGCTTTTTTTTCCTGTGAACAACTTATCTACCAGCAATTTTGTTTCGATTTACAATGATAGCAATTTTTCTGAAAGGAAATCTGACTGGGGAGGATTTTTCCCAATAAATGAAAAACGGGAAAATGTATATATAAAATGTTGGTAATATAGAAAACTCATGTACTCACTACTCATCAAATGATTAATATATAAAATACATTTTTTTTAAAATATATATATATATATATATTTTGTTATATTATTCCAGTATTTTTATTATGGAATGAACTATTGAACTACGCTAGCCACTGTGACATGTATCTGGTAAACTTTTTACACCTAGTTTATAGAAGTCACTATATTTATTTTATCACGGGCAAAACAGTTAGTCTAATAATAAGTAAAAGAGAAAGAAATTGGTAGCGCAGTTAAAAAAGAAGAACAAAAGCTGTTACTGCTATAATGCAAGGGTGAGTCACTGTTGTAATTGGGGACTTGGGAAGGTATAATATATAGATTATTTAATTTAAATCGATAAATCATTGTTATGATTCTATTAGCGAAGTTTGGTTGTACGTGTTTTGAAATGCCGTAATTTTTATGGTTATCGTCAAAATTTGAGCTTAAAAAATTCATAAAAAAATTACTACACTTCGGAAAACTATTTTTACCACTATAAGTACCTCAATCTTATGCTGAAATTTGTATAAAACGTTAATCGTTTCTGTTCGGCCAAATAATTTTATCTACACAAAATAAAACTAAAAAAATGCGAAATATATAATGCCTGTAAATTGCTTGAAAAATCTAATGTGGAAATATTCTGTGAAAATTTCAATTAGTAATGATTATTTTGAAGTGAATAATAACCAAAAATAAAATCGAAACTAATGAAACCGTTATTTCTGTAAATTTTCCCGTTTTTCCTTCGTTACATTCCTCGCTTCACTTAGAATCTAAAATGTTATACGCGTGTTCTTATGAATTAATTAAACGTGTCCATAGGACTAGTAAAGTGATTTGGTAGGTCAGAGGTCTAATCTCCTTTATAGAAAAGGAATTATATAGTTATTATTTTACCCCATGTCTTGAAAATACTAATAATACGAACATCCGTTCGGATCTCAGAAATGTAAAATTCGTGCAGAATACAATGATGTATTGTATTCATACGAATGAATGAATGAATGTCCGTAGTTTGGTACCGCACTGTCTAGGGAAACGGTTTTTTTTTTCTATATAAACTATATATCTACACTTTTTATCCATTTATTATTGTTAGTAAATTGCCGACAAAAAGAAAAAAAAAAGGTACCGTACGCATTATATTATATCAAAAAAAAAAAAAAAAACTACATTATATTATACTATAGAACTAATGTTTGCGATTATATTGTTGACTAGGTAATATATTATACTATAATAGCTTCTACTGCCAATCTAACCATATTTATTTACGTAAAAAAAAAACACTACAGGATATACCTCGCACCATGAGTAGGCCAATGTTGTAGATGGGAAGTTTGAAATGCTTAAAGGATATAGGATGATTTAGTTTGTACTGAAAGTGAAGATAAATCATTTGTAATCGAACAACGATTAAGAGCGAAAATTAGTTAAAAATATTTTAATAAATTTAAATTTAAAATTATTGTATCGATCTTTATAACTATATAAAATAAATTATAATAATTATCTCACTAATGCATTAACTATGTAATCACAGACAAAACAAAACACAGTAAAACCTATACATTCCTAATTTCGCTTAGTAGTTACCTATACATATACAATTCTATATGTACTCGACGAAAATATAATTATAATCTTTGTTTTTAAATAATAAACATTTCATATTTTGACTAGTACCGCAATTTTGATAACTTTAAAATGTAATAATTAAGGTTGGGATATTTATGTATTATAAAAGATAGCTAAATATACGTACAAAATGGATAAAATATCTAATATAAAATAACTTTAGAAACTAAAATAAAGTTTAATGAAGCTATGAAGCTATAAATATTATTATTAAATTATTATAATCAACGTTATTAAAAAAAAAGTTAAAAGATGCATTTATAAATACAAATCGAAAAGTATTTAAATATACGCAAAATAAAATTTAGATGTTTGTAATATGGACATCATGCAACTAGTTTCTATTTAAGAATCCATTTAAAAATAAAAAAAAAAAAACAAAACCAAAAACCATGCAATAGCACGAACTTTCGAAACCTAAAACCCTATAGTAATAAATAATAATAATAATAATACTAGCTATATAAATTATCTTTTTAGTCGTGAAAATCGATATTTATAATTTTTAACTTATTCTGTGTCATTTTTTATTTTAGCTTTTAAATACATAGAGTACCTATACAGTATACACACCTGCTTCTGTGTATAGTTTTCTCATTTATTGTAGAACAGATTCTATAATCAATGGTTTTATGTTTAAAAAGACTGGGTATGCTTCGCACGTGGTCGCAGCCACTGTTGTAGGTGGGAAATTGGGAATGTAAGATACAGACGGGAATTTAACGTATATTTGTAAGCAACGATAAACCATTAATAACGAATGTTTTTTGTCAACAATATATACGTGTGTAATATTATAGTAAAATGATTACAACAATGTGCGTTTCCATGAAAACAACGATTGTTTAAAAAAAGAGTAAAATAATAAAAATTAATAATAACAAAAAATAAATAAAAACGGTTGCCAATGACAACCTTATTTTTAATCGTTCAATCTTTTTTAACATAAAGCACCAGGTTTTCCTCATTATCTCGAATGTTAATGAGAATTTCAAAAAATAACATCTCTAAAATACTACTCAAAGAATATTTCTTTTCAGAAAAGTTGCTATACTTGATAATTGGAGTATGCTTTCTCGTAGAAAAAGTGTTCGCATAAAAAAAAAAAAAATAATAAATAAACATTGAAAACCAATACATTCCTCGCTCCACTCAGAATCTAAAATACAGAGCGAATAATACATCTATTATATAGATAGATATATGTTATAAGGATTTTAAACTTGGGTATTTGTGAATTTTCAATACAACAAATAAATACAGGATTAAGTAGGTATAAAGTAAAATCGAATTTGCTATTATTTTGAATCAAATAATAATTCTTTGACATTTAAACTACCTATCGCTATTGTACAAGGTTTAAATAGACGGAACATTTACGTTGAAAGAGCACGTTTTGCTCGATCAATAAGATTAAAATATACGTTTTCAAGTGACTATAAATAAGACCTCTTATTTTTTTTCTTATATATACAATTATAGTTATCCTTTGGACACGTTGAAAAAAAAAAAAAACAATTTCTTTTGTACCCAAGGTGTTTTAGATTTTATGATAATTTTCTAAGTCAAACATGAAATATAAAATATTCCATTTATAAATACTTATACAAATATAATAAATCATTCATGATGATATAGACGTATAGTATAAATATTAGAATAAGCTTAATGTCATATTGGATGGTGCTATTTAAGTCATTTTGCTTGAAATGCAAAATTTTGTGATTCTTTTGAGAAACTATCTTATAGATACCTACATCTATAAAATTTAATTAAATAGAATTCATTGGGATACTTTTAAATAGATATATGCGTAAACTGAATGTCTCTACACAATTATCTTATAATATCTATAATCGATAAGGTATTCAATAATTTGGCGGGTTCTCAACCAAGTCACGAAGATATGGGCACAACGGGTAACCAAGGTGGCGAGCGCAGCCTAACCGACGGGACCAGGGCCTTTAAATCCATCACGGTGAAGTTATTTCTATTTTGAAGTTACTATAATAAGGATGTGCTGCCGGCAATGACTAGCTCACCTTCTGTAAGATTGTATTGTTTTATTTATTATTAATTCACTGTGAGCCTAGTCCGCGAAGGGGAAAACGGGATTTACTAATTAATTGCAGACAGCGGCGGCTATCATACATTCATTATGTGTATCATAATAACTAAAATAAATGTGTAATAAATCAGAAATAAATCCAGAAATCAATAATAGGTAGAAATCCGCTGTAAAGAAATAGATTCTTATTAATTATCTACCACGGAAAAGAATATCGCTACGTTTGATATTAAAATTTACCCAATTAAATATAATACCGTAACATACATTTATGCATAATATAATCGTATAGTTGTCTATAAAATTACTATTATAGATTCTGAGTGAAGCGAAAGTTCCACCGGTTTTAGAATGAAATCATATTTATTTTACTCTGTGTAAATGTACGAGTTTCTAAATAAAGTAAATAAATATATAAATAAAACATTTATGTATACAAATAAATTAAATAAATGAATGAATTCGTCGCCTGGAGTATTATGATAAGTGAATTATACGACCGGTTTCGAATTAAAAATTCATCGTCAGATAAATCCCAGTCAAAATGTAAAACGCGATTTTATTTTTATGTATACATTTATTTACTTTATTTATGTGTGAGTATCGTTGATAAATTAAATAAAAATGACAATAATATGTATACATGTTCACCACGACAGAATATCCTGTAGGCAACACAATTGTTTATGGATTGCATACGTTGCATTTCTTTATATACCTAACAAATAATTTAAAAATTCCACCTAGGACCACTATAAAAATAATATCTGTATCAGTAACACTTGATGTATAGGATAGCCGCCACTGATTGTAGATAAAATAATAAATTATGGTATCAGTGGGTGTAGTACTGTGAAAACAGATCCCTACTGCCGTCGGTGAATTATGAAAAAAAAAGCTGTTACTGCTAATGTGTGCGCCACTGTTGTAACTTGTAAGTAGGTAGTCGGGAAGATAGGATACATTAAGTTATTTAATTTATATTTGTGAGCAACCATAAACTACTGCTGACGAAAAACGATAATGAGCGAAGTTCGTTTGTATATTTAAGGCCATATTTACAATTTTCTTAAAAATTTGACAATATCCACAACAATCCATAACAATTATAAAAAAAAATTAATATACGAAACAGTCGAAATTTGTCCATTCTTTCTACGTTTTATTTAGTTTTGCTCAATTATTAAAAAAACTACTTGGAAAAATCATGCAACGACTTTCTAACTTACCAGCTAGATTAAAAATGCAACAAAAAAGATTTCTCGTCGTTTATTTTATTGAAACAATATTTCTGGTAGAAAACACAAGCGTAAAATTTTAAGATAATGAAATGGCGCGAACACTGTAATTTTTTCAATTTTCATTTTACGTGTTTTCTGACTTTTTCCAATTATTTTTAAAACCCCTTGAAAATCAAATATGATCTCTCAAATGCACTAAAACGAGAAAAAAAATTCCTTTCAGAAAAGGTACTACATTTGATATATCGGACTATCGGAGCAAGTTTTCGGTTTGATAAATTGCTCATAAACAAAAAAAAAAAACACACACTTTAAAGTAAAATCAAAGTAAAGTAAGATGCAAAGAGTTAGTGACTTGTTTGTTAAGACTATTAGACATTATTTAAATCTTACACAAGTACACCTATCCGTCTGGAGTAATTTGAATGTAGGCCAATATAGAAAATAGTTGCGATAATATTTACTGAAGTTTAGCGGATAAACCGCGTCGTTATATTATATTTGAATTTTGAATGGTAACGGCAAGGTACCTAACATAATATGCTGCTGTCCATTGATCTTATTAATACGCACTATACGGTCTGCACTTAATGATCGATTTCCTTTCTTTATTCTACGCAAAAGAATTTTATCTCCTTTTTCAACAATAGGTAATAATATTATTATCTTCGCATGTCTTTATTTTCACTGGATATATGCCAAATGAAAAAAATAAAAATACCCTAATGTGTGTAATATAATAGTATAGGTAATATGCAATTACATACCTATTACCTAAGTACCTACTATTATTATCAGTAGCCTAGCTACTTACAATAATACTGTACATCAAGCCCATCTGGTACTCCACATAGAGAACGTTTATCTCCCCTGTTATTTCTTATATTTTCTAATGACATCTTCTCAGCCCTCATAAATTGTCAATTCTTGTTTTTTGCTGATGATTTAAAAATGTATGTACTCGAGTCTCTTTTATTGATGACAGTTTTATTTTACAAAACTGATTGAATATCTTATTTGACCAGTACCAAAAATAAACCATGAGTCTTAATATTACTAAATTGCTATTTTATAATATGTGTTCCTAACGGTCTCGATCGCGTATAAAATTTGTTTATTCTATAAATAATTACTTACTGGAATAAGAATTCATTACACTAAATCAGTTACCGATAGTATTTAGCGTTTCAAAAACAGATTTTTTAAAATGTATATCATACAAACTTAAAATACCTAATATTAAGCACAATATTATAATTCAATTATATCAAAACTGAATATTCAAACATTATCATTACGTCGTGAACTATCTGCAGATTTACTTTTATATAAAAAACAATTAAAGGTCACATTTGTTTTCTTTCTCTTTTAAATTCTATCGCCTTTAACGTTCCTTCTTATAATTACCATTCTGTTCCACTTTTTTACATTCCGTCTTAAGCACAAATTATCTTAACAACTCTCCTTTATCAAAAACACTGACTCTTTGCAACAAGTTCCCTATAAACGACTTTTTATTTTCGTCTTTATTTAAGATTTTAAATTCTTATTATACTTTTAAACTATATTTTTATTAAATTGTTGCTATTGTTGAGTTGAATATCTTTAGTTTGCTGTGTCTTGTTTATAATCTTGTCTAAAATTGTATTTATATAATATTATGTTTACTGTATATTAGTCATGGTGAAGTTATAACCATTATGTACCATTGGGCCTTGGCCCGTTTTATTAATTCATTAATTATTTGAATAAATATTTTTATTATAATAGTTTGTAAATCGTTTAAGTACGATAAACCTTTTCTAATATAATATAATGAATTATCCTTTATTGTTAGGCTATAGAACGACGAAACTTGTGATACTTAATACTAATAGAATTATAATAAGTATCCATCTGATAATAGTGTTTAATATTATACTTGTATAATATGAGGTAATTATAATTTGTAAACACTCTAATTGGGAAGACGGAAATATTAATGTAAATTCATCAGTGGTATAGGTACATCCATAATTTGCAATAGGTATATTATGTTTAATTGTTAAGTAAGCTCTTATGAGTTCTAAAATTAAGTTATATTAGTGTATAATTAAATGTCTAACAGTGGCGTACCTAGGCCTCTCTTACAAGGGGGGAGGGTGAAATATATTTTCAACTATTCTTAAAATAGAAAATTTCTTAAACATTTTAAAAAATATAACAGTGCACACATATTGTCAAATATAATTACACGACTCACGGGTGGGGGCAAATACTCCTTCGCCCCCCCCCCCAAGGTACGTCACTGTTGTCTAATGTGATCATATATGGTAGATACTCAACTATTATAGTAATATGTCCGTTCCCTGTTTAGTGGATATTTTAATCTATAATATATATTTGGTCCCAGGGAAGAAAGGCTTAAGTATATAGTTTATAGTTTTAAATGCAAGCAAATTACATTTTGAAAATTACTAAATAAAATAATGGCATAATTTTGAATGACTATAAATTACTTATTGACTTTGTCTATAAATAAAGACGTTATACATAATTATATGACTATAATTTTTTACTTAACATAAAATACATTATAGCGACTTAAATTATTTTAATTTTCAGTTTAAAATGTATTTAAATGCGTGTGTGTTGTTACATTCAATTATACCAGTTAGACCAATACTTAAGGGCAGGGCCCTATTTACGCAAAGACATTGTGGGTATTTGTCTAGGGACCATGCGGATCAGGGGCCCACCTATTGGTTTTAATTATTCTTTTAATTTTAATTAATCCTTAAAATTGAAGAATACCAAAAAGAATTTACACAGTCGAAAATACTTGTAAAAATATAAATTATTTTTTTTCAGTTTCATATAAAATATTGTATATGGGTATGAGATAAGAAATATTTGTATTTAATGGACTATTATTCGTAAATACAACGATAAGGTATATAAAATTGATATATAAAAATGTATATATTGTGAGTTTTTTTTTGTGTTATATCTGTTCTTGCTCCAATCAAAATATGACAAGAAATTTTTTTTGTTACATTTTGGAACTAGTTGGTGTATTGGAAGAGACACTTTTGATTTTCCAAGGACTTTAGGTAAGTAATTAAAGTACTTAATTACTTTTTTAACTGCCATCCAGTCCACACGAATACACCGCAGGCTACTCCTGTTGTCACTCGTCAAGTGCCAAAATTCAAATACATTTTAATGTAAGAAATTAAAGGTTTATTTTATTGATATTTTTGATCATGATATTATCAGTAGTTAAAATACGATGATCGCACGAGGTCGCCGATCGTAGGCAATGTTGCGGTGATCCAGATGGTGACATGCGGGTATAATGACAATAGGAACATTGGGAACAGTATTTTTCCGAAAATAACAAATAACTGTTATATTTTTGGAAAATACCCTTATTTGGATGTTTCTAATATGTACAGACTAATATTACTAACACTTAGCAGTTAACAGTGATTATATTACACATAAAGTCAGTAGTGTGCCCAATGGGTAGGCCTGGTAGGCCCGGGCCTACTCTGTTTTCAAATTGTGAAGAAGTTGAAAAAAAAAGAAAAGAAAGTTAAGATAATGGGGACGGGTGCAGCCACTAATGTAGATGGAAAGTTGGGAAGGTAGGATATAGACGGGAATTTAATGTATACTTGTAAGCAACGATAAACCATTGCTTACGAAAAAACGATTCTGAGCGGAGTTCAGTTGATAGAAAATTTGTTAAATGTTGTACCAATTTACCCACTTTTCTTACGATTTTCCCATGTTTTATCCCGGTTTTTCACATTTTCTGGGAAAACACTAGGGAAAATAAAAAAAAATAACTTCTCTAAAGTACCTTCTTAGTGAAATTTCCTTTTAGAAACATTGCTATCATTAAAAGTTGCGCACTGATAAAATAATAAAAATAAATATCTTTGTAAAACTATAAACTTCTTTGCTCTACTCAGAATCAAAAAGATGCCGCAGAAGCCAAAATATTATTAAACCAATTTCGATCATTTGATGTATTAATTGTTTTAACATTTCTTGATAACCTTTTTTCAACTATAAGCATATTTTCAAAAAATGTACAATCTTCTATTCGCGATATAATTAAAAAAGGTTTAAATTTAATTGACGCTATATACAATAACAGTTCTTCAACTTTACGTTCATATGAATTTTTTAATAACTTTTATAAAAAAACTCAAATCATGGTTTCAAATATTTAAATATTTTTATGGATAATGATAAAAAAATAGACAGAAGAATATTAATAGTACATTATCTGATTATGTAATTACTTCAACAATTTGTTTAAAATGTAATAAAACTATTTAGATTTAAAAATATTATAAAAAGTTTTCAAAAAAAGAAATAATGTGTACTTATATAAATTAAAATAATTATAATCAGGCTTGTGCTACATTTTGATCCCGAGTACGCCTCTGCATGAAGTATTTTAAAATTTTAATAATAATTGTAATATTATTACTGGGTACATCGTACATACTATTATAATTTTTTAAAATTATTTTTGTTTATGTTTATATCGTAAATTTAAATACAATATACCGAAATAAATTTATCTGATGATTCTTAATTCTAAAAAAAAAAATCCGCCTTAGGCTATAACTTATTTAGCCTTCCCCTAAATCCACCACTGGCCTTGATACACGTAAATTATTGTAATAAATTAAACACATTCGTATAATTATTATTTTGTTTCGTATATGTGCCCTTTCAATGTACCCGATTTATAAAACATGTATTTATACTAGTATAAAGTTAAAACAATATTTGCCACCTACCCATCAAAATCTCGTAAGTCATTCTTTATAATGATTGGGAAAAACCGTAGGAAATACACGCCGGAATATTTTCAGACCATTAATGATTCGTTTTTTCGGCTTTCGTTGAAAATTGGTTGAATATTATCGTAGAAATCTGAAGTATTGTCACAGAATATTTATAGTATACTAGCATTTTCTAGACGTAGTAACATTTTCTAAACACGTTAGCCATTTTCGAGCTATTTATAAGCATTTTTTTTAAGTTTTTATTTGGTAGGTAACCAAATAGAAATTCTCGGAAATTGAACACGAGGTTTATTATAAATTGTAATTAGCGGTAGAAAAAATAAGGAGCGTAATACTGTAATTATTTATTTGAGTTTTAAGGTCAAATTATGAAAAAAATCTATATGTAAATAATTTATTCAGTAAGAATTTTTGATCTTTGCGAGAATAAAAAAAATTATTTTATTAAAATTTCGTATATAATATTTACAGGCATGAATAAAAAAAATGCCAACGGCACGTAGTGTTCCCAAGCGGTCACCCATCCAAGTACTAACTACGCCCGACGTTGCTTAACTTCAGTGATCGGACGAGAACTGGTGTATTCAACGTGGTATGGTCGTTGGCGATTAATTTTGAAATATATCATGTTATTAAAACATCCACTAATTTATGCCAATATTAGAATTATTATAATTGTTTGAGTATTTTAATTAAACTCTGGTGCCTACACAATAAGTACCTAAGGAAGAATAAAGTACAATGTAGGCGAATGAAGATTTTAAACATTTTTGTTTTAATATTTAGTCGATTTTTTATTTTATTGTATTTATAATATAAAACTGTATTAGGTATAGGTTTTATACAGACATTTTAAAACGTCATGTAGGTATAACTAAACTTAGTTCAGAATCATATTTCGTTAGCAATGGTTTATAGTTGATAAAAATTAAATATGTAGGTACCTACTACCAAACTTTATCCTACCTTGCCACCTATAACAGCGCCATCCACAAGCAGTAGGTACCTACTTATTACTGTATCAGATTTTCTTTTTTGTTCATCAACCCATTGCAAAAAGTGTTAATGCAGCATAGCTTGGAAGGTGCCCAAATCCAATATAACTACAACTGTACATGGGCCTAGTAATTTGTTGTCGTGGCATTGGTCAAGGTGGGGTGAGCTTTGATTGACCCAATATTTTTAAAAACAATTTGGATTTATCAATATAAGTACCTACATATTATAATATATAGGTAGGTATATAATAAGTCAATTTATCATTTTTATTTAAAAACTAATTGGTATCTATTTTAAAACAAACAAAAATTGTGTTAAATGCAGTTAAAGGATATAAGATACATCTTATAGGCATGGGAATTATTATTTCTAAATATCAAATGCCTATAAACAGCTCAAAAATGTAAGTACCACTATCAGAAAAGACTAATGTACCTAATTATTTTGTCTAAATTTCAACGATTATTTTTAACTGAATTATAACAAAAAAATTAAACAAGTAGTGAAACTGTTATTGCTGGAATAAACTTTCTTCTTTTTTCACAATTTATTAAAAAAACTGCAAAGAAAATCAAACAATGATGCACCAACTAAATTTAAACTATTTAAAAAAGCTCTCCTTTGTTTTTTGATGCCAATTCAGAAAAATGGATTGGGAGCCTTTAGGTTAATTTATTTAGTTATAAAAAAACATCAAAATCCAATAAACTGTAGAACATTCATAAATGGTACTTACTATAATATGTACTATCTAAATATATTCCATACACAAATTCATAATCATTCATAATTATTAATCTATGATATTAATTTAAATTTTCAAATAAAAATTTGAACCAGTCATGATTTTGATTCGGGTTATCTATAATCAACCAAAATAAAGACTTACACAGCATTAAATATATTGCTGGTCATATTTGACATGATATCAATTAAGATTAAAAATTTTAATTTTTAGTTCTATAACTGAAAAATATGTTATTGGAGCAAATAAAGGAAGAGGGGTAAGCTTAGTTGGGCCTATATTTATTAGGAACCTAATCATAGATAAGAGAGGTATCACATATCTTAAACAGGTACCTTCTTAGTTTATGTTGTCTTTTGTTACAATTATTGAACACACTATTCAATAAATTAAACTTCAATCTATAAAAAAAGTATCTGGAATATAATTGATTATTTTATCAACAATATTAACAATCTCTTTATTAGACATATCTATTAAGGATGTCTAATGATGTTACTTTTAATAAACAAAAAAAAAATGTGAACCTCACCTTGACAAATTCAGATTCTAATGGTGATTTGTTTAAATTACTTAAAAATAATCTCTATTAATAGCAATATCAATGGTACAGTGGAAAAACATTAGGATTTGATTATTAAAATTAACTCGTTAACAAAATTTGCTGTAGGTGTATTCCATTAGATAATAACATTATATTAATTAGTTTTAATGCTAATGAATTTGATAAATCATTCTAGAAGTAATTTTACTTTGTACTATATAATTTTTTAAATTAAGTTTATTGTAATGGTTTTTTTTCCTTAGATCAATTTAGGGTCATTATGTTAATAAATGACCCTTACAAATTATGTGAACCGCAATCATACCAAGGTTATAAGTTTAAGGGACTTGGGACTTAAAGTACTTTATTCTACAAACAAGAGTCTAAAAACATCAACAAAATTTAAAAAGTAAAAAAACTGCAGTTGGATTTAACCCCCCCCCCCTTCTCGTTTAATGGTTCTAACTTATTTAACACAATTTTCTAACAGTCCAGAAGAAATGATTAACATAGTCATTTTTTTAAACACACTCCTACACTTTATAAAAAAAGATTGCTTTGTGTTAATCATGTTTTATAAAATTAAAAAATTATACTTAATAACTTAGAGCTGTTAGAACTTTTAAACTCATCTATTGTTTTTTTTGTGGATTTAAAGTGCTTTAAGTCCCGAGCTCTTTTTATAATTAAACAAATAATTTAAAATTAAAGTTTATTAAGACTACTTAGAAAATATTAAAATGATTTAGTTAGGTTAAACATTAACATATAAATAAAAATAAACACTTCTAAATTTCTATGTTGCACATTTACAAGACAAAGAGAGAAAAACACGACTTGCAATCTCCTTAAGTAAAATGTTAAATAATAACAGTTTTAAACATTTTAAGTGTTAAGTTTAAATAAAAAAATCAAATTCTCAAAATGTTATTAGAGGTTCTTAAACGATTTTGATTGTTAAGTTACAATCAATCATTTCATTAAAAATTACTGTGCATTTGGTACTTTAGTATATTTTGCTGCAATTCATAAAATAATTGTAAATAAAAATTATTTATTTAAATGTACAAACAGATCATTTGATTGGCTTTTATAATGCCCTTAGATTGTATACAAATCTAGACCTATAGACCCTTAGAGTGGCAAACTGTTCCATATTATACAGGATACTAAATTGTCCCGTATTAAAAAATTATATAATTTGTAGAATGATATTATATAGCAATATGATAACTAATATATAGGTCCAAGTATATGTATTGTATTCGAACATTAACGTTATTTTTGGTTGTTGTCATAAAAGCCTATAAACGACTATGGACCCAGATCAATTTTTCAGAGGGTGGAGAGGAATGAAAAGTTATAGGGAGGTATTACAAAAAAACAATATCATAATCCATAACATTTTTTTCCAATATAATGATTAATTTTAAAATAGCCATCTTCTGATAAAAATACTAGGAAGCTAAGAATGGCTCCCCCAGGCTATGGGCCTGTCGGAAGAGTTGCAAATTAATAAGTTACAATACGTGTATATAGAATGATTTATCATGAATCAGCACTTTTCTAGAGGGATTCTAAGTGAATGTGTCATCTGTTCTTGTTTAATCATTTAAGCTTAATTATAAAACCATTTTTAAATTTTTAAACCCACTCCATATACCTTAAATAAGTACTTTTGTTTTTAAAATAGTAACACAGATTTGAATGGAAAATATTTTTCTAGAAATTTTAATATTCATAACACTAATATCAATTTATCATACAAAGTTAGAGTGAAGGAATATGGAAGTTATACATTAATCATTTGAAAATAGATTTTATGCAATTTATTATTTTTCCCTACTCTTCTGGTTCAAACTTTAAACTTATGAACGGTAAATCAAATATTAGTGTTAAAATGTATATAATTATTTAAGGTATACGTAGTGGAGGTAAAAAATTAAAAATGATTTTAAAATAATGCCCAAACAATTCCACAATGATTAAAAAAACTATTTAACAAATTTACTTAAAATCCTTCAAGAAAAATTACTGGTTTATAAAAAAACTACCCTGTATTTTCACTTATCTTTCTTTTTGTGTCCACATTTCTACATAGTATTTGTAATTTGTTAGCAGCAGGTTAGTCAGTTGATCTCCACGAGTAAAATTTGTTTTCGGATAAACTTTAACCTTCAAAGAAATCATATTATTATTAGAAAAAATTTTTTTTTGTAAAACTGTGATAAAATTTAAAAAAAATACTGATTTATTATTTTTTAAGCTTTACCTAATAATTATATTTTTTATATATCATTAAACAGGGATGGAAGTGGTCAATGACTTGAAAATAAGTGAGAAAAGTGACTAAACAGTTACTTCCATTGACAAAAAATACACTTATTTAACATCAATAGTAGTAGGTAATAATTAAAATATTATGATAGGTTAACAACCAGGCTTTATTAAAGAATTTAACGATAATTTAAAAATAAATAATTATGAGTGAAATAATTGTTTAAAAGTATGCCAACCTTTGATAGTATTAGGTTAAACTTATATGACTTCAAATTTCTTTTCCGCCACATAGCAAATTATAATAATATATATATGAAGATTTCATAATAAATATCAATAATTATTTTTTATAAAATTGTACGAAGAAACTTAAAAGGTGACTAACTTTTATCCTTGCATTAAAAGATAATATTTTACATAGTTTATTAAAAATAGAAGTTTTTTCAATAAAAAATAATAATCACTTTTTTAATCTAGTAATTTATACCTGAACACTCTACCTATAGTACATATTCAGATTATAACTATTCGAACTGTTGGACATTGAAAGAATCATTGTAAAATTGTATTAAAAAAAAAAATTAAACTTTTTTTTTTTAAAATGTTTTATATTATGTATTCAAAACATACAATAGTTGTGTCTATTTAGGTAAAGTAGCAGTACATTTGCCACAATAGTGTCTGTTTGGCATATCTGCCATGAATACACCAGGACCACAGTTTTCAGATGTACATTCTTTCTTCAAACGGATAACTTTTCCATTTTCATCAACCTAAATTAAAACAAATTAAATAATTAATTAAAATATAAGGCAATAATAATAAAAAATAAAATATAAGGCAATAATAATAAAAAATAAAAAAAAAACCCAAAAAAACAATTATTTACTTTGTAAAATTTCAATACAGCCAACTTAATCTTCCTCTTCTTGTGCTTGATCTTTTTGGGTGTAGAGTAATTCTTCTTCTTACGTTTCTTTGCACCTCCTCTCAGTCTAAGAACCAAATGGAGGGTAGATTCTTTTTGAATATTGTAGTCCGAAAGAGTACGTCCATCTTCAAGTTGCTTTCCAGCAAATATCAAACGTTGCTGATCAGGAGGAATACCTAAAAATGATGAAGGCCATTTTTAAGTATTTATTTAGAAATCACATTAGAGGTTATAATATTTTGTCAATTCTACATCAAAATATATCTAAGTAATTTTTTATTTAAATAAATAATATTAATATTTTTTAGAATAGGAATATTTATTTAAATTTTGTTTTGTTCTTTAAATTGTAAAATGTATACATATTGATATATTTTTTTTCATACAGTAATAGTTCACAATAAAACGAGTGTGGGAAAGTAAAATAAAGGTTATATATTTTGATCAGTTATTTTAGCAACATGAATGCCATGTAAATAATACTTATGCTTGGTTTACCCGATGAATAATACTTGCCATTTGTATTAAGACTACTTGGCCACATGTATAAGTGTACAACTCTACAATTTTTATCACAATTACTAAGTACCAACTGGCAGTCACAAGAATAGTGTAGTCGTGGAGAGAGTAGCTACTTGTTGTTAGTAATAAAACTTGATATTATTCACCCGTATTTCTCTTCCACATGCCCTATTTTTAGGTATTAGTGTAAGTGACAAGTACTACGCAACTACATACTGTATAAACTGGGCATTACAATAAAATCAAAGTTGAATAAAAATAATCAATTTATATTCTACATAAATTGTAGGTACTGAAAAACATGGCAACATCAAAAATTTTAATATTAAATAAAATATTATATTTAGGTACCTTTTTCTTCAATTTTATTTTTAAGAAATAAAAATCAAGTGATAATAGTTGCCTTAATTGTAGTTAAATGAAAAAAAAAATAATTATCAAATAAATAGTATTTAATGTTATTATATAATTGCTACAAAATTCAATTTAATTCAAATATTTTGATGATATACCATGAAATATCAATACAATAACTGATAATTTCAGTCAACTAAAGTAAATCAAATATTAAAGTACGTAATTTATATAAGTATTAGATTCATTTAAAATCAATTAAGACACACCTAAGTTCATAAATATATAATTAGAAAGAAATACCTAAAACATTTGAATAGTAATTTTAAAATAATAAATGTAGGTATTATGTGTCTATGTAAAAAGGCTCAAAATGGCTTACTTGAAAAAAATTATAAATCATCTATAAAAGCAGAGCAGTAAAAATGTTTTTTTTTCTCTCTGTCAAATTAACTATTTTGGGTTGGCCACCCTCGCCCGAAACTTCTATTTGATCTGATAATTCATCTCACGGGTGTCTTCATATTAGTAAAAATGTATTATGATTATAGATAATAAAACAAAGAGCACCAAGAGACTGTATCCATAGATTTAAAATTATATTAAAACGGATGCGAGAATTTAAAAATATCCGAGAGAATTGCGTTATGAATACACTGAACATAGTCTTATTCTTCACATGAATTACACAAGTAACGGGGAATACATTTTTACAGCACTTTTTTTAAATTAATAGTATTATTTAATTTAAATGTTTAATGTCTAATAAAATAAAAATTATTAAATTATATTATAACAATATTTTAGTTTGAAAATCAACATGATACCTTCTTTCAAGCTAAACGTTGAGCCTTTAAATAAATTTAGGTCTATTAAATCCAATTATTTAACCAAACTAAACATTTAAAATTAATAAAAATGTACATTTTAAATCAGATTTAACGAGTGATACAAACAATTTTTTTTTTCAGATTTAATCAATAGAAAAATGTTGAATATTATAATATCTACTTTAAAAAACAAATACTACATCAGTATAAGAATTATTATACATTTTTAACGTGTTTACCTTCTTTATCTTGAATTTTGGCCTTCACATTTTCGATGGAATCCGATGACTCTACTTCGAGAGTAATCGTCTTCCCGGTCAACGTTTTCACGAAGATCTGCATTTTACTAAAAGAAAATTAATTATAGTTAGTAATTGAAATGAATCCGGACACACCGTTAGGCAATGGACGTCGTGAATTAGATGATACCAAGACAAGATGGCCACGTGGTTATAAATTTTGTTTTACACAAATTACTACAAATCAATCGTACAATACGATGGAATATAATTACATACTATTTATAAAGATAAGTGTTAATAAAAAAATTACCTTTAACTTCTATCCGTAAATTAAGTTGAATGTTCTCGTGGCCTAAAACATCCACATGAAAAGGAAAATCAAGAGAGCCTAAATAATGCACTAACACTACATCAAACAATAAGATAATTCTTATCATTGAAACGCGAATTATTTTGCCATGGAGGGGTAAACGGGAATTTCTACATTTTTGAGGTTAGTAAACAAAGACCTTATAAACTTAATTAATTAACATTAATTAATGTAGATTATTAAAACAAAATTAATTAAATAAAAGTAATATAACGCGTTTTACGATAAAAATATAATACATCAAATGTAAAATCTTGTGTTTGTTTAAGTTCTAAAATGTAACACGTTTTCAAATAATTGTGTGTGTAATATTATTTTAGAGGGCTTTTTGAAAAATACAAATTCTGTGTTGATAACCAATCAGTTATGGTGATTTTAAATTAAATAAGAAAAAAATCAGTTAAATTAAGAATTATAAATTTAAACTAACATGGCGATGATAATCGTATTATAATTTATAACGTTATTTAACAAATAAGATTTTTGATAATCTGATGGCATTTGGTAGGTATCGTACTTGGTGATACTTAATTTGATAACAAATGATAAGCATAACATAATAGAAATAAGAAAATTATATAAATTTGAAAATTGAAATAGTATTATTATTTATTTGAAATTTGGAAATGTTCATATAGATTCGCAATGTTTAATTGATTGAATGAGTTTAATTTGTATGTTAATTAATTATTTACGTTTTAGTTAGTATACATTTATTATTTTTAAAACAAATTTAATTTAATTTGTATCAAATAACTACTTATTTAGAAACTATACACAAAATGCAAAACATTATTTTAATAATTCCGTTGTTTATGTTTTTTGTAAGTGTTAAAGTAATATTGTTTTTTAAATTTTAAGTGAAAAATTCAATAAAATTTGTATATATTTCAGGGAAACGGTTGTTTTGGTGATTATACGTCTAATGAATGTTCATTATTGGGTTTCAATAAAGCTAATCTATTGTGTTCATCTTGTGATCAACTTAAAAAGTTCCAGTTAGCGTTGTTGAGGTATAAATATTATTTTCAAGAAATATTAGGAATGTTTTATTTAACGGATAATATATATTATAGATAATCATAATTAATTTATTAATATTTGAATAAATCTCAACTGTCATATTTAAAATACTCATTATAATGATAAAAATTCAGTAAATACAAACTGCCAAGTGGATGTATCAATATCTATTTAAGAAAAAGTATGGTTATTTTATTAATAATATGTTTGACTTGAATTATTGTAATACATTGATATTGACTAAATTGTATTAAAGGCAATAATAAGTATTATGTACTGACTATTGATCATTAAAAAATCATTTGTGTATTATTAAATACTCAAATTTAATAATAATTTTAATCATTTAATATAATATTTTGAAAGATTTGTTTTTTTAATTTTCCGTGTTCCAATCCTGTACCTATATAAGTACATGCCAGACACTATAAATAATGCCACATATTCAATCAAGATCGAATCAAACCGAACATCTCCCACAATATATGTTCATCATTAGGCCATTAGGCTAAATGCTGAAACTTTCAGATCAAATTCCTAAAAGAAACTAACTTATTCAATGCAATATGAAATCAAATAGCTATCATATAAAACGCCACAACGCCTTTGTATATAATCTATGTTACAAAATTTACAATACCTATTTATTTTTTAAATAAATGTTATATAATTAACTACCAAAATTGCTAAAATTATTAAAAACAATTTATACACATAATCATATCTAGTAGTATTTTTTTCTTCTTGGTGCATTTTAGAGGACATTTTTTAAAATTTTTATGTAGAGAAATGGTAGAAAACTCAAGTTTTTTTTAAACCATTCTCACAATTAAATACAAAAATAAAAACCAGTAAATTTAAATAATGTTACATTAATATAATTTCAGTGATCACTGCCAACAATGTTGTCAAATGGATCAAGAAAAATCAATTAAAGTGTATGCCAAGGCCAGATTAGAAGTGTGTACTTGCAAATTTGGTGCTTATCCTCAGATACAAGGTATTTTATGATTAAAAACATTATTTTAACTTTTAAGTTTATGTCATTATTTTAGTAAAATGTCAAAACTTTTATATTGTTTTGTTAGGAATTTATTTATTTAAAAAAAAAAAAAATTTATGTTTGAATATTTATAATTATTACAATTATTAATACATGCATTTGATAACATAGATGAGGCGTGAAGATTATTGAAAAAGGATGATCCACAGTTGGGCCACTTGATGAGAATTTATTATGTAAAAAGTCAGAACCCGGGTCAATTTAAATTATAATAATTTATAATACAATATAATATAAAACAAAAAGTGATACTTAATTTTAAGTTTATCAATCATATACTTAATGTGAATAAATAGATTGCCATTTATACTGTTTTTAATGTGGTTTGATCATTACAATCTTGCACTGTAATAAAATAATGAATATAAAAAATCCCTATATAATTGCAAAATATTATACATTTTTTAAATGTTAACATTTTGTTTATAACACAAGAGGGTCAGTTTAATGTACTTAATCCATAATGATTCACATTCATTTCTCAAATAAAGTTACACTCATCAGGAATTATTGTTGTTTGCATATGATGAAACCATATTAAATTTTATAAAACAACTAAATTACTTCAGTAGGTACTTTTTTATATTAATTGATATTGCCATATTGGTATGTTTTAATAAACATTTTTACACTATTCTATAATTTTATAAAGTATACAAATAAATTACCCCGTGAAATTATAAATGTTTATGATATTACTGAATAATTAACAATTTCTTGATATTTCTAAAGTATTGTGTATAGGTATATAAGTATATAGGCACATTAAAAAAAAAAAAAAACCATAAATAAACAACTACCACGTATTAAGAAATAAAGATATTAATTTATTAGATATACATATAATTATTATTAATTAATATAAATTGAGTTATCTGTTGTGATATTTATTTTAATCAAATCTGATTACAATATAGATTCTCACACATTTATTTGTAATAATACTTATAACTGTTATACTAACCAATTATATTATCTAGTTTACAAGATTGGTGAGAAATTTTAATTCAATGTATAAATATGGAATAACTATTTTTATAATAATTATATATAACATTATTATTTTAGCATTTATAAAAAGTGATCGTCCCAACAAATACCCGAATTTAACAGTCAGATATGTACGTGGATTGGATCCATTAATTAAACTCATGGACAAAAATGGAAATGTGCAAGAGGTGATGTATTATTTTTGAAATAAATAATTATACTAAAATGTCTTGTTATAGTATGGTATACAGTAAAACCTTTTTAAGATACTCTTGAAGGGGAAATCGTAAAACTACTCATTATGTAGGATGGCATAATTGGCGGTATCCCATCTAATATACTCTTGAAGTATTTTAAATGGGCTACTAGACCTAACCAAAGTTAGTACCAAAGAAGAAGTAAGTTTTACGAATCATCAGTTGCAGTAAGTGCCTGTTTCAATGAAGATATTGATTATACAGTACACATGAGTGAAAGAAGCAGTAGAAAGCATTATCCTTTGAACCATTTGATTTACTGTTAACTACAGCCTGGTTGATAATTTCTTCAATATTGAGAGTCATTCTTTATCAATTAGCTTTCAATATACTTGTAGCCTGGATAAGCCTCTTCAAATTTGTCGTAAGTTCAAAATATGTAGGACGTTTCCACAATCAGCTTTGTTGAAATAGTTTTTAATCACTTCAGGGTTTATCTCATCCCACCCGTTTGAAACATAGTGAATGAGGTCTAAAATATTGATATTGGGGATTTTTTCATCGGTTACTGATTCCATTTCCCATAAATACTATTGTACCAATTTTTTACGGTACTTTTGTTTTAAAATCTTAATCGGGATAAAAACATGTTTGATTTTTTTTTGAATGAGCAGAGCAATTGTCGACAAATAAAAGCACTTCACTTCTGTTTAACAAACTCGTTGTTAAGGTGTTGGACCTATTCAGTGAACGAACTTCCAGTCATCTATGCATGGTTTTGAGCTTTATAATGACCTTTGATCTTTAGAGGGAAAGGGATTTCAATTTAGATAAGCACCATTTTTATCGACACATGAAATGCAACTTTTTCAATGTTTAATAAAAGTACAAAAGGCCAGAAAAGAGAGTGCATTATGCGGAAATACATATTAAGCGTGTTTTTTTTTTCAATGTAAAAAGATCTACAGGTATCTAGGACCAGAAAAAATTCATGTATTAAGCGGCAGTATCTTAATGAGGTGTTATTGTAGTAACAATTGCAAAATAATTTTTGTACAGTTATTAAATTAATATAATTTTCATTAGTTCAATGTTCAAAGTGTTATATTTTAAAAAAGAAAATCAATAAATAAACAATATTTTTCCAACAAAAAAAATAATGTAATATTATATAACTACAGTATTAAAAGTTTTTTTTTTTTATAGGTTTTAGCGATTGAACGATGGGACACAGATACTGTAGACGAATTCTTAAGTACTCATTTGGAACGTATCGAAGAAGAAGATTACAGGTCAAATATGGTGTAAAAAACTAAGTCGTGTACAATTCATTTTTTTTTTTTTCTTAAATATTTATTATTTGTCTTATTTATTTTTCGCATAATAATATGATTTCAATTTATAATAAAAATAATACTTGTTTCCAAGTATAATACATTAGTGTAAAAGTAAACGACAATGTACAATGATACCATAATTTATATACAATAAGTATTTACTAAATAGACATAATGAGGTTGGACTTAAAAGAACTTAGTTCTCCAATTTTCTTCATTGCCTTCCCATTTCAGTTTTAGATTTTGAGCGGAGTGAGGAATGTATTGGTTTTACAAAGATGTTTGTTTTTTTATGTGAACAATTTTTCTTATTAGAAAGCTTACTTCGATTATCAAATATAGCATTTCTTTTAAAAGGAAATGTTATCTGAGTGGTACTTTAGAGAGGTCATTTTTTGAAATTCTCATTAATATTTGTGATAGTGAAGAAAACCTGGTTCTTTAGGTTAAACAAGATTGAAAGATAAAAAAAAAAGATTATCGTTGGCAACCATTTTTATTTATTTTTAGTTATTAAGTTTTTATTATTTTAATCTTTTTAAAACAATAATTATTGTCATGGAAACGCATATTGTTGTAATCATTTTACCATAATGTGACACATATATTGTTGAAAAAGCAACACTATCAACTGAACTCCGCTCAGATTGGTTTTTTTCATTAGAAATGGTTTATTGTTGCTTACAGATGTACATTAAATTCCTGTCTATATCTTAACTTTCTAACTTCCTACCTAAAACAGTGGCTTCACCCACGTGCAAAGTATGTCGTTTTTTTTTTTTTAATGTATTTCAGAGCATTCAAATTAATTTTCAAATTCATTTACTGAGATACAAACATATTTTTTATAATAAAAACAATATTTGGGCTATATAAGTGTTATTATATTCTTGAACTAGCTGTTATAATGTATCTTTTATTTGTGTTATATTATCTTCAACTTAATTCAAGATAAAATCTAAAAACTTTCAGATTTATACAAGACATGACAAATTGACATTAACTGTAAGTTCAATAAAATATAAACATTCATTTTTAAATTACATTTAGGTACAATAATATTTTGCTTACAATTCTTGTCTACGCAGATCATATTGTTATAATAGAAAATATGCAACATGAAGTAGTGACATGAATAAATGATTTAATTAAAGCAATGGGTCTGATAATAAAACTGAAGAAAACAAACTATTTAGTCATGCCGTGTTATGTAGTTAGACGATTTGGACCTGGTTGTAGAAAATTACACCTTTCAACAAGTTAAAGATTTTAAATATCTTGGGATAAACTTAAATCAATATAACAATTTGTACAAATAAATTAAACTAAAGATATCTGCCGTTAACAAAGACTATTATGCTTTAGACAAATTTTTCAAGTTTAAACTTCTCTTCTGGGAAATAAAAAGAACACTTGTACTTGAGTTTTCTTCAATCAGTTTTAACACACACGTGTTAAACCTGATTGAATACTTAAGGAGACGAGGGAAAAATAACTTGTTTTGAGAGACCAGTAGTTAGAAGAATATATGAAACTATTTTAGAGATTGGAGTGTACAGAAGAACTAATGGAAAAGGGGAACAAATATATATATACCAGAAACTCAGTATTAATGCATATCTCATGAGACTGAATTTAATTGCATAATAAATTGCACTATAAAATTAGTTACAAAAGTTATATAAAAAAAAATTAGATAAATGTTACTTTTTTTAAATAAAATTTATAATTATATGCATGTCTAAATTATTTTTATTAAAATCAAATCTTCTATTACTTAAAATATGTTTGTACAAAGAAAAACTATGTTCTACGTCTACACTAGTTGTTGGTGCATATTTAAAACAATTTAATAAAGTAGGCGTTATATCTAAATCAACATTTGCTTTACCTGACTTGTTTTCCTAGTAAGACTAAAGTTTTATACCCTTCATTTTTTTTAATTACATACATACATTTTTTTTTAAATTTTTTCCCCATTTGGATTAGGAATATTTGTTAAAATATCTTCAATTTTTCTAAAAATATCCGTGATTTTCAGTAGTTCACTATTAAATTATTCCAAATTTTTAAGATTCATGGATAACTTGGGATAAGTGTAATTTTATTAATGTTAAACCACATTACCTGCATTATTTTGTACAAGCTGTTTCATCTTTTCGACATTTGTAGCATCACCTGCTCAATTTTCCATCATGTTTTTAAACTCTTCAAAATTATTTGCATAGAAAAGTGCAGCATTTAATGATGGATCAACCTCTTGGATCGGTTGTATCGTCAACAATTATGTAAACTTAATTATTTCCATTATCACTAATTATTTGGTCCATAACGCTTTTATAAATATTTAGTATGTAATTTTTTCTTAAAGTGCTTTCGTCCGGAATTAATTTGCCAGTATGTTTATCCAAAAATGATTTTAACACATGATTGTCCAGCTTATGCAAAGGAGTATTTACAGTAACAAATGCATTACGTAAATATTCAAAAATTACATTTATACTACTCGAATTTTGAGAAGTAATCAAAAGCTGTTTTTTTTCTTTATTCCTTTGTAACGCGTTGATGTGTTGAACTAAAAAAAATACACACGTATTTTCGAAATAACATGTAGTATATTACGTGTAGTATGAGCATAAAATACAAAACTTACTTGTTTTGGAACGATGATCATTTAATAGATATTTTTTTTCAGCAGACACAGATTTTTTACACGCGAGACAACATATAACTTTTCCATCTGATGGAAACACTTCTTTATTTTCATTGTAAGGAGCAATCCAAATCCAATTAGACATTTTAGTTTTTAAAGTAGATTTTATTTTAGGCATTACGTGAAATACGTTCACTGTGCGGTCAAACCGATCAAAAGAAATAGGTACTAAGGTACCAACGGGTAAACGCACACGAATCGCTGTACGTTGATTTCAATTATCACCATATAGACGCTTATCGCTCGCTGGGCATTACAAGCCTCTAGAAAATTCCAGACGAACAATAAACGCCTATGATTTAAAAACGTGGGAAAATTGAAAAAAATTGCATTATACAATTAAATAGGCAGAATATTTGTATTATATATCGGTTGTATATTCAATCAGATCTGATTTATCTTTATTGCAAAAAAAAAAAAAATTGCAATATCAATTAAATCCGGTCTCTACTCGCGAGTAAACAAGTCGAATGGGTGGGCCATGTCTGAAGGTCTAATGGAATTTAAAAAGACAGATTTGGTAGAGATGATAAAAGGGAAATTTTCTTGGGGTCGTCCTAGACAACGCTGGATAGTCAGGATCAATGATGGTTTAAAGAAGTGCGCACGGGATGTTACAGTAATAGGTAGCACGGACAGTAAGATGGAAGATTGTTGTAGAAGCAGCAAATGTTTTTCAAAGACAGTAAAACTTTTAGTAGAAGAAGACGAATATTTTATCGCAGAAGGAAATCGGGAAATTTTGCTCGGTGGTGAGGAGGGGGGTGGGGGTTCGACATTATTTTTTCGTTTGCGCAATATAATATTATCAAGTCTATGAATTTAATCAAGGCCTAATGCATTGTCGATCGTTTTTCAAAAAACAGATAGACTCGTTACGTTCTATTAATATAAATTAATAATATTGTTGTTTAAGTTTTAAATAGTGTAATTTTGATACTTCATTTATTGAGTAGATAGACATCCGCATGCAGCGGCGTCTAAACTATATTTTTATGACGTGGCGGTATTTGAAATTCAAAATCACCACCCACCTGAAAAACTCTATATAGATATTAAACGTGCACTTTCCGACCCCTAGAACCAATTGCCTGCCTTGAATGTCTAGACCCATTCTACTCGACTGTGCCAAATCCCAATTACCGGAAACACCCACCCACCCACCCAAAACACGGTGTGTAGTAACTGCTACACTCGAGGGATAGTTTGGGCGCCACTGAGAAAATAAGACGTTAAAGGTGTACGTTCATTTAATTGCGTTTTGATGTATCGAATCGACGTCGATATTTCCTGAGTAACCATAGGAGGGGGGCGGTGACGTGTGCACAGTTCGATTTAGAATTAGAAACGTCAGCTCCCCTCGGATTTTCTACTCTAGTTGCGCCCATGAAACAACAGTTACATACGCCTTTCGGGAATTGCGAATGAAATAATATTGTGATTTATGACGCGGTCGATGAATTATTATTATTTTTGTTGTTGCGGTGCACGGAGAGAGAGCGTGTACAAAAGCGGTGAATACGCCACCTACGGGTGCCTACGTACGCCACATATTGTAATAGGTGTATGTGTGTTATTATAATGCTGGCGAGACAAAGCCACACAGATTAGAATAATAATAGTAGTAGTAGTAGTAGTAGTAGTATGCATACCGCATTATCGCGATCCGTATCACGAGGACTACGCTCCGTCTGCTCGATAATTAAATGGACATTCTATTATCGCACGAACGAACGAGCATCCGTAGCGAGGAGAACCACGGAAACGGCGAGACGGCCGCATACGGACAGCGCTAAACCGCATAGAATATTATTGGGTATGGTACACCTACGGTCGGTGGTGCACGCACCGCAGAGATATTGTCGGACGATCACAGTAATAATAAATAAACATGAGTGACAAACGCGCCTGTTATAATGTGACGCGATGGTATGGTTTTTCTTCGCGGTTCAAACAAATCGGCGCGTTATGCCGTTGTTTTTTGTTTGGGGGGGGGGCCCTTGACTATGATACCGTTCCGTACGACAATGGCATCGATTTAACCGCACAATACAACGGGTAAGTGTATGGGCGCACCTGTGCCTTTCGAACACCCCGATGTAACGAGCGATTTCCATTTCGGATCGGTAATCGGATATTATTATCGGTGATATTTCCGGGCGCACTCTCGAATCGGGAGCACACGCGTTGCGGCCCGGGAAAATCTAGGACGCAAATCGTGTATTTTAATCGGATGATCTTAAACTAAAATAAATAACAATTATAAATACAATCGTGAGTCATTCGAAAATCGGTCTGAGAAATGTAATAAAAAAAATAAAAAATAAAAATAAATGTTAAATCAATTAATACTATTTAGTTAATAGTATTATATTTTGTCTTTATTACGATCAATGTGTTTAATATTATTTTTTTATTGTGAATTGTGACTTAAGTTGTCACCAGTCAGTACTCACTAGTCGGCGGTACGCGCTGTTTGAACGCTTATTATAAAATTAATAAAAAAAAAATCCTAAAACGATATTTTTTTTATCGATTCAGTCTATGCACAAATAAATAAAGCATTAAAAAAAGAAATTTAAGAAAAGAGGGCTCGCCTTCGTTCAATTATTAAAAGTGTTTTATTTTGTGGACAGCAAGGCATTCCGATAAGAGGTCATAGGGATTCAAGAGTACTTTCTGTGATCGAAGAAGAATGTAGTGCTCACAATCAAGGGAGTTTTAGGGTGTTAACTCGATTTAGAATAGATTCTGGCGACAATACGCTTAAAAATCGTGTAGTTACGACTAAAAAAAAACGCAACATATTTAAGTCCAACGATCCAAAACGAAATTATATCAGTGTATAACAAATTGATTTTAAAGCAATTAGTAGACAAAATAAATAATGCTAAATCATTCACCATATTGGCGTTGTTTCATCTGCCAATAAATCTCAAATAAAGAACAAATGTCATTATGTGTTCGTTATGTAGACGTGTTTGAAAAAAAAATTCAAGAAGACTTCTCGCAATTTATCGAAATTCATGATATGTCTGGTAAAAGACTGTCTGATATAATTCTAAAACCTATGACCGATTTGGGACTCAACTTGCATTATTTAACTGGTCAAGGGTATGACGGCGCAGCAGCCATGAGTTTGTAAGTATAATGGCGTTCAAAAATATATTCGCGATAAGTATCCAGGATCGTTATACTTGTATTGTAGTGTCCACTGTTTAAATTTGGTTGTAACAAAATATTCGGTTATCCAAAACGGCAAAATATTTTGCAAATATCAATAGTAGCTAATTTTTCAGAAATAAGACGTTTTAAGCTGAAAACATTATGTGCCGCTCGATGGGTTGACCGTCACGATGCAGTAAAATTGTTTGAGGAACTCCAGTCAGCTATTTTACATGCTTTGGATCCTATTTCAAATTGAATAGATGCAGTTTCCTCATGTGCGGCGAACCAACGTATACTACGATAAAACAATTGAATTTTCAATTGTACAATCGTTCAAATAACGTATTTAAGAAATTCAACGGGTCAAAATCGTTTAAATGGTTTGGCTTAATTAAACATACATCGTGATATGAACGTGAACATTGATGATGTCATCGATGAGTCGGCGAATACACCAAAACGAAAAATGAACATGAGTTTATAAGTTAGTTCTACATTCAAAACGACGTTTTATTATATTATTATTTAAAACTGTACACTTTTTTTTTTTAATAATCTGTTAATTTTTTTGAAAAAGTAAAACTAATGAATTAATGAAAACTAGTTTTTCATTTCATATATAATCATTTTTTCAATAAAACGCCTCCTCCGAAAAATATAACTGGATACGCCACTGCTATCTACTGAACTTCGCTCAGAATCGTTTTCCATTAACAATGGTTTATCGTTGCTTACAGATATACATTAAATTTCTTCTTTACTACCTACGTTCCAAACTTCTCACCTACAACAGTGGCTGCACCGACATGCGAAATAGCCCGGTTTTTTTATTATATATTTCGCGTGTGATTTATGTTTTCTGCGTGTTGTAATAAAAAAAAAAAAAAAAAAACCGAATTGAATGATGAATTCAACACGCGTTCACTAATGGGTGATATTATTATGTGTTGTATGGGTGTAAATCAATAACGTACTTGAAATGTAAAACCGAACTGTAACGATCAAACGAGATAATATGTATTATTATTATTTTTTTAATTAATTCGGGCGAAACCAATTTCTCCGGCGGAATTATTATTTCGAAATTCAATTATATTTAATGGTAGGTATATCATATTAGTAACTGCGTGCAGGTATATTATAGCCGTGATGTACTGTTACAACAAATATTACGTAGGTATATTATATTGTCTCACTTTCAGTTTTTTTTCATATGTGCATTATGTTTCGGTTTTTTTTTTTTTCTTCATATGTACATTATGTATCGGTGTCAACGTGACAAATTCGTAGGCATTTAAGGAAATGAAACGCGACACGCGATTTTAATTGTTTACCGTACCTATTACCGATATAATTACTGTTATTATTGTAGTATTATGCATCGTTGTGACAGGTCTTGCCAAACATTTGTTTAATTCGTTTTGTAACTCGCCGTGCTGTGAAATTCATATTGAATGGGAAAAATAACACCGTTGCAGCTAAACGCGGCGTTGAACAAATTTTTTAATAGGTACTTATCTAAAAGTTCGTTGACAAGACGATTTTTTACTAGCAAACAATAGTAAACTAATATTTGCTTATCTGCTAGTAAAACGCACCGTGTAGTTGAGTACTCAAGTATAAATTATCATTACTATCTCACTAACGACACAGTGAGATTTTGAAATTCAACATTTTTAACTTTTTGTATAGTCAACTATTTAGTTAGGTACTTATTTGACTAAAAGTATAATCAGTGGCGCAACTAAGATGGGAGATTTGGGGTTATGACCCTCTCCGAAATATGTTTGTGAATATTTTACAAATTCTACGTAGTTGTATGATTTATATACCGATTTTAAACATAATACAACATCGTATACGTAGGAAGTAATGAGAAATAGGGGGGGGGGTTAAATTCCTTAGCCCATTTCCATAACTACGCCTCTGAATTTAGTCTTGAAATTTGTGTTTCCATTTGAGAAAATATGAGTTTTGTTGCACATGCGCCCACTGCAAGGGTTTAAATTTTGAAAATAGACTCAAAATGTGTAATTTAGTACTCCTATGTTCTTATAAGTAATTTTTAGGGACAATTTACATTTTCAATTCCAAATTGTAACAAACATAATATAATTCTTAAAAAAGATTTGATATACCGTTGGTGGATGTACCACTATTGTAGGTATGATTTTAGTAATTTAATTTATATCCGTATGCAACGATAAATCATTAATAACAAAAAACAATTCTGAGCGAAAATTCTACTAAATATATTTTGAAACGATATGAGTTGAACGATTTTCATCTAAATTTGAACTAAAAAACTCTTATAAAAAAAAAAATGTATTAAATTACTTTTTATATCCGTAAAAAAACGTACCCACAATGTACGGACATTATAGATACGTTTCTTTCATATACTATCGAATGAGTATAAACCCATTTGAGCTACTGCTAATTTTTTTTTCTAAAATTATAGCACACTACTTTTTTGCAATATTTTTTTAAAACTTTCTTTCATTTTTATTCCCTACGCGCTAGTTACAAGTGTATATATGTAGTATATATATAAGTTACTAGTAATAACTTACTCGATAAACGTAGAGTAGCACTAGTATAAAAAAAAAAAAAATTGTGCTAGATGTGTTTTCATCAAACCTAAAAACTGTCTTAAGGTACGTTTTCGCAAACGCGATCAGCGAACGCTGTTCATGAACCAACATCGTGTTTGCGTCACTTAGTTGC
This sequence comes from Cinara cedri, assembly GCA_902439185.1. Taxonomy (NCBI): domain Eukaryota; kingdom Metazoa; phylum Arthropoda; class Insecta; order Hemiptera; family Aphididae; genus Cinara; species Cinara cedri. Next base: position 9,515 of record CABPRJ010000959.1, on the reverse strand, counting down.
TACGATTCTATGTAAAATTGTCCAAATCGAGATTTGTATTAAAACAAAACCAAACTTCTCTCATAGAAATATTCTTCAATAGATTAAAGTATGTGATAAACAATAAAAATAAACTTTTTAAATTCTGTAGTTAAAAAAAAAACACTTTTCTATAACATTATACTTACTATTACTGCGAGTATAATTGATCGATAACCATGTTTATGGTTCTATATGTCCACCAAGGTAATAACATCGAGTTCCATTACTCAATGGCAATACTTTAAGTTGCAAATAACGCGTGATTTTTTAACATCATTTTTGAAAATTAAAATTCGAAATTTTATTTAATAAATAATCACAAAACATTCGGCGTTTAATAATTACTATCGAGTAGTGATAATTTTTGCTACTTGTGAGTTTTTAACGCGCTATATTATTTCACTACGTTGCGCGTACTGTATCGACGCTAAAATTAGCGTGCTACTCTCAACCACTGGACAAATCGAAAAATAACATTAGTATAAATTATCTTGCTTAAAACAAAACCTATCTGAATCATTACCTATACAATATGAAAAAAATTGAAATATAATATTAGTTTTTTGATTTCAAATGATAGTTTTAGGGCAGAATTGTAGATTACCTAGAAAAATATGTATTAAAAAAAAAAAAATTTTTTTTAGCCTAAATATATATAACGTGACACAATTTCCAAATTTGACGTCTTCCTGCTTGGAAAAATCTTAAATGCGCCGTTAGCAAGTTCATCCGGTATAATATTTCGTTTTACCATTTTAGTGAAATATACGGTATTAGTTTTTACTTATTTATTTTTTATGTTATTTTTGTCTATACAATAATAGCTATACCTACTGTAGAGTATATTATCATAACTATATTACAAGGTAGCTGAATTGTTAAATTATAATAATAATATCATCTTCAATATAATGTTGTTTAAATTACCTCAATTTGCGTCCGAATTTTCCACCATCGCATTGTCATCAGTCGGAATTTCTCCTTGTGGATTTTTTTTTTTTTTGTTTACAGAAAAATAACCCCACATTGTTCTTAATGTTCTTATTGTTATGTTACGACGAAAAAAATTAAATAATTTCACTTATTATTTCATAAAAAAAAAAAAAAAACAAAACAAAAAAACTGTAATTTAGAATACACCATAGATGTGAAGTGACCAATCGGTGAACTGACGGAACTATACAGACATAATAATTTAGAATTTAGTTACCTATAGAATTATTGCACGTGTTTTTAAATTTGAATCACATTATTACAACAGAACTAATAAGTGATGATAATATGGTTCTCAGCTTTTTATATCCAAGTACCGCCAACAAATTATGAACAACCGTTCACGAACCGTCCGTTCTGCTTATCAAAAAAATGTGGAAAATATATGGATAGTGGTTCTAGTTTTGTAGGACCTTCAATTTACATGATAAAAATGAAAATATTACCATTTGTTGTACAATAAGTGTATTAAGTAACAATATTCTTCGCGCGCCACCGCCGGTTGAGAACTATGATAATATAGTACAATATGGTTAGTAGGTATAGGTAGGTATTCAGTTGACAACAGTAGCGTTTCTATGACTTTCAACAGATCATATTACCTACCCACCAACCTTATAATAGATAATTTAATAATTAGTTAAAAGTAGAGTATTTATTTTATTTTTTTTTTATAAATTTCATTACCTACCTTAACTCACGAGTCTAAAATTATCGATTGTATAATAAATAATATTTGTATGCATACAAAAAAAAAAAAAAAAATTAAATGAACGTTCAAAAGGCATAGGTCTAAGAAATTTACAACAATACTTATTAATTATATTTATCAACTTATTAAATTTCTAGTTTACATATATATTATTATATTATTATATTAGGTACCGGTTTACATTATTATTTCCATTATTGTCGGTTCATATTATACCTAATCATAGTACCATACTTTCTTCGACTATCATCATGATACGAATATATTATCATAATAAACAAATTATGTGACGCAATTCACAGGCAAGTTGTCTAAGTGAAACTTTAGGGCCCCCGCCGAAAAGCAAGTATATATATATAGCCACTCTATAATATAAGGACAACCAATACAAAAGCGGTTTTATTATGTAATTTTGTTTTACATCTTACAATGTTTTCTTCAAATTTTGTTGTTATTTATTTATTTATTAATCGACGTAAGAGTTAAAAGCAGTCGGGGGGGGGGGGAGCGCAGGGGNGGGGGGGGGGGGGTAGCGCAGGGGTACGGAGTACCTTGACTAATTTTTCAAAAATTTTAACCTATACCTGCTATTTTTGTTTGAAGTAGAATGCCTGGGACAATGTGGCGGATATAAAGGGGATGGGTCACCAAAGTGATCGCCCCCCTTGGGTAGTGTTTTGTAAGTAGTTCTTATATTCTAAAAATTGTTTATATAATGTGTATTTTTGACAAAATCCCCCCCCCTCTGAATAACCCCAGAATTCGCCATTGATGGGACTGTACTTACTTATTTTGCATTTTAATCAAGATTTATTGTCATTAAAATTTAAACTTAAGGTGCTTATAAAAAAAGAAACCAATGGATTTCTCGCTACACTCCGAATTTAAAATTACTACATTAGGTTGGAATTATTTTTCCATTAAATGCAACTTAACATAACAACAATTTATTGTAATCACATAAACCAAATAAAATACTAAAAAACTAGAAAATTTCATAATTGTTTTGTATTTACAATATTTTTGAATAAACCCATCGATATAAGAGACTAAGAGTATATGTATAAGTATTCAATAAAATTATAATAATTGAATTATTATATTATTCTTTATTGAATAAACAAAATAGAAAATAACAGAAATCGCAATTTAAGTTTTCCCAACGTTTTTTCTAGGGTTTTCCTTATAATAAAGAATACTATAAAGATTATAAAAAAATAACCCCTTAATTGCATTAACGAGACAACATTTTTTACTAGAAACCTCTAAAGTTGATGGGCGCAAGATTTCACAGAAGTTGTTCACATACAGAAAAAAAAAAGATGTCCTTGGATAATGGGGTCGTGTGCAACCACTGTTATAGGTACTTTAATGCATATCTGTAACCATAGCTAATGAAAGAACTATTCTGAGCGCAGTACAGTTTATAGTGATTCTTTGACAACAATATATATGTTATACGCGTATTATGGTAAATTAATTAAATAGATATTATTTATTTTCTTTAATAATATTTGTTTAATATTGTACAGATTTTTCCGTTTTCCCATGTTTTTCCCGGTTTTTTATATTTGCTAAGAAAACTCTTGGAAAAATCAAAAAATGACCTCCAAGTTACCATGGAAATAAAATTTCCTTTATGAAAATAAGTTACACTTGGTATATCGGAGCGAGATTTTTGGTAAACAAGTTTGCACAACAAATTGAGGGATATTTTGTGATTAAAATAGTCCGAGTGAACAATGGCTTGGGTTTTTAGGTATATCCAAAATGCATTTGTTTTTTCCTTGTTTAGGTTAGAGGGAAAAAAAAATGCAAACAATTTTTTTTCGAAACATAGGTTCGAATTCGCGAACCCTAGGATGAAAATAGTTATGTATAACCATTCAGCTATGACAAATATACTTTAGAGATGACAATATTTAGTTATTTAACATAACATATAATATCCTCATAATATCAGAACTTCAAAAAGCTATAATTTCGAAACTTCGCTTTCGAAGTCTGATCAATCTTGACTTCACCATTGTTCTTAAATCAGCAATATACATATGTTCAAAAAAAAAAAAAAAAATTGAAAAATTAGATTTGTTCAACAATTTTCGTCAAAATGTTATATTTATGTAAAAAAATAATACGTTGAACTCAAATTTTATATTTTTGACCACAAAGTACGACTCTTAATGAGTCTCCTGTTGATGTGAGTCGGGATAGCAAACATGTCTACAACATGCAGACATAATAATGTCTTATTTTTATAATTATCCGCTATAAGTTATAATCACTGCAAACATATTCGCATACGTATCTATGTCCATTTGTTCGTTGCGGGATTAGAAACGGATACGATCGCACTTGCGGTCATAGGGTCTTCCCGTCATCTTTAAGCTATTTCTGCCGTCTTGTACGATGCAACAAGTGACAGCAGCGACAGAGGCGGATCGCATTATTATCGATTGGTTCCGTTTCGTTATCACGGCGAAATAATAATAATGTAATAAATCGGCATCGGGACGTATCGTCGTCATTCGCGTCGGGGCTGACACGTCGTTTTCCATTATTCTTCATTATTATTTAGCAGGTATTATAGCGGGTATTAGGTACACGGAATCATAATAATAAAATAATAATAATACTAATAATAGGTAGGTGTAGAAAATAGTGTGTTTTTACGAGTAACCTAACCTTACCTGAGTGACGTGATCTTTGTCATCCACGAGGGTGATCATCTTTAAAAATTCAGGAGGGGGAATAATTTTTTTTTAAATTCTGAATATATGATGTGTGTTTTTTCTCAAAACTATTTTTATCTAGTATAAATGCTCTGAATTTGTCAAGTTATGCTTTAAAAGATGCTGACTTTTCGCCTGATGATACCTATTTTATTTAAAATATTTATCGAAATTATCATCAGTTTACCTTCTAGGTCCATTTTTAAATTTTTGTACAAAAAACACTTTTTTGGTTAGTAAAAAAACTACAAATTATTCGCATCATGCTGTGAAAGATTCGGATTACTGGTATTTAGTGTTTAGTAGTACAAGTATCTATTACTCCCTATGGGGCTGAGGGAGATCAGAATACTTCCACGTTACCTCTCGTAGACCTCATGTTGACCTGTCGTGAGAGGCGATAAATTGGGTTACATCAGGTCGATAGCTGGTTTAAAATGCTGTCAAACAGTATGAGGCGTTCTAAATAAGACTTGAGTAGATTATCCTATCTCGGATATCCATGAGAACATGATGTGAGAGTATGTAGTGAAATGTGAAAACATGGTGTATGCAGATGATATAGCTTTGATAAGAGAAAATCTGGAACAAGTTAGCAATTGGTTTGAGTAGTACTTAGATATAAGGGACTAAGGATAAGTAGAAGTATAAACAGAACAAGATTAATAACTAACTATAATAAACGGTGGCGTGATAGGCAAGGTTGAGAATTTTAGGTATCTAGAATTTTTTTTACAAAATAACGGTGGCTTTGATGAGGACGGGAAAGATAGGATTAAGTGTGGTCAATAAGACTTGAGGTTAGTTCTAAAAAGTGTGGTGGGACTGAATAAGTTGTATGGTTCGGAGTATTGAGTAGTAGACAGAAAAATTGAGTGTGTGTGTAGCATAGATGAGTATATTTTAGGAGTGGATAGACGAGAGAACACATGTTAAGGAATGAGTACATAAGATGTAGCTTAGATAGTAGACAAAATGAGAGAAAATAACTATAAATAGTTTGGAAATTTCATGAGGAGAAAGGAATCAGAAGCAGTAAGAATAGTAATTAAAATAACTGTAGGAGGTAAGAGAGGGAGAGGAAGACCGAAAACGATGTAGTTGGATTGAGAATAATATGAGAACAGCCAGTGTATGTGAGGTGGGAGATCGGGTCAAGTGGAAGTTTAGGACGAGATCGGGTGACTCCAAATAGCTGGGATGAAGAAAAAGAGGAGAAGAAGACTTGATAGCACTTTAATTGAAAACATGTCTAGATAGAGTTTATTTTATAGAATTAAAATAAATAATAATAATAATAAATTTTAAGACAAATGTCGATAAATTAATTAATTTTTGTTGATTTCTGAATTATCTTGGCCAAAAAAACACGACAATTACTACTAATACTACTTATCGCCAGCAATAGTGGTATAGTCTATCCGTGGTGTGAAGTACATATATCATGATTTTTTTTTAAAATTTAATTTTACCACACTTTGTTGCGCAATGCGCACGTAAATCTGTCTAATATTACGTCGGTACAGTGCAGGTACGCAGTAAGCGAGGAAAAATTCTTACGCGATAAACTATATAATAATATTATTACCTTTTAGTAATAGGCATACATTGTATAATATATATATATATGTATATACATTATATATTGTATGTATACATATTCATTTCTGAAATAACTTGTGTTAGAGATAGATATATCAGTTTTATTGCGCAGTTTTTATTTTACTTTTTAACGCGAATACGCAATTTTGTGTTGTAGATACACTGTCTGGTGTACACCAAAATAAAGGTGAGAACCAATATCGATAATTTTTCTCCGGTTATACCATTATTGTATACCTTTTGTGTTGTTGTAGTACAAATTCTATATATTCTATACAAACCTAACTATTATCATTCTTAAGACGGTATCCCAGCGACGTTGTGTTGTCTCTTGTGTGTCTTTCATTGTTGTATTCTGATTGGCCGTTGTAATCTTAGTAATATTCAGTAACTAAGATTTAGCGGCCGATTTCCAGAGTTTGGCTGTGAACTCATCTTTTCTCTCATTGTGTTAAAATGGTCAGTTTGACCAGTCACGTTGACTGAAGGAGTTTAAGCCTCCATGGCGTTGCTGCGAAATAGTGGTTTTATTGGTTTTAAATAAAACAAATTTCGGATTCTGAACCTTCGGATAGGTTTTTGTGTGAAAAAGCTATCAGCCCCATATGCAACGTTTTCCGGATAAACTCCTGATTATATATCTTAGCAGTTTTTATTATACTCTTTAATATTTTCATTATCTACTCATTATTTTGTTTTCGGTAATTTTCTTTACTTTTACTATGCATGTATAGTGTATACATAATTCAATTATTGGTGTGTACAGATTATTGTAGAATCAAACTTTCAGAATATTGAAAATTATTATAAATCAAATTTGTTTGTTTCCACATAGGTACTCCCTGTATCAGATGCTTATATTACTTAACTTAACTTTAATATACAGTGTAATGACTATAACGGTATATTACCATTTTTATGCGAGCTTTCCAATATTTAATGTATAATAGATATTCTATTAAAATTAAAAATATTTATTTTAAAATTAATTACAACATTTTGGTAGGTACCATCTATTTATTACTGTAACCAGTGATTCAAAATTGCAAATATGTCCTAGATTTGTTCGTCAGCCAATGGATACCTAAATTAAATCTCAGTCAATCTCGTTTTAATGATTGATATTTAATATTTGTAAATCCATCCTGATTTGTGGAAGTTCGAAACGTCATTCTAAGTAATGGGGTAGTGCTAAGAATGACGTTTCGCGTGCTCCAGAGGGCCTAGTTTTAATATTTTAAGATTTTAGCTCTCCTCAAAGTTCTATAAAGTAAAACGAACCGTGTATGTAACAACTGATTGCTTGCTAACCAATAGCAGTAAACATCGTACGAGTAAAAATAAAAGTTAATCATTTTCGAAATAGGTCTTATAAAAAAACTTAAATACGGTTTTACGTATTATACTAAATTCATAACTCGTATAAGAATCATTCTATATTTGTACATATATATTGTATGTTACCTATACCTTATACGTATAGATAATAGTCGGCGGGTGACCATTTTTTGTAAGTCACATAACTGCAGTTGTCACGATAATATGTCAATTTCGGAATTTCTTTTTATTATAGTTTGTATTATAATAAACCAATACAGCTCATATTTTTTTCACCGAAACTGTCTCGAACCGATTGTACAACTTCCCTTTATTTATCAACTATTGCGTATATTCATAAAATAAGACCTATCCTTTGGTATTTAGGCTACCAGTTCTATAGCGAACGATGCACATTCTCTTAACAACACTCAATTGTTTGAAGGGTAATCGAAAAAAATTACCATCACGACATGTTTTACCGACATGATTTTGCGCGGCACGATATCAGCCGTTCGATCGCGAATTCGAATTTCAAACTTATTAATTGATGTTTTGCATTCGTTTTTAAAAAATGTTCACACAACGATATACTTACTAAACTACGAATAGCACCATTCCATTCAACTTCCCCCTGCAGGCCCTCTACCCATTTTACCCCTATCTCCTCTACCTATTCCGTCTACTCTCCCCTACCGTTTAAAAAATAGATGCGCGCGCAGAGCCCGACTGCCAGCGAAAAGCTCGATGAGGTCGATCATCGTAGTGAAATCAGATGGTCTATTAAAACAAATGCGCGCGCGTACGACAAATGAAAAAAATAAACGCGAATAGTTCGATGAGACCGATATTCGTCGTGAAATCGAATCATTCAGCGAACCGCAATCAAAACTGCAATAGTAAAAAGTAACAAAACTATAGATTATACCTTTTTGTTAGCGAACTCGGCGCTCTTTTTCTACGTACACGCACACACAACCCAAAGCATATTCGTAAAATCGTCCGAATGGAGACGATACGGCGGTTTGTACGGTTTTCTTCGTCCGATGTTGGAAAGCGATCCAGAGATTTATCGAGCAGATGTCAAAGTTCCAAAATCAACTCTCGGATGGTCTCAGAGCTACCCGTTTCTGCGATGTTATTAAATAACATACCGTCGGGTTGTTTTGCGAATAGAAAATTTTACCAACGCCGCACATCATCGAAAGAAGTTTTATTTCACGCGCGCGTACTCGTAACACGCTCAGAATGTTTTTTTTTTTAGATTTTCGGAAAACTTCCACGGGAACGCTGCTTTTTATCTTGTTTATGGACGCATGTCTTTCTTATCTTATTTTCATTTTATTTTAATACGAACAAAGTAAGGTTTTTAATAATAGAAATTGAAATTTAAAAAGAAGCGAGAAGATTATATTATTTTAAAAATATTTATTTTTTTTAAAGGGAAAAGACTAAACAAAAATTGTGCTCAATCAGTTTCATCCAGCAAAGGAACAGGTGGAACATTTTACACACAAGGTCAGTTTTAATTATTTATAGGCAAACATTTGAATGTTCGATTATTTTATTTTGGTTCGTGTGGATAAAATTGTATTGGTACGCTAATTTAACGCTAGGTTCTTTATAAGTTGTACAGAGTAGGTATAAAATATAATGTATCGTGAATTATTTGTATATTCATTTTAGGTTCAAATTTATGATTAGTTAAAAACACTAGCAATTTATGTTGCCGTTAAAAATTAATACAGCTTTTAATTTAAATTTCTCAAAAAATGTCTAAATCAATTGATCGAATTCCGGTTAGAATCACTTTTCATTTGTAATGATTTAACGCTGCATACGGTATAATATAAACTAACTAACCTTGTACAACTTCCAGGTATATGGTCTAAAATACTGGATTAAAATTTTCCCAAGTCCATACAAATTTATGGTGTTGGAATGGGGCAATTTTTGGTAGTTTGTTGGGTAAAATATGAAATTGATGATTGATTCTGATGCTTATTATGCTGCTGCTGCTGATCATTATTAATATTTAAGTGATGATTATTCTCATTCTAATTGCGCTGATTATTATTATCATGTTTTTTTTTTGATACTTATTATGCTGCTGCTGATTATTAATATTATTTAAGTGA